>CM056172.1:11210898-11810898 GCA_029691765.1 Entomobrya proxima
GAGACGCAGAGAAAGGTAGTGACTGAAGCAAGTAATTTTTTGTTGTGTAGTTACTCTATCTCCTTGGCACTTGAAATGGTAAAATTTTACTGAAAAGTTGCTTCACTTCAATAAATCTTGACAAGGTATGAATCATAACAAGTCGTTGTCGTTGTCGCTTTGAATCTTTGCTCTTGTTCGTTTTGGTACATGTAAAAATGGGGAAAACGTGTGCCGTCTTGGACTGCACTTCCACTGATCCTGTTTCATTCTATAGGTGAGCGTATTGACTAATAGTAAACGGACAGAATTTGCATTCTTTGGTAGAAATATTAAAGGCTTTCTAATGCATTATAATGAAGGCTCCCAAGAAACGGAAAGACTGCTTCTTCCTGGGTCAAATTTTTGACGCTGGCAAATGCTAAATGGATGTGGCAGCAACCGCAGAACGTGTATGTGTGTGGCAGTCACTTTGAAACAAAGTATATCGTAGCTGGATCTCAAGGGAAAACAAGAGTTCATGATAACGGATTTCCTACGCTTATCAATGGAGAGTGTATCTTGAGCATGAAAGTATGTACCGAATCAATTTTCGCGTATAGTTAGTTCTAGCGTAAACATGAAATTTAAAAACGCGTTATGTCCATATGAAAAGGATGAAGACCAACTATACGAAGTTTCATCTGCAAATGTGTACCTGAAGCCCCAAGATGACAAGATGGAAATTGAACTCTTGAACATGCAATTGAAAGAGCGTGATCTACTTATTCACGAGTTGCAGGATAGGCTGAAGAATAAAGAGCTACAATTACAAGATAGCCAGATGAAGCTTAAGGCCGCAAATCAGAAGATAAGAAGGAGAGACAGTGCAGAAAAGCGGAAAGTGGACCAAGGCACTGAACAAGGGACTAAGCGCCAAAAAATCGACACCGAAACTTTGATTGCCACGCTAGAAGAAAAAATAACTTCAGTATAACTTTGTGAAGTGGTAAAACGAGCAATTTCTGACAAGAAAACTCAGCCATATACGGATGTATTGAAGGAATTTGCATATCGAGTTCACTACTACTCCGGGAAGGGATATGAAATGCTCCGGAACACTTTCAACAATTGTTTGCCATCCATTCGATCATTCCAGTCGTGGACAGAGCATGTCACTGCAGAACCCGGCTTTTTGGATTATTCGTTTGAGTATTTGAAGAAAGTGAACGCTGAATCTCCGTACAAACTTTTCTATGCATTGAGTGCTGACGAAATACATATTAGGAAACAAATAATTCACAAAGGAGATGGCTTTGTGGGCTATATTGATTATGGTGGAATAGCGGAAGTGGAACAAAGTGACAAAAACAAACTTGCTACCGCAGCATTGTTTGTATTGGCTACTTGTATTAATGGCACTCACAAATTGCCAATATGCTACATACTTACAAGTGGATTAGAATCAAGCGTTCTCTCGGCAGTGATAAAGCAATCAATACAGCGAATGGAAAGCACAAACAGTGTGGTGCTATCAGTGACATTCGATGGTTTGCCTTCTAACTTCAAAGCCATGGAACTACTAGGATCAAAGCTTGATGTACTTTCTCCAAAATTTCAATCTGTCTTAAAGGAACCCGAGCGGCCTATAGACATTCATGTCATCCCAGACGTTTGTCACATGTTTAAGCTCTTTCGTAACCTATTTAAAAAGTACGGTGTACTTAAAAATTTTAGAGGACAGGTACTAACCTGAAAACTAACCAACTAACTTAATGTGAGAGAAAATAGGACATTAATGCATATAATTATATCTTATCTTAGAAAATTAAATGGGTGCACATTTACCGCCTTCAACAATTGCAAGATAAAGAAGGGTTAAAAGCTGCCAATAAGTTGAGTTGGAGGCACGTCAATTTCGAGCTAGAGAAAATGAGGACAAAATTATGTTTGCAAGTTATGAGTAACTCTGTTGCTGTTGCACTATCACTCTGTAGACTGCTTGGAATAGATGGTTTTGAGGACTCACTTCCAACTGAGGAATTTCTGTTGTTTATGAACACGTATATAATCATTGCACCATTTTATCGAACTTTTTAGCATGATGTATGTACTTTATTGCGAAATGTAAAATTCATTTTGCATAGACTATTTGACATACTGAATTCAAGACGTGGTGGCGTGGGTAGTAAAGCTCCTCTTCATCCATCAATGATACCGGAGGTAGTTCCGTTTTTTGCAATGATGAAGTATTATCTTCTTACACTCAAAGTTAATGAGGAGGGTAGCGATGTCTTACTCATCAAAAGTAACAAGTATACAGCCGTAAAAGGACTTGTCATTGCAATTAATTCTTTCGAGCAAATTTTAACTGGAGTTTTGGGGAAGAACTATTGTGATTTAAAGTACCATAATATATGTAGTGCAGCATAAAACATGCATTTTTGCTTGTATACAACTTTACTTTGATAACCAACATTAAATATTTCCTATTAAGGTATCTCCCAACTTATAAGACATCACAAGACAAAATTGAGCTATTTTTTGGAACGCTTCGCTCACGATTTGGCAGGAATGACAATCCCAATGTGGTTCAACTAGCCCAAGCAGTTAAAAACATTTTGTGCATGAAAGCCAAGTGCGTGGTTAAAGGAAATTGTGTCAATCTGGAGGACGATGAAGGAAGCCGGGTGTGTGCCTTTAGAAATATTAACGCTATACTGGATGAAAGTGAAAAATGCTCATTTGAACCAGGAGTCATCATAGACCAACCATTACCTGATTTGTCAGCATTTGGAGAGAACATTGTCGCGTATATTGCGGGACACATCGGATTTAAGATATGTTCCAAGCTCGCATGTGCAATCTGCATACTGAACCTAATGCCACAAGAAGATGACTGGGACAAAATCAAAAACGACTGCATGTTTATAGATTTAAAAGATCGAGGGGGCCTTTTTTACCCATCCTTTTTGCTTATATCTGTGTGCAAGTTGGCTGATAAATTGTTTAAAAAGCACCAACCTCTTGGGTTAAAAAATGTATCAAAAGATGCCCTTATGCAACTTGTTCAAGAAGGAAGCAAAGCCTTTCGAACTTCGTGGAAAGTGGATGGTGAGATGAATGACTGTGCTCATTTTGAGGAGTTGGTTAGACTAATCGCCAAAGAGTACTATCAAATAAGGCTAAATCATGCAGCCAGAGAAGATTCAATTAAAAGCAATCCTTCATTTTCCAGAAACCACCACCACAGACTGTACATACTTAAAGGCAATTAAGATGTGTACATGTACTTGAAAATGTGTTATTGTTCACTTAATATAAGTATTAAATGCTAGATAGTTTGTTAGTATGTTAGTTTTATGCACTGATATAGTTTTCGTTATACGTGTTTTAAACATTGTATCACTGCTTATAATATTTATATGCTGAATATACTAGTAAACGAGCAAGTTTTTATAATCCTATGAATCGCCTAATGGCGTTTTTGCGTTGTGCCAAGTCTGAATCATTCACATTTTGCGTATCTATTGATACAGAGTAACTAACCATCTAATTGCATGGGAAACATAGGTCCCTACCTGAAATTACTTTCTCTGCGTCTCTAGTACCCTTTCTTGCTCTAATACAGCAATGGTATGGACAACAGCATAAACACACACTCATAACTACAATAAAGCTTTTTTTGTTTCACTTTCTCTCTTCTCCACTTTCTCTTCCTGTTCTCTGCTGCGGAATATAATGTGGTGATTTTGTGCTCTTACCCATTGGTGCTGTTTGGAGAAAGGATGATAATGATGACGACAATATGATTACTACATCTGCGCTATATTTTGCATTATATCATTGTTTTATACTTTTGTTGTTGATATTTTTCACGGTTTGCTGTGTGGTATGCTATTGTGTTGCTGATAATAACGATATCAGAATTTCCATTTGGGGAAAATGGCTCCTCTATTCTATTGCTCTTCATTCATTTGCCATCATCATCACTAGGAACCACCATTTCCCTGTTTTCTAGTGTCTATTGCACACAATGCATGAGAAAGGAAAGAGAAAGCCAGTTCACACTGATAGCTTTTACTTTGTTTGTTTTAAATGGTGACATCCATTTAATGTGTGTTTTCCAGTTGTCGTTTGCTAGCAAAACATTAACTGTAAAACAAATGCATTTTTCTAAAATGTGAGAGATCCAGGCTGCAAGTATATATTTTTTGTGTCTGGATTTAAACGAAACTTCTTAACAGCCGATAAATAAGCTTGTATTGTTTTTAAAAGCAAAATAAATTTCTCGCCCTTTTGTTTCGACAGCGTAAAAATATCTAGCTAAAATTTAACCTACGTATTTCACATTTGTCATACGGCAATTGTGTAATCTGACGACTGTTGTTGCGGATGATGATGGTGATGAGATATTAAATCAGTCTTGATGGTTGCTTTGCTGCTCGGATCGCCACCGATCCTATTACTATTGGTCATATTGACTCCACCCCCATGTGCACCAGAGGCATTTTGTAGCTTCATGGTGTTTATCGACGCTGATGACGATGGCGGTAAATTACAGCTAGCTTGCCGAGACGTCGTATTTCCTCCCAAATATTTATTTCCTGCCGCAGCAGCGACCAAGTCATAATCGTAGTCGTACGCTGAATGTGGATGAATGGCAGACGATGTCGCATTTCCACTCCCTAAACCAGTCGACATAAGGATGAAACTGGTCTCGTCAGTTGTGTAGTTACTTCCACCACTACTCCCACTACTGCGTCCTAGTCCCCCAGGGGGAATCTGATAGCCTGCTGGTGAAGATGATGAAACTGGACCAGGGCTCAACATACTTCCTATTCCACTGCTACTTCCATACGAAAATCTACGACAAGAGGGATGGAAAATGTAAACGTATTGTAGAGAAAATGTATACACAACGATGCACATAAAATGAAAGTAGTGGCACTAGTGCCACTTGTGCCAACAGACGTCTGGTCATATCGCATGCAGTAAACTAAAAAACTAAAAATATTTCGTAGGAATTGGGACCAACATTGTAACCTTTACATTTTGCGATTCTCGTCTGTATTATTTCCTTTCTCCACTAAACCCATTTTTTAGAAAACAATTTTGTTGTAGTGTGCACTTTTGTACATTCAACATAATAACAACGTCAGTGGCGCATGGCGCATTTATATTTTTATATGGATAGAACCGTGTGGGAAATGCATTTCCACTTTACGAAAACAAGCAAACAAATTTGGTTCTCTCCGTGTGTGTTCGCTACGAATTGCTATAGCTGAGAAGTACTTTTATTATTATTTTGCATTTTAAAAAGCTTGTTAAAAGTGCGAAATGAAATGCAATTCTATTTCTTTATGTTCCCCTATCCTTGTTAAATATTTACAAAATCCCTTTTGCAAACAAAGTTTAGGTCTTGTCAACCCATATTATGCTAAACGTGCTCCACGCATAATATTTGCAAATCGTTTCTGTCAAATATTTGTACACAATAAACTTACTTTGGTCTCAAGCCTCGAGGTAATGATTTCCTATCCTTGTCACTAACCACAAGCGTTTGGGAGTCATTGAGAAAAATGGGCCGTCCCCCGCGGGTCCCGTAGATGCCTCCGTCTTGGCTAACTGGCATTGCCGAATAACGACATGCCTTTGACATGGTACCCTCGCCGGACCCCATGATAAGGTGCTGCTGGTGATGACGACTGTGCTGGTGGTGGGGATGGGTGCACTCATCAGAATCAGAACCACAACTGTCGTTATCATATTCATCACTCTCGCCACTACACGAAGCTGCCATGCTTTGTCCATTCATTGCAACGGGCGTGCTGCGCGTATTCCCACTACCTCCACCCTGCGATTTTCTTTGACCGCTTCTTCCTGTCCCAGAGCCTCGAGCAATCTGTGACACAAAAATAATTGCATGGGCTATAACAAGACAAACAACAAAGCAACAAAGCTCTACTCCCAAGTAACTTTTTACTGTTGTACTAGCTAGCATGATTCTTCTTGTTGAACACTTGTGCATAACACGGCCGAAAACATTTACTGTTTTATTTTATTGTCCCAGTTGAGTAGTCGTAAATAAGTTGATACGAAAAAGCTGATTTTGCAGGTCCCATTGCGTGATATTGCCACCCAACCGCGTCTCACCTTGCGCGACATGAAAAACCAAACTACTAAATCGGCTTCATCATGGTGTATAATAATATGGAATGCTTTTTCAATGTCTACTTTATAGCACATTTCTCGGGTGAAAGGCAAATCAAGTTCCCCCATAGCAAATAAGCCTGCAGCACTACATCCTGGAGTGGCTTGAGTGTAAGCACAAAATGATGAACTCTTGAAACGTCCACGACAAATGTGTTTGATAGGTGCAATATTTATTCAACTGCTTTCTCCTGCTGCCACACGGATTTCATCATATTTTAGCTTTTAAAGTGTATCCACTCTATACCTATATATAAGTGTCTTGCGGTACTGCCGGTGCTCACGTCATCCTTCCCCTCATCATTATCCTAAAGTGTGTTATCTTTACCCTGCCATTTTGTCGTTTATCATGAACAAAAATGAAAAGTCGGTTATTTAGTCTGTTGTTGGTGAAGACTCCAAAGGTATCACACGTAAAAATGACTTTTGCAGCTGTGTCGTATATTTTATCGGTGTTATATAGAGCCAGCGATGGTACATTTATTGCATATTTTTGGGCTTTGACTATACATGACTCCAACGAATCTCTACTTTTGTGCTTATACAACCATGTGGTACTTGAAAACTAGAGAAATTGTGAAAGTTCAATTCGATTAGATTTGTTTGCTCTCTTTGCCGTTCCCTGTACAAAATTTCCACTCCATGTTACATGCACACAGAGCACACCAACAACAAAGTTACATACGCACTGCGTGGGTATTTCCATCTGAATGATAAAAAATATAGAGAGGATGCTCGCGTTCTATAATATTTTACAAGGCACAAGTGTATGAATTCTAGCAGGGTTGAAGAGTTTGACTTTGACTGGAATTGACTGCGAGGAAAGGATAGCAGTAATCTTCCGGGGAACCAGAGTTCCTGGTTTTATCGAACATGTCTAAAGTAGTAGTAACAGTTTACTTTTTCCATTACTTATATGCATGAAAACGCTTACATGAACACGCCGCCGACGTTTTCTCTTCTAGAGAGAAAAAGTTTCTAGTTTTGCAAGGTACCACCAACAATGTGTATTTTCAATGTTTGAATGCATTTCAATTGGGTGGGTGGTGTACTACATGAAGGGCCATGTACATAACAATAAAAACATCAAAATTTTATTTCTATTGCATTGACTTCAGGCAAGGTTTTACCTTATTTGGTAGTATTTATGATTCAATCATTTCTAGCATAGACGTGTACTATCGTTTCTATTTTTAGAGGAGAAAATACACTCTTCTCCTAACATTGTAATTTTTGCAAGAATGGTTTTTATCAATCACACTACTCAAAATTTTCATGTTTATTTGCAGTACCAGTAATGGGACAACTGGTTGGTTGGATAAGTATTTAAATGCAAAACCAATGCTAGGCGTTGCTACTACAATCTGCATCTTCAATTCTATTTCTTGCTTCACCGAGTCCAGGCTGTTAACATGTAAATTTTGTCCAATACAACAATAGTGTACAATCACTGTACAATATTATTCCCCACCTTACTTACTACTTATGTACAAACTAAAAATGGTCGATATGATGTATTGATTCACACAACAACAGAGATATGGTTATACAACATAATCATTGAGCGGGATAAGTGTCATCGTAGCAGCAATTTTTATGCAAATCTTGACATGAAACTAAAGTTTAAGCGTAAAGGCTTGATTGTCATAACTTACTTGACGAATAGGAATCGTTTCTGCATTTGACAGTCGAGGCGATGCAGACTGTCCGGATGCTGCAAAGAAACCGTCTCCAATATTATCCGCCAAATTCTCTTTCAAAGGCAAATGGAATGTTGCATATGGGTATATATCATCCGCCGTTTCTATAAAGCCAAACAACGAATTGAAATGGGAATTATGACACAAGTCTAAATGATTCGTTTATCTAAAGAAAATGGCATGTTTTTAAATCATTGTGTCGCAAATTCAGCCGATTTATATGATATGGGATTTTGTACTGACTTTGTTTTGACTTTGTTCTGACACGGGTTGACACAAGTCATAACAAAATTGGGGGATTTCATTTTGGCTGTCACAATGAGAAAAAGATCCTATACGTACACTAGAGACAGAGATTCTAAAAAGTCCTGGTTTATTCTTATTCTTAGAATCCCGACAACGTCACTTTTAGTTTCATAAAACTGTCAAAAGCTAAAACATCACGATATTCCAAACGAAAGCTACATTTTTGCATTATTATATCAGTTTCATTTGCAAAGGAAAGAAATTATAACGCACCCGGAATACGATCACACTCTGGCATAAACTTTTCCCGGATTATTGTGTAGTCTCTATCTAACCCCAAGGTATTGGCACCGACATCGTTTACTACGCCTCCAAACAATCCATTTCCGTCAGCGCGACGAAAGGTGAAAGCTTTAGTTGGTTTGGTTGCTTCTTGAGGGGATGCAGTTGTTGAGTTTACTCCTGAAATAATAATAATAATAGTTTGAAAAGTTTCATACAAGATGGTCTTTTTATCAATTAAAATGCATGTCCAGTTCAAGATGACATACTTTTCAAAATATTTATGATTCATGACGTTTCTCTCTTCTATAACTTTAGCATGAATATTTTAATATATATTTTCTTGTGTCGTTATCATCTCCATTTATCTCTGATAATATTCATCATGTACAAAACGCAGACAGTGATGAATGATGACTGATGATGAATGATAAATGATGCCGAGATTAACTTTATGCAAAAGAAAACTTTTGGGATCCACTATTCCACTATGTCTACTATTCCACTCGATGAGTATAAATTTTGCCATGATGTTGTGCTGAGCGTGTATCGCATCTTTTAGGTCCTACATTGTGGTTGGTCATTTAATTTTCACTTTTCTACTTTTCACTGTAGTTAGCAGCTATAGAGCTTGGAGTTTGGACTTGATATACCATTTTCATTAACTACTGCCCTATCTACTTAAATACAACATAACTAGTTTGTTCCAATCTAATTTTCCAAACGACAGCATCACGAGGGATTAACACGTGTATTTCTTATACGTTATACGTGGATGCTATAAAGTTTTGGTCTGTTGAAGACTTTCTTGTTTCCATCAAAAGCAGTATAGTTAATAGTAGAGAGCAAAACTTTGTAGTTTCCAACATATTATTTCACGCTCGGTTGTGTTCAGCAGGATAATCTCCAGAAGTAGGTAGTTTTACTGCTAACTACTGCTTCAACAGTCTCTGAAAACTGCGTAAAAGTCAGGGGAATAATAATAAATGACGGTATGCAAACTAGAACAAAAGATTTACGTAAACCAAAACCTTTTAATCATATTTGTCTATATAAATACAAACGTACAAACGACTGGGATGAAAATTCTAATGTATATAATTTTCAGATATATGTGTGTGCATTAACAGCCAAAATTTGTAAGAACCAACATAAATAGTTATATTTTGTTTATACTATCCTGCAGCAGGACTCCTGTTTTTCTAAACACACAATATCCACAAAATCCGCTTTGCAATCCGGATTTATAAATATTGTTACTTTGTTGCTGCTTAACTGAACGAATTAGATTCATGTTGGAAAAGCAACAGATGCATAAATATGTATGCGTATGATAGTATTTTGTGGATTTGTTTTCATGAAAATACCACAAGGCAGTGCAAATATATTTTTCTCCGCCGTATATCAAAATATGACAATATACGTTATTGGATTGGAAAAGGGAAAGTGTTTCCTTTCAACTATAATTTTCTGACAAAATATTATGTATAGACAGATGACATGTTTATGTGCATGTAACAGGATATCGAAAGCATTGCTGGGAAGAATGAACCAGAAGTAAAGTTGTAGCTATGAAGAAAAGAAAAACTATGATACCTACATATATCCGTACAAGATAAGAGGTTGAGCGCTTACGTTTTCTCCAGCAGTAGAGAGCACTGACGGACACGGAGATAATTGCCAGTAGGGAGATAACCAAGGGTAAAATGATATGCATGTCTTGATAAAAGGGAAGATTGTCTCCACCATTCCTGGAAGACCTGTCACGATTTTCACTGCTACTGCTGCTGCTACTTGCAGAGCTCGTGCCACTGTTGCTGTTCCCATTGCCGCTGGAAGAAGAGGAACCTCTAGAGCGGCTGTTGAAGTTGAAACTGTTTGACGTAAGCCCTAGGGAATTATAATTTATTACATGAATATAAACCCAACATATTTATTATAAGAACTCTTGCACCACTTGTGCTCCAACACACTACTTCTTTCCTGTTCAACTGCTTTCCTTGAAGCAGCTTTCTCTTCCGACTCTGTGTTCTTGGAGAAAGCAAAATGCCTATATAATGTGTGTATGTTGGCGGGTTTGGGCAACTCCTGGTGTGACTGACTATTACAACGAATGATACTGTCTTGAAAGGGGTAATGATGCTACTACATGTGCATCTGTGTGTATGCGTTTATATAAAAGGGAGCAAACTTGAGGAAAAGACTTTGCGTCAGAATGATACATGCTGCAAAGTATATATACATACGTGCTTTCATTCATCATGTTAAAATATAGTCCTGGTACTGGATACCAGACAACGGGTTTTCTCGTTTTCTCCAACTAGAATTTGTTGTGAATGGGCCAGAGACGTTTAGAAGAAAGCAAAAAAAGGCCACATAAATAATAAATTCATAACAACCACTACATATACACTATTTACTAAAACAGTATACACAAAAACATGGTATAATAATACATGCAAAACGCACCCTAGCACCGAATGATGCACAAGCACGCGTCGTTATAAGCATATTACTCTGAAGAACGATGTGCATGAATAGAAAGCATCTCTAGATTCTTATCGTCCTTTCACCATATTTCTTTCAAGAAAAAAAAACATACCAAAGTGATGACGATCACTATACAGCTTAGACATTTAAACATACGAGCACAATAAAAATTTCTGCATAAATATATATGTTTTGCTTGTGTTCTTCTTTCTGGTCTAGGATGCACACAGAAGATTGATAGGATAAGTAGGAGCCTGTGCTACTCACACTTTTTAAGTGTGCCCATTGAAAGGACAAAAAGTAAGCTAGCATGAGTGGTTAAGCTCTCTTTTCTTCCCTTCTCCTCTCATCTATTTCGGAGGAAAAAACATTCAAAAGATGATGCTCACAAAGAAAAACTAGCCTAGCTCAAGCTTCCGCATACAGACAAGTAGGCAAACAAATATTGAAGCTTGTCGGATGTATTGTGAATGTATATTCAAGTTTTTCCAAGAAAAGCATCAAGACGAGATTGCATATTATGGAAAAGAGTCCGAGGAAAAGAGATATCAGTATTGAAATTCAAAGCAGAGGAGGAGGAATATCAAGAAGAGTCGAGTGTGTACACGACAACTTTACCACTTTCCTACCATATTTGTCTTTGGGGACCACTAAGGTACACGAAATCGCAAGTATATTTTGCATAGAGCATATCAAGTTTGTATATAACGTATGTGGCTCTGGTGACTTGATGCTCCAGCAGCGGCGGTTTTACTTTATACAATGGAGAAAGTTGGAGTGCATAATATGAAAACAAAAACTCATCGTTTTGAAGAAGAAGGGGAAGGATTGAGAGCCCTTCCTCTGGTCTAAAGTGGAACAATCTGTTTTTAAAGATGATACAAATAAAAAATTCTTGAGGATTTCCTTTTGCGTCGCGGCGGGTTATTCATCTTGAAAGAAAGCCTTTAGATTTGTAAAATCTCAAGTAAATATTGTTGTTTGTCCCATTACGAATAAACAACCACTTGAAAATACGAAACATTCCTCGATTTTGACAGTCATTGAATTTCACTAATGATAGAAAGCTCTGGAAATGCATTAGTATAAAAACTGTACGGAAAAATCAATCAAAACAAAAGCTTCCCTTTATGTAATGTGTGCACATTATTTTAGTGTACACGATTCCACACACTTAAACTTTCATGGTTGTGTGTCGTGTAGCTCGCGGCAATATGGGGTTCCTATCAGAAAGAAGAGTCTGGTCTAGAATCAACATGAACCTGTGCAATATTTGACAAGTACACTAGAGTTTCCTAACCCTTATTGTGTGCCGCGCTTCCCAAGGCTAATGGCCATACGCATTGCTTTTCTTGCTTTTTGAAATTCATAACTTGGGAATAGATAGACAATCATGCATGTATTTATCTTTGAGATTGGCTCACTCTGGATTTTCATGGTGGTAGTAGTAGCTGCGGTTTTGCCTCTGATCCTTTCAGCTTCAAGCCTATCATTAAACTTTAATTCCAAACCAAAGCGAAAGCGTAAAGCGTACGATAGTTTGTGTGTGTGTGTGTGTGTCGCAAGGGCTCAAACAAAGCCGACACACCGGAAGGCATATAAGTAGAAAATATAGTTTTATATAGAAGAACATTAAGAATAAAATGGGTTTCCATTTTTATCTACTCGGTTAGATTCTATAAATAACTAAAACGAACCCACTTGGAACCAGATTTTGATTATAAATGAGAGTCGACTTGGGACAAGTTCTTATTTACTTGTCTATATTCTACAATTTCAAATTTTGCAAAATTTATTAGTATACAAACTCACTATGCACTACTAGGTCATATTCATGCGGAAATAAAAAAAGAGTAACTAGAAATTTACGTGATGTAAGAAACAACTGATGTAGCTTCCCCCAAATACAATACTACTTTTAATAAGTTTCCCCTCTCTGCTATTCTTCAAGAAAGGAAAAGGAAAGCTGTTAAAAGTTGTTCCATTTCACACTGTTTGCCCATTATTATACTGCTGAGACTTTCACTTGACTCTGTTACCAGAAATACCAGAGAGAAAAATGTATCTCCTCCATATTAAATGCATACATATTTGATACACAAAGACATGGCAAACATCTATAGAAAAGCAACAAGACACAAAGTACGGGAAGACAAAGCTGTAGAGAAAGTTTTTGCCTTGTTAAAGGGAATGGAAGGAAGGGGAAAAGAATAAATAAAATCAGGCAAGATGAAGAGACAATGCGAACAAGTGAAAAGAAAGCAAAAACAACAAAAAGAAGGATACATCATGTACGGTGTAAAGTTTATATGAGCCAAGGGTGAAAGTGTGAAAGCCCTATTATTATGTTATTGTCTTGTTGTGTATATCTATCCATATTAAAACTGTACAAACTACAAACAAAAAAGTTTTTTTCGTGGCGGCGTGCGCTTGGTGTGGTATGGTGGCTTTTGCCACTGCCGCTGTGTGAAATGAGGAGATTGTTTACTAGCTTTCTCTATGGTTGGTTACCTCCTTTAACGAGAGAAGTTGATATTTCATACTCGGCCGTGGTGCTACCAGCTCCATTGTTTCCAGTTACACGAATCATGTAATCCGTTTCGGGTGTCAGATCATTAATTTGGACCCTTTTATTATTGGCTCCCACTTGGGATGATGATGACAATGATGAGAAGGAAGTGGAGGAGGGAGATGAGCCTGATGCAGATGTAACTAAAACTCCACTTGCATCGCCTTGTTGTCTCACTTCATACACAAAAGAGCAGCAGGCAGAAGAGGCAAGTACAGAGAAAAAATAAATAAATTATTGAACATTTCCTCAGTATTTATGTTATTTTTTTCTCTTTAATAACCCACGTATTAAAGCAATTAATATTGCAACATGGCATATACATGGCATATAATGGTTTCTCGCGCGTAACGCGTTATTAATTTGGCAGAGTGAAAAGTTGTACCTTTCCATATCCAAGAATAGTACATTCATTGTACTTTTCCTATTCTCTTGCTTGGATTTACTTGGAAAATACTCTTTCAAAATATATTTTGGAGGATTTATCGAGAAAACTAAAGAAACCCTTCATATTTGAATTGCCTCCACCTTTTTTATTGAAGACTTTTCATGGAAAACATATTTTACAGCTACCTAATCAAGTAAATGTGCTCGTTCAAATCCTTCTCATTACCCAATCACAAGTCACATAAATATAACCATTGTATGGCTTCTTTTTCCTCCTTGTAGACTCTTGGCATATAAAGAAGCAGATGTTTGTAATTACACGTGTCAGTAAACTGTCAAAGAGCTTTACTTGGTACAGTAGTAGGAGCCAGAAAAGACATGCCATTTCACTTTCTCATTGCCATAATGTGTAATTTAGTAAAGTGTATTTTTATATCGATTACATTCAGCTCGATTGCATTCCCCACGCAAGTTCATAGCCAACATCTGGCTTCCGACCTGAATCATTTGATTGCGTTTGTGTGTGAAAATTTCTATATCACGCCATAAACACTCGGTAATTTGGCTCATTTAGTGTATGTACGCTGGGATAACCTTTTAAGCATTATATATAAGATAGTAGGGGAGAGTTGATTCACATTTGCTTACCAATACTCCAACTACTTGACGCTTTTGGTTTGTACTCGATAACAAAGCTCGTCACTGGACAATCGGATGAATTCCAGGCAGCCAGGTTGAGCGTTATAGAGGAAGAATTTGACTGCAGGAAATGGGCAGCTGTAGGCTTGACTGGCCGTGAACCTTTTGTTGTCACTGGAATGGTATTGCTAGAAGGCCCGCTCCCTATTCTGTTGTATGCTGCAAGAATATAAAATTCAGACACGGCTTTCACACAAACTCATTATGGAAAAACTGGAGTAATTCAGTAATTTCGTTTGTGAGCTATGCAAAGTGAAATAAATGCGTCTCAACTATTTCAATTTTAAAACCAGAGCAGCAGCAGAGAAAGGACAACAACTAATTAGCACTTTTAATTACATTCACTCACCTATCAAAAAGAACTCGTACAACCTCCCACAGCTCAGTCTTTCGACAACATGGGTTGACAACTTTTTACTTAGCATGATTTCTTCCCATTCTCCTCCCACCGGTCGAAAGTTTAATACAAACTGTTGGATTGGAGAGCCTCCGTTATCCCCTTGTTTCCATTGTAGACGCACTGAATTTGCGGTAACGGCAGTAGGATGAAGTAGGGGAGCCGCTGGAGGAACTATACGCATTTACAACAAAGAACATTAATTTACCGAAGCGCTTAGTGTTTACCTGGCCACCCACACACACTTGACCTGAATTCTAAACACGAGTTTTGTGGCACTCATACCTTGCACATGTACAACATAAACAATTCGATCCGAGCCTTCGGGATTTTTAATTTCACATGTGAAATTTCCGTTGTCGCTCCGCTGAACGTTCTTGATAAGTAAAGAGTTTTCCTTGTTGATGACGAACCGATTATTACTAAAACATAAAGTAATACAATATTTAGCATTGTGTACAAGCTTGTACTATTTTCTGTTTTGATCCTCCAAAATTAGTTTATACTTTATTCTAGACTAAATATAATCTTGTTATCATGTCAGAAGAGTTTTATGTCATCACTAAACATCCTCATCATCATCATCATATTCTTGGTAATAAAATGCTCAAAAGTGGTTTACATTCAGTGCTTTCATCACCTAATCCTTATAAATTGAATGTACTTTTGTGTACAACAACTCGATGAAGCAAGTAGAAGTGCCACTAGCAAAAGCATTAAAAATCCCATATTTTGAAATGTACACTGGCTTGAGTGGGTGTCGACCCGGTTATTTCTAAAATTAACGTTCATATAGAGAGAGCTCCTCTTTTGGCCGCTTTCCTCACAGTACTTTTGTTTTCGCTGAGCTACGTGAACAAGCATGATATTTTTGATAATCATCATCATCATCCACTTTCCTTGTATCCAAATGTAAAAAAGGCCAGGGAATGTTTCCCACAACCCACGCTCACCTTCCATTTAGCTTTCCCCTCAACAACATGACTATCACATTACATCTCGTCTACTTGGGCATCAGGTGGTACTACTAATGTCCTCAGGATATTGCATGACATGTCATGAAAACTATCCTTTTTTATGACATTCCTAACTGGATATACCATGAATATACCTACTATGAATACACTTTTCCTTCTCCTTGTATAATAACGTCATTTATAGCTAAACCCAATATGTTTCTCTTTCTAGAAAACATTCTTATGTCTGGTGTTGGCGTCCAATTTTACCCCAAGTATGCTCTCAAGACTGCTTTCCCTGAAAGATTCTATAGTTTTCTCCATTTTCGTGCAAAAAAGTAACACCATCTTGCATTAAATGGTAGTTCTGGTTGTTGCTTTAAGCTTATTATGATGATGACGCTTGGCATCTACACACATTTTGCTACATATGACATTATCATAACAATAATACGCGTTACAGGTATGCGTTAGTTCTGCTGCATCTACCACCTTTAATTTTCTAAAATGTAACTGGCAAGCATACATACAGTAGAAAGATTGGGAGAAAAGAAAGGAAGTAAAGATTTGATCTACATGATGAACTGACGACTGAAAGCATAAAAGATGGTCAATTTCTCCCTGCCTAAATGAACACAAAGGTTTTGAACCACATACCGGCATTGGAATCCCTATAAATCCAAAAGATGTAAAACCCTGTCCTCTGCAGTGAGGAACAGCTTCTGCATATTCAGAGTAGAAACCAGTAAGATAAGAAAATGTGCGACAATGAAAATGGGGTTACTCCTATTACAACCTTTTTATTTCTTTTTCTTGAGTCAGCTCATTGTGTGCATGTCTTTAGCGATCTGCTGACTGGTGGAAGAATTGAAGGCAATGAAATACTAAATCGCACATGATGCATTAGCTTTTATAAGTAGATTTTTGAGAAATATGAATTGCAAAAGGGTATATACATGTAATTAGGAGCAGAATGAAACATTATATTGTGATTGAAAACCTGGTCACGGAAAATCATAGTTTTAATTCGGCGTTTTTTGTGAGTGGAGCATGAGGAATGCCTATAGAACGTTCTCCGTTCTCCGTAGAGACTTTCTTTGCTTGATATTCTTAATAAAAGTGAAACCACCCGTGGAGCACCGTAATGCTTTGTGGTAATTAAGACACCAGAAACACCCTACACACACAATCCCACAATTCAACACTGGGAGTTTTAGAGCGAAGCAGTAAAAGCACCCAGTGAAAGTGAAGCCTTTCACTGAACTCACCTGGCTGGGTCAACGATCGTACCACCACGTCTCCTCCAAGTAACAATGGGAGCAGGAACTCCAACTGTCAAGCACGGCATTAAAACATCAGCCTTGTATGGAGTAGCAATCACCTTGCCAAAAGATATGATCCCCGCAGGAACTGCACAATGAATAAAAAACAGACACACTTTTACTCTCATACTCCCATGCCTGGATACTTTCTTGCGAAAAATGAACAGAGTGGCAGGATCCTTTTTCTCTTTTACATCAAACTGTCATTAAAGCATTTTTTCGCCCTTTCGACAAAAATATATTATTTATTCCAATCGTTTCCGTTTTCCATTTAGATTACATTTTCCACGGGAAAAATGTGCATCACACTTTCCAAGAAAGCAAGAGGCACATTCGTCTTGAGGAAAATGGAAACTGTGAAAAAAATATGGGAAAGGGCGGATACACTTTTACGCATCCGTACAATACTGTGAAAAAATGTCCACATACTTATATTATTTTTGCCCACTGAGGTGGAAGTAAATGAGACGGAAGAACTTCTGGCTCCCTCGCCAATCCTCGTCTCAGCCGTTACCCAGGCCTCATACTTTTCTCGCCTTTTCAAATCTGTCACTTCGTAATTCCAAGTGGACGGTGGCACAGTCTTTTTTACCGTGCGCAACTCCCTTCCAGAATGATCCAAGATACGAATATACACATGGAATTTGACAATCCGTCCATTTTCGTTTCTGGGTCTTTGCCAACTGACTATGACGGATTCCGGTGTGGCTGCCATCGCCTTTATCCCTGCTGGAGAGTCTGGCACTGCAATGCAAGAAAAGTGATGGCGACAATGAACACCATGATAATCACAAAAGATATGGTGAAAAGTAATGGGAGCAAAGGAATACAAGGCCAAATAATAAATTCAAGCATAATTTAGTGCACCTACAAAAAAATTTGTGACATAAAATGTAAATCTTCATACTCTTCCGTTGTACATTTTGTTAAAATGCAAACTAAATGTTTTATTAAACGCCCTTGATCACACGTGCAAACAGAACATCTAAATATCTACTTGCTTGCCACTTTATGCTTCGACGAACGGTATTTCATTGAACGGAAATATCAAATGACTAGCTAGCTTTTGACTCGTGTGCAGCACATGAAACTGTATCCGTCGTATTACATAACATAGAGTACATGGCCCTTGAAAATCAAACAGAGCAGCAAAATTGTTTGCCAATCTCTCTAGCAGCAGCACTTGGTTCTTTTCCCTTGTGCATGAGGGTACCCTGTCCATAGAAATCCACTTAACGTACTTGCTCCTCTAACCAGTGTAAGGGGAACAAAGTAATAAAATGACATCATAAATCCAAGGTGGCATATAATAATTGTCGAATGCATTCCTCCTCTGCGTACTCGCACATTCACACATGTACGACGCAGACATATCCAACTGCATTGAATTTCTCTTTCGTTCTCCATCTCATGATCAAGTAAAAACTTTGCCGCTGTGCGTGTTCCCAGACTAGACTTTCATACACAGAACGAGAGAAAGATCAAAACTCTCAAAGCAGATCACTACTTATCGTTTATTTAACTGCCTAAAAAGTAAATATGTAGTACCATAAGTAAGTACAACTACTAGTTGTTTCAATATAAGGGAAACCATCGTTAGTATTTAGTTAGTAAGACCACCATACGATACGACTAACAGCATTAACAAAATCTGAACTGTGCAGGTCAGCCGGAACTGAAGCTAGAGATTCAAAGTGATAACGCTTTCCCCCTTTGCCTAATCTAAAATCGGCGTGCTAAACATATAGAAATGCTCGAAAGTTTTGCAATAAAATCAAAATCTAAAGCTTTTGGATATATTTTCCATGTTTTTGGGGTCCTCTGCTGAATCATTTTAAACTTGAAAAAGGCAACGAGAGCATGTGTTTAATGATTGCTGAATTTCTCTAAACTAAAAGCCAGATCAGGATACTGGCTTTGGCCTTTATAACTTTTTGCACTACCCTCTCCGTATCCGCTATTTGCAGAAACAAGGTCAACATTTTCCTTTCAACTCGACAGACATTTCGTGATTCGTCCTCTTCTAATACTGTTACACATGTTAAAAATAGAAAAAAGGACGAGGTACAATGGAAGTTGGTGTTTTTTGTGCAGGTATATGACATTTTAAAACAGCTATGAACGTCAGTGCCTTTCACACAAACTTTCACAACTTTCCTTTTGCCTGCAGATACAAAATTTTACTTTTGCATGATGTCGAATAACGTGAATAGACAAAAATAGACAATATAGGGCAAAAGCAAAGTTAGAGCTAAAGCAAATAGACCAATGTTATGTTCACGCACCTGATTCTAGCGTTCGACAAAAAATGGGTTGACTGTAGACACCATCTCCGACGGCTGTTGCAGCTGTTACTGATATACTGAAAGACGATAAAGTTTGGATTGCAAGATTTGATTACAAATTATCATCCATTATTAGTATTGCCACAAAATACATTTTGTAATAAGACTGAATTGTTAATCTCGTATTGCCCCCATTTTTAAGAGAAAGAAATGGGTAGATGCGTTGATACGTAGCATGTTATTTTGAATGCAAAGTTGGAACTTTTCCCAAAGTTTACTGCAATAGAATAGTGGAAATGTAAAATTCGCTCACCTATAGTTTGTATAGGGCATCAAACCATGGATCACGGTACTACTGGTAGTGACGCGGCTTTCAAGTTCCAAACTCTCTCCAGCAGAAGCAGTTACACCAGATGGGATACCAGTTCCCACCTCATTACCACCATCTTAAAACACACACATAAATACTCTTAGATCCCTTTACTACATACAGTCAACAAAAATTTAAGTAATTTTCCCGACCACATATGTTATATAACAAGCCCCTTTCCCCATCTTTCCTGCTCTTTCTACTTTTCACACATTTTGCTTGTTCAACTTCCTTCTGTTCTTTTACAAATTGAGACACTTTTCTGGGAACCATTTCTTTACGTTTTTGTAACAAAGTCATTCATTTCTTTTTTCTCTCTCCGCGAGAAACTTTGTACCTCTTCAGTAAAAAACACATAAAAATGTCACGCAGGTTTACTGCACTCATTTACTCTTTTCCAGAATGTTTATTATAGCACAACCATTATAGACATAGTACATGTACACTTTTTTCTATATTCCTTTCGTTAAATAATCGGAATTGCTATCAAGGGACGACTTTTTTTCCTGTCAAGAAGTAAAAAGAGAAGAAGGAAGTACATGGGGAAAGATTCCATTCAGTACTTTTTGAGCAAGTCACACGAACTGGAATAGAATGCGAGCTGGTATGCTATTAACATTACCAGTGCACGCCAAAGTAATACAAAATAAGGTGACGATATCTACACGCAACGTACATCACGTGTACTTTCTCCTACTTTCACTTATTTACTTTTGTTGCACGGATGTAAAGGAATTTCTACAATTTCATTTGACATTTTCTCTAGAAAAATATACAAAAGTAACATGCGAATCCAAAGCATGTCTATTTATTCCTTCCATCATAGTTTCCCCTCCGCTTTTGGCTTTCACTAAATTACATATTATGCAAATAAATATCTGTCAGCGAAATTCAAAGAAACGGAGACTTACTGCTGTTTGTATTTCCACCCCGAGTGGAACCAGTTCCAGAAAAATAATAAGAAATGGGAAACTCGTCCTCATCAGGAATGACTTCGAGGACAACCCGGAACGACACTATATTCCCATGGGCGTGTTTCCTTGATGGTGGTTCCCAACTCACGGTGACACTATGAGCTGTCGAAGAGGAACAAGCGACATCCGAAGGGGCGGCACCGGGAACTTGTTGCGTACAAGAGTTGCATAAATTGTCATTATTATTATTAGCATTAGCATTTCCAAACAAGCACTTTCTTGACATTTACGATAAATGCTTTGATACAAGTGTGTTTTGCATTTGTAATATTTGTATCTGTTAATTACAATGGGCATTGAGCATGCCTAAATTGTATAACTGTAAGCAAACGCACTTAACAGTTTTTCTTTATCTTTGAAAAAGGCTCAATCTTTTTTCTTTTCTACTTTTGTAGCATTCTTTTGTCAGAAATGCCTCTCTTCCTTTCTTCCTCTCGCGTATGTTGTGTTGTTGTGTATGACAGTTGTACCAACTTTTCTCCTTTTCAATCCGAATTAGGAAACTTTTTCCTGTTACTCTTTTACCAGTTTTAAACCAAGCAAAAAATATCTAATACCAGAACTCATCCCTAAAAACTAAAAACATATGGCTGATGCTTTGTATATATCCATTGTGCTGATCTAAGCTTTCAAGCTTATAAACTCACAAAAAGAAGAAATGGGCTAAAGGTCCGAGGGGATGTAAATGTGTAGCATAAAGTAAATGAGATGGTTTCTGTTGTTCGCTTTTATTTTTTCAACTATACGCATACACACTACACATGTGTGTGGAACAATGTCACAACGACAAAAATACCTTATTTCTCTACACAATTTGGGTTGTGCAAAGTGTGGAGAAAACGAAGAAAAAGTTTCAAGATCCCAATGGACGCAACGACGAGAACAAAGGAAAACTAGCTAGGACAGTGACAAACGTTTAATAGACACAGGCACTTACTCGACTTGCTTCATACAACACAACCACCGTGACTATCTTTGTGAATCTCTGTGAACTTTCTTTTGGAGAGACAGAAACAGGGCAGAGGGTTATACACTCTCTTGTTATTATTATAAACTTTACATACTTTTCTTTCCCTGTCATGTTTTGTGCAATGACGCAAAACCAGCTTAGCTTTTTTCCTTTTTGTTGAAATAAGACGAGGGAGAAAGAAAATGCAATCATACAAATGAACAACTAGAGAGCAGAGAAAATAAAAACTTTTTTAAAAACTTTTTTCAAGAAGGAGAAGAAGGTGACATGTATTATATTATTACAAGTGCAGTCCACTGTCGGATTCTTTTACTACTTGTTGTTGGTAAATGTAACTTTTGCACATTCCGAAATCGTCGACCTTGGAGGGTTAAAAATGATAAAATAAGAAAATGTTTTTATTTTTAATTACGAATGTGTGTTGCTGTATAATGTTGCTCATAAGCAAATGGATTTTATTTGATTGCTTGTATTATACTAATCTGAATCAGATATTTTTGGCTATAAAAAGTTGCAAAGATAATGCAGTACAAATTACTGGCAGTATTTTGTGATGGTATCATCGTATAATGTTTATGCATGAAGGCACAAGCACATTACATTATTTGATAGTTGGGTTTTGTACATTCTGCACTTACCATCTTCAAGTGTAGCCGCAATAGACGGAGAGCTTGTGGGCCCTTCTCCCAGTTGATTGTACGCTTGGACGACCACCTCATACTCGGTAAACTTGTCTAAGCCACCGAGAATTGTGTTCAAGACTGGAACGGTCTGCGTTGGACTACTGGAAGATCCACTCCCACTACCACTTGCCGTTGGAGACGATGAAGACGACAAAGAGCCTGAAGAGGAGGCAGATGATGATGATGCTGTTGCTACGGATGAAATGTCCTCTTGGGTATTTTCAATCCTTGTCCAGTTGTACAATCCGATTTCCTCACTGCTTCGTGCACATCGCATAACCGCCAATATGATATCGTAAATAAGGTCAGTAAAGAAGAAAGTAGAGGTGGAGTGGGAATACGTGTGCGGTGAAAATAAGCGTTGTGGCCATTCAACGCAAGCGGGTAAACAAACGAAAATCACAACAAACAGGATTTTATCATCTTTGAACAAATGCATACATTCTCGTTTTTGTATTCCCAATTCTTTTCGTTACATGGCATTACGATCCTCATTAGGGAGGGTGGGCGACGGATTTTTTTATCCATAAAATGTAAATACACATATGTGGCCTATTTGTATGCAATACATTTTGGAGCTGTTCTCTTTGCTGAGATAATAATGGAAAATTGGCAGAGAGAAATTGCTCAGAAAAATAGCAAATAGTCTCAATTTTGGATCTGATTTCTTACACAAATCAGTGTTCAATTTTGGGCATGTTCACAGAAAGGCTTCAACTACTTTGCTTATAAGGATGTTCAGCATTACGACTGTGGCTTTAACGGTAATCTGGTCAACGTGACCGTTGTACCTAATGTGGTGCTCATAAAGAACGGAAATGTGTATTTTGTTGAAAAAATCTGATGACCACTGCATTACCACTGAGAATAGCCCACGTACTGTACGTGCAACTCACTATCATTACCATTACCTACCATGTTTGCTATATATACAATATAAAATATATCTCCTCTCGTCTCCCCTCTGAACCAAGCACATAACCTCAATGTAAATATAAAACATACATTGTACATCATTGTACATCATTGTACATTTTCACAATTTGAAAATAACACCTGGATAATTTAGAGATAAACCTTTATTGGGGTTGCAACTAAATCCAATGTTTTAATTTTTAATGAAATAGTTTGTAAGTTGAAGAGAGGGAAAAAGTAAACTTTCACCTTAATAGAGCAAGACAGTCAGTTTATATTTGAGGTAAAAAAAGTCTGCTCTCGAGAGAAAACAATACTTTTTGGTATATTATCAGAGGGCAACATGTCAAGACTACTTTCTCTGCCAGGTTTGATAAAAGAAACATTACCTGGTTCGCTTGAGTCCAATATTGTAACCCAGGATCAGTCCGTGACGGCGATCTTTCGCTGGAGGCTGCCAAGAAATCCTCAGCTCTGTAGAGGAAACGGGTTCCACGGTCACGTACTGAGGTGGACCACTTGGAGGCTCGCCTTCCGTTGTTATCTTTTGCGAGTAAAAAGAAAAGGCTCAATACACTATCTTATGGCCTGTCGTTCTCAAATGAATCAAAACTTTAGACATTGCAAAATCCTTCTCTTTTAATAAAACATAAACAAGAGCAAAGAAAACAAGGGCAATGTAACTTCATCAACTACAAAGAGCCAAAGAGTACACAACGCCATTTTTCAAAAGGAGAAAGCAGACAAAGTTTGTGTTTTGACATGTACTAAATTTTAGAATCTTCATTTGCAGAAAATTAAAAGTTTCATATTTCAAAGGACGTCATATGGGAATATTAGTCTTTTGGTTATATGTTACATTTGGTCGTTCCACGTACAAACTTTCATGGCTTTCACTTTCAAAAAAGGTATATTTTGTGGTGGTATATATGGCCCGCTCACCTCCAAGACCTGTGTAGGCTCTGAAGTGCCAAGTTGGTTCCTAGCCTGGAGACGAAAGTGATAAGTGACAGCGGGTAGAAGTCCACTGACGACCAAAGAGTTTTGATCCCCTGAAGTGGATTTCCGTCTTGTTGTCGTCTCGCTCCACTTTTCTGAAAACACGTAGTTCATAATAATCTCATCATAAATATGATCCTCTTTTAAATAAAGTGCTTCAAGACGTGCTTGAAACAGCACAACTCAATTCAACTCGTACATTCAACTAGCCTTACATATGCTTTTTGATAGTTTTGAACTAAAAAGGCATATAAAGGAAAAGAACTGGGGAACTTTTTTTCTATTGCAAAAAAGCTTAAATTTTTGCAAATTAAAAGCACTAGATATATGATCTCGGTAAATGTTTGGTAAAAATCTAATTGTATGTGCGTATGAATTTGTAGAAACGTTTCAGCATTTTGAGCAGTTTCATCAAGTTTTTCAAGTGCTTATAACAATGTTATGTTATTTCTCGCGTGAGATGATGGTGGGAGAAACACATCCTTCCGTTTCTCATGATCATCAGCATCATGTCATTACAACAGGATTTTAATGAAAAAACTCATCCACAATGAATTCGAGGAGTATACCAAGCAGAATTAATGAGATCAACTTTTGATAAAATACACGCAATTTCTTTTTCAATCTTCTCTTTATTCCTACTCATCATGAAATGATGTCTTGGACTTATTTAAGTTTAATTAATTTACATTTAATTTGGTTTTTTACGCTGCGATATTATTATGCCTATTTAGATTAATATATATTTGAATGTACTTTC
This sequence comes from Entomobrya proxima, assembly GCA_029691765.1. Lineage (NCBI taxonomy): Eukaryota > Metazoa > Arthropoda > Collembola > Entomobryomorpha > Entomobryidae > Entomobrya > Entomobrya proxima. The sequence continues at coordinate 11,236,074 of CM056172.1, forward strand.
TCTACAGTTTGTAAAAAGCTTAGTGCGTTAGTGCACTCATGCATCATCGTATTTCAACAAGACTTGCTTAAAATCTTATGCTTACACAACATTAAATTTAATTATTTCTACATCCGTGTGTACCGAAGCGGTGTGCGCATAATGCTTTTTGCCTGTCAAAATTCATACTTTGCATTGTAGCAACACGTCCACATCCGCCATTTACTACACTAAAAACAAAAGACAACTTTTTAAAATTGTCGCTTGTTTCTAGTTCCTGCGGCCGTTCCTACAAAAAAATTCTTCTCTCTAAAAGTTATTCTCTAAAAGCTGGCACAAAGACGATGTCCCCAAATGTTCATGCCCATGTAATCACTCCAAGTCTAGCAACAGCAGTATAGCTCTAAAACTAATATGTGACATCAAATAGAACCCGTAAATTCCCTGGAATATCCTTTCTTTCAGACTAGCAGACTTTGTGATCATCATCAACATCATAGCTTCAAAGCCACAAGCCAACAGAAAGTAAAAAAAGTATGAAAAAATAAACACAAGAAAAGCCTTTTTCGTTGAATGTTCTACAGTTGCTAATCGCTGGTATTAGTAGTACACACACAAAGGGACGTACTTTCACTTTCCTGTAGGATTGCTGCCCAGAAAAATACTACTACTATTCCTACTACACACAATTCTAAAACTGCCGCGGCCACCAACAGGCACTTGCCGCACATATTATCGCCATTATTGCCGCATTCACACACAGAATCGTTGCCACTACACACATTTGGCGAGTTATTGTATTGCAAATATATACTTTCACTTGCCAAGAATTTCTTCTTACATCATCTTACAGCTTAACTTTTAAAAATACAGACGCTGTCGCATGCGATTCTATATGTAACATGCTATGAACCAACACGACACTCCTTCTTGGAGAAGGAACGCAATAATGTCATGTTTTGATTTAAGCCTTGCCCTATTGCTCTGCAACAAAACACTATATAGCGTGATGAGGGTAAGCCCAAAACCAGTAGCAGCTTCAACTTTTGTCATAATCTTTTTTTTACTTATGGTTCATGTCTTTATAAGACTTACTTGATGTGCAGAGGTACAAAACCTGTAAATCGACACCAAAATCGGGAACGAAAAACTGCAAACGCACTTGACATTTTCCTATGAACTTTTTTTGAGCGGTTTATGAACAAAAGTACAAAGTACAAAACCAAGGATTTTATGGTGTTTGCATTTTATTGCGCATTTTCAATTTATCTTTTTCATGTTACAATTCAATGCGTTACAAATGGATGTACTCATTTACAGTTATTTAGATGTTGGGAAATGTACATTTCCTTCGAATCTGTTTTATGTTCAGTTGTTACTCAGTGATGTAATGTTAATTCACACACCATGCCAGGAAAAAACCATTCAAAATATTATGTTGTAATAGTATATTTGTGTATCAAGTCATTCATCCGTTCAAGCATGATGATTTGATGGTGATACTTAAAATAGACAAAATGTTCTTAGACTTGTTCAGCCTTGATCTCATGTGGTGCAGAAAAAGTTTTTCTTTGGAGCATTTTTCAACTTTTCTCGTAAAAAATAAAATGAAATCTCTGCAGATAATATATATTCTCTACTAGCATGTATCAACACCATTTATTTTGGTCAGCCTCAACTCCAGGGCTTCACAAGAAGAAAAGAGAAACACACAAGTAAGCGCCCTCTGGATTAAAAATTGTACCATTCCGAGTTTTCAGATATATTTTATTTCATTTTTAGTAGGATCTTTGAATTTTCCAATAAAAATGCAAATACATGTTAGGTTAGGTTATGCCCTACAATTGAGACTGCTTCAACTCTAGGGTCCCTAAAAGTGTTTTTGGGATTTCCCTTAATTTCTGGAGCCATAAACTTGATGCTCACCATTTTTTCACTTCATCTTTTTAATGGTCTAGAGCTCTTGTCACATTTCCCTTTGCTACTCAAATCTGACAAGAGATTCTTGTTGGATGAGAGTGAACAGATGTATGCAGGATCGTTAGGAGCACATGCATTATAATCAATGAAGAGTAGTTAAGCAAAACTCTTCAACCGTTTTTCTTTGTGACAATTCGCTAATGCTTGTAATAATATGTATTCACACAGACGCGCAGATTTATTAGTAAATCCTATCTTTACTCAGTAAAGGCTGTTCTTTAAGGCAATGTGCTATAATCTCTAATCCCTGTCCATTATTCCGTTCCTCGTTTATTTCAATCTTCTCAAATGCTTCATTGTCCTCATTTCATCATCCATTTTAATCTCCTTTCACTAAGGTTTATCTTGATAGTGCTATAATGTTCTGTAAGCATAAAGGAACAGGTACGTATACTTATAAAACATTTGATTACATCCATCATCATCATCACCATTCCATGAATAACTTTAGTTCTTTCTTCCTTTGCTTGGATTTGTCGGGGAACAGGGGGATAATGGCGTGGAAAATGCTAATAAAGCATTTTTGCTCTTGTAATAGGCGTAAAATATTCTTATCCTCCGTTATCATTTGTGATTCATTCTAGGATTCCCTGATAATATGAATATATACTATAACTGTTTTGATACAAGAAATCGTTTAAAAATACAGAATCGCTGACTGGGCGGCAGGTTGTCTGTTGATCTCTGTAGAGCAGTGTTGCAAAGTTCTGAATCTGCATGAACGTAAAAGTAACCTGCTTCCAATTCCAAAAGAAAAAATCCTCCTAACCAATGTTCCTATATTTTGCTTCTGTCAGCATTTTCACTTTCTCAGCTGTCTGCCAAGCACGCTACATGTCTGATTCTTTAGAATACTTCATAAAATGTGTACCCAAACAAGTTTCTGCTCTGTCACTACTTTGTGATGCAATAAGGTAACATAAACACGTAGCAAAAGTAGTAGTAGCATAATTTTCCCTTTGCGGGCTGTATCCCATTTGAAAAATCGGGTTTCCCCATTTTTTCAGAGAAAGCAAGAATCTTTGAAAAACAGCAAGCACAACTAGTAGCACAAGCTTACATTTATTAAAATTTCATGGCTTCCTCTAATATGTTTTCTGTATGTGTATCCCTTTTTGAACATTTTTTTTTCTTTGCCTTCATCTCCACTGCTTCGTTTTCACGGGAGAGACGTGGAGGACAAAATGTAAAAAACGAGTAAAGCAAAGCTTAAGTTTAATAATATTTCTTGCTTAGATGAACAAAGCAGGGATTTTGTGGAATAATTTTTCTCCCTGTGAGCAGGGAAATGTAACGAAGGGATAAAAGGATGCGTGTGTGTACTGTATAATATAATGCAAAAAAGATTCTTTTTCGACTTGTGTAGTATTCACAGACAAGGGGGAAAGGTATTAAAAAGATGAAAGCTCCGTATTGGAATAATGATAATATAATAAAAACCTTTGTGCAAAAGAGCGGAGGTACAGAATAGAAACTATTTCTCGCAACCAGCATCAGCGCGTGAAAAGAAAGCAGTGGAGTATGTATGCAGACTCGGTGTGCCTGTGTGTGGTATGCACATGCAAAAATAAAGTTTTACCTGAATATTCCTTGAATACGACAACATAATCCAAAACGTGTGCATCGCTTTCTGAAGTTGGAAGAGCCCATGCAAGCACCACGGAACGACTAGTGTGTTCAACCGCTCGAAACTCTTTGGGTGGTTGGGGGCGTTCTGAAAAAAGTTGCATGAAAAAATTGCAAAAGGAGAAAGTGGAATATTGAATGATTTACCACCGGACACAATTCGACGTGGTAAGCAAAATTGTTTGTGTATACATGATGAATTATGGCTTTTGCTTCAAAATTGAAAGGAAATACACGTAGTTAAAGTTATATCATATCGTCTTACCTTGAACCAGTAATGAGATACGCAAAGAATCGTGGCCAAATGAATTCCTAAAAATTAGCAAATAAAATTTGATTTGCATTTTCTTCAAGTTGAAAAGTAAAATTGTGGAATTGTGTATAACTTACACTGCGACACATTCCACATCACCCCGATCCAACAGAGAAACTTGTTGAATGATCAATTCCGAGATAGCTGGCGAACCTGGCCCACTACCAGGTTTGCTTTCCACAGAGTGCCTATTTCAAACAACATATATGCAAATTACTTTTTCTTCCCTACAGTTGTTGGAGCAAAAAATTGTTGCAAAATGAATTTATCTTTTAAACCTGTTATCATTCGTGTTATTCAGCGGAACACCCTTCACATTCCAAGAAATTTTGATTGGCTCATCTCCTTCCGCTTCACACCGGAGGCGAGCCACTTCTCCACGACGTACCATTTCCTTTGGAGGTCGCGTTCTAATTCTTGGCGCAGCTGAAAGGTTTCAACCCAAAGACACAGAGGGAAAATGCATATAAATTGTATTTATCTTTGTCAGTCATGCCTACTGCCTACAGACGCAGTCAGTGACTAATGTCGGGCAGTTTATTTCCGTTCTGGGCAACTGCTCAGTCTACACGATATTGTTTTTCATCAACATTCTCATAAAAATAGCAACTTGTTTTCACCCGTAACACATTTTGAACACCGGTGGCTATGCTCAGAAACAATTTATTTCTAGTGCAAAAAACTACATCAATTGTTTATAATATTTTATAGCTCTAAACTAACTAATGCATTGAACTACTTCAAACCCTTGTATTTTCCGGTGTAACATATGCCACCCTTGTTATTATACCATTTTTAGTAAGACAACATGTCGAAACTCCGAAACAAAAGTCGAAAAACTGCATCCTACATTCGGTTCTTGACTCTTTCGCATTGGTTTGATCGAAGCTATACTGGTGATACTATGCATATTTTACCATGTACGTAATAATCCGTAGTCTCCATTGGGATTTAGGATGACTTTATCTTGAAGACAAGACCTTGTCTATTTTACTACTTCCTGTGACTGCACTTTTGAAAGGACAGGATCACAGAATACTATGAATACTGCTGCAAAGTCCGACATTTTTGTGGCAGTGTTTTTATAGTCTAGGCTGAATACAACAGCAAAACAAAACTATCAAGCCCTTTTTTCTATTCGATTCTTTTTTTACTTGCATCTCTTGAGCGATTCTTTGTTGTGCAAAAGGAAAAATGGGAAAACGATTTTCAATACAAGCTGCGCCGTGTGTTTGATGTGTTTGTAGTGGTAACCAAACTGATTTGTTCATTTTTTGGCAACATCTTTTACGATTGACTCTACATAAACGGCATATATACATTCTACCTAATGTTCTTTCTTCTCTGGAAACACAAGCAAGGGAAGAAACACAAAAGCTCCACAAAGTACCAGACAGCGTGCACAGAGAGAAAAGAACATTTTCTCACAGCGGCTTTGCTTACCACTGCTTGCTAGCTCAGCAGCATGACGGTCTCGTTTTCAAAGCTAAAATCTTACTAGAAAATAGAAATATTATACGAAAGTATGAAATTGTGTGTAGAAGCATAAAAGTGATATCAATAAACTGAGTAAGACATCTCGGAGCTGTAAAAAAATTCTTTGAAAATCTATTTTCCTCGAAAATAGAGTAGATAGAATATGCAAGTAACAAAAGCATCCTTAAATCGATATTCGAGCGTTATTGCACTTGGAACAAACCATGGCATATATTTTTGTATATTATTAGTGGAATGTTAGGAAACCTTATAAAATGGTCAGCTATCTTCCCCTCTGACTGATTCCCAATCTTTAGACATGAATGAGCAAAAAGAGAAACGCATAAAAATGGCATCGCCAAGTAAGCCGAAATGTGATATATGAAACAATTTATTCTTTCACTTTTTCCTCATCTATTTGTGTGCATAGAACATGGTGTGCTGCAATGTTTTGTCCAGTTTGGTCAGAAAATCGTGATGGGAAGACTCCAAAACGTATACTGTAAGGAGTAATATCTACCATCTTTTATTTACTTTGGTTGAAACTTGCTGCAATATAAAAACACGCTGTGTGTACAATTGTGGCTTTTGTTGTGGTCCTATATAATTTTTACGCTTCGCAGTAATATGAATCTATTTACAATGCTCATGTACTGCTGCGCATCGGATACATTTTCCAGAGAAGCACTTTTTGCGATGCTCATCGCCTCTTGAGAAAACGAATAAGAGAGACATTACGACGACTCCATTCTCATTTCCTCCAGCAGATATTATATAATAACAAAATGGAGAATCTTCTTTCTCCATTGAAGGGTTTCCTGCCATGTACCAGAGCACTCTTCCTGGCTTTTTTTTACTTTCACTCATGTGTATTCTCGTATTATGCATGTAGACTTGAAAATTCTGCTGATATTGAATTTTGTTTCGTCTCAAACTATAACTGATGTACATTTTTATATTAGATATCACAATCTTGATAGCAAAGCAAATAACAACTCTGTTGGTAGTTGGTACATAGGTGCGTACCTCCATTCCTCAACGGTATTGCCTTTCCAAGTACAGATAATTCTCTCACAATCACACACAATTTTCTGGCTACAAATGTCACACAGAGTAACCAAATAGTGGGCACGCGAGGGGCTGCATATGATATTACACTGGATGTATCCAAAATAAATAAATAATTTTCATTCGTGGAAGGAAAAGAGAAAAAGCGAGAACGGAAGCATTCATGTGAGAATAAGATGCACAGAGAAATGAGAAAAGGAGATTTTCTTGCAAGTTTAGTTTAGAGACACACTAATAGGAAGCATATTGTAAATTTTTACACCATTACTAGAACCATATTATAGGGAAACGAAAATGGATATTTGATGGAAAGATAAGTGTCCAAGAGTCTGTGCTATATACGTGTGTATGTGCAGTAAAGACTGCTACTATCAAAATCTGCTTTTTTTGAACTTGAGTGACTCCAACTTGGTTGTGACTAGTAGTGAATAAAGCCAGAAGAGCCAATAATAATATATCGGATACAATCTGTATTAAAGGAAGTACCTATACTCAATTTTTCTGTATTAAACCATGGCATGCTTGAGGTCTTCCTCGTTCTCTTTTCCTTCCTTCCGTGTTTTGAGTGGAGAAAGGCTCAAAATGTCAGAAATAATGAATGTGATCGTTATCGGGCCGATCAAAGCCTTGCTCTTCTACCTACTACACTACAGAGTTGTGTACTAGAGAGGGTTGCTGAAATATGTGCTCGTATGTGTTCTATCTGTTTATAAGTTTGTACGTGAAGCATGATGAGCGTATTATCGCTGCACTGCACTCTCTACTGCCGATTCTGCTTTTTCTGGCGACGCTTTCCGGCTGTGTTGCCGTTACTCCTTCTTTTAATGAAATGGAAAGACAGATATGGGACGTCTTTGATAAACTTAAGGACTCACTTCTTCATCCAGCAGAGAGAAAAAAACCACATCAAGTCTGAGACACGTACAAAGACTGGCTATATATGTATATATAGTTCACGATAAGATCATCTGGCATTTTTTACTTTGAAGGTAAAACAGAGAGAAATATCGTATTGAGAGATGAGGGTAACTGAAAGAAAGAGGGGAATCAAAAAACAAGTGATGATTCAGTAGCCGTATTTTATGTGGTGAGCGGTTTGTAAGAAGCATTTGAAGGGGATCTTAAATAACCTTATGATCAGGGTATTTCATATATTAAAACTGAGAACCTATTCCTTTCTCTGCTTGCACCACTCTAATAGGCAATAATATTGGATTCATAACCAATAACCCGGCCCATGTGTGTCCTTTATGAATTTTTCAATGGCTTCTCCAATTTTAAGCGTTACTTATTTCTGATAGCATCAGTGCTTGGAAAAATGTCCTCTCCATTTTCCTTTCTCTATCAGAGTGCCAAACTGGTTCTAGTCTTTTGAGGCAAATAGCTACAAGATTCTCATGTAATCATACCTCCTTATCTCATACTCAAACGATGAATCTTCAATAAGTGCTTGTCGTAGATTTTAAATTATAAAACGACAGGCCAGTGGGACGGACCAAGACACGATTATGAGTGTGCTTTCATAAAACAGGAAAAGTAGTTATTTCATGAAGGGTTATGTAATAATGGGAAATTGAACCACAAAAAGTTCAAGTTTCATAGAATTGATACTCCTGCTATTTGTATTGTACGTTTCGTTGTTTGAATCTAAAATAGGAACTTGTCGATTTCCTTTGACAAAGTCGTTTCTTCAAGAGATGACATGATTATATTCATTGAACCAAGTTTGACAGATCCGCTAATCAAAGTCACGAATAGGCTAAGAGGATTTAAGAGAGTTTACTTACCGTTGACGGTAAGACGGATCAACTTGCTGATTCCAGATCCTGGGCCCACCCCATTATTTGCTTGGCAAACATAATGACCTTCGTGATCCTCTGTAACTCGGCTTATTATCAACGTCCCGTTTTCGGCTGAGAGTACTCCAGGAGTTCGATAGCCTACTTCACGGAATTCTTTCTTGTCTAAATTGCCTACGGTGCAAAAAAAGCAAAGGCATACCAGCATATATATAAAGGCATTAGAAATATATTGATTGGTATTGACAATTTCGAGATGTAGTTCAATTGATCTCGCCAAGCTTATGAACATTCTTTATGAAATTCGATTTATATTGCCCAATTAATTGTACACAATTGTATTGTTAAAGATTGGCTTTTGATACTTACCCACAGCCTGTTTCCAGCGAATGACTGGTTTTGGGAAACCATCAGCCTGACAATGGATGGCCACGTGGGTCCCCACATAGACAGATTGATCCGTAGGCTCAACAGTCCATTTGGCAGGTACTGTTTCCGAAAAATTGCATTGAACCAGTAAAAATCCAGTCCAGCCAAAAGTTCCAACCAACATACACCGTAAGTGGTTTCATGTATGGAAAGGGGACAGAAAAAGTACAAGGGAAATGATAAATGGTTATAGCCCATTCTCCTTTCTTCTCCTTTACTACTTAATACTTTCTCACTTTCAAGATGCTCTCACTAACCTCTCCTTCTTAATGGCAAAATGCGCACATTCGCACATACAAACTACTGTATCATCACAAACTCGAGTGCATTGTACAAAAGCATTACACAGTCAAAAATGCCAGACCAGCTAAATGCATAATAATGGTAGTACCAGACCAAGATAATTCTAGTAACCCACAGCTATGCAACTTTTCTTGCAAACAAAAATGATAAACAGGTAAAAGGATGATTCTGGTAAGTTATGTGCCATGCACTACGAAAAAGCGTCCAGAAAAATGCGCTGTCAACAATGCATTAAAATAACCAACCCGAAAAGCGACAAAGAAGTGGAGAAAGTTGAGCGTATATTTGAAGGTCGCTCGCTTTGCTGTAATATCAAGCATTTCACACAAAAAATGATTTTCAGTATGCTAAGGTACTCGAATTTACCTGAAATTACCAATTACCTCTGTTTCCCACAAGACAATCATCGTCGAAAGACAAAACTTAAGTCTGTTTCTATTCTACATTTACACGCAAGCATACAATAAGCAGTAGACTTTAATATCATCCCTGATTTTCATTTTCACTTGCGGAGATTTTTTTATATTCGAATTAGCTGAGTTGTCTTTCCAACATTATTAGACAGTTAAAGATGGATCAGTGGAGAACCTTGTAGGTGTTTTTTAACTTAAAGCTGAAGCTTGGAATTGTGTACTTTTACTTCAATGTATTCGAAGAAATTATGCAAAGTATGCTAGGATGTAATGTGATGTTTCTGGTTAATAGATGCACCTATTAACGAGTACATAGATGAAATATATTTAATGTAAATTCTTTAGTAAGCCATTGTTTCTTTTATAAGAAAAATTAAAGGTATCCTGAGAGAAAACTGTGTTTAAATAAGCACAATAGTCGTTAATTACTCCTAATCAGCAAAACTAAAGTTTCAAAAAATTTCAAAGTTTTTTTCAAGTCAGAGTCTGAAAGTGGATACATGGAATGGAAGTTTTCAAGCAAATGTTAGTTTGGAATTAAACCCATTATATTATGAAGCAGTTAGTGTGTTTGGGAAAATATAATGTGCATACAGGCGACAAAAAGCGTATTTACGCTTAAAATGCCCTACATCATCATAAAAGTTGGGAAATTAAATTTGTTTTTTCTTAATCAGGTCAAAGTCAAGCCAGAAGGTGACTCTATGCAGTTATTTTGAGCTAACAACTTTTGATTTTTTCACGTAATGAAGTTTCAATTGACTTTCTCCGGACTTGCTAGTTGTTACTAAAGCACAGCTGCATTCACTACGTTGAAATAGCCTCAGTATTCAAATTGGATTTTTTGATATGGTAAATGGTATGCAAGAAATGCTATACTTGTTAAAAGCAAGCACAAAAAGTTCAGAATAGGTGCATCAACTTAATCTACTGTGCGGCCAACAACTTTTCTTACCATGCAGTGATCATGTAACCGACTTTTACTGTGGGTTTTGTGCAAAGGGAATATAGATTATGTAGCTTTGATATTTGTGCGAATTGCTATTCATATAGGATTTTAGAGTGAACGGTGCGATTAGAATATTATAAGATATTGACATTGTTTGTGCCGATCCAAAAGAGGGTGCAAAAAGTGCAAACTAGAGAAAGATTCATAAAGTGCTGCTAAACATCTATTGTTGGAAATAATTTTCAATAAAATCATTATCAAGAATGTCATAATTCAATTTCACTAAAGTACGTAAAGAGCGAGCCCATCACAATCACGTCATGTAGCACAATGAATGATCAATCGTAATAATTATTAGAGTTATTTAAAGGATTATTTGTACAAGATCATTAAAACTGTTATATAATTGACAAGGCAGATAAATGCAATGCATTTCGAAAGAGAAAAAAAGTACACAAGAGTGCAAGAGAACTGTTTCCTCTAAAGTTAAATATCACTGATTCTTTACGGGATTAATAGGATACAATTATTGATCATTGTTTCGTTTTCTTTTTTGAATGGAATACGAACCAGTGATGATGAGTTCCGACATTTGGACGGCTTTACCAGCGTTGGAAACAGCAGTACAAGTATAGTTTCCCATATGGGATGAAGTAATATTGGGGATGGTGAGAATCGTGGAGAATGGAGGAAAATAATTGACATGCACCCCTCCACCTACATCTCCTTCAGGAGAAGTGCTTTCCAAAATTTGACCCCCTTTTGACCAAGTCAGTTTCAAAGGTTCATCACCAGCTGTAGTTGTACAAATCACTTGAGTCCTCATTCCTTCCATCAGGCCATCGCCGAAAGAAAAGGGTGCAATACGAGGTGGAACTATTTAAAATAGTATAGTAGTTTTTTATTTATTTTTGAGGATTTTGTTTTAGTTTTTTGAGGAAAGTGAAAGTTGTTGTATTTCTCTGTCATCGTGAACATAAGGACAACTACTGTTTTGTGATTAAATGTAAGTAAAAGTATTTTAGTTTAAAAAGTATTTTATATTTGTGGTACTTGGTACATTGATGCCGAATGCAGACAAGTCCGACGAGGAAGGAAATATCAAATTAGTACATTATTATTAATAAGAACAGCAACTCTATTAGTGTTCTTTAATGACATTACTTATTATGAGTAGGTTTGAAATTTCATCGCTGGGTGAATTTAATTTTCAGTCTCAACACTAGTTTATATAATATATTATTATGAAAAACGTGATTGTAAATTGTAAGTGAAACATTGTTATTGCCTTAATTGCCGGAGAAAAATAATAAAAATACTCAAGTTACAACCCTTACCAAGTGCGGTGCTTTCACTATTCAGCTCAGCTTGTGAATAGCGCAACGCTACCAATGTGTTCAACCCGCAACCTAAATATTATGCTTGTGCCAGTGTACATGAATACGCTTTCATCATGAATTCCTTGAAGCCAAAACTTGAGTAAAGTACACAATTTCTATGAATCGAAACTAGGAACGCAGGGAAACAATATAGTTTAGAAAGTGGAAGCCTCTTAGTAAGAACCAAGTCACTCCACTTTGCCTTGTGGGTTTTCATACATTTTACCATTTTGCATAAGCCCACCGTATGGCATGATCATGAAGACTAAAACTCCCATGTCGAAAGAGGTAAGGAACAATCGTCCTAATAAATAAATGTTAACGATGATGATGCTGACAATATAATAAAAGGGTTTCTGTTCTTTTTGTGTGTTCATTCATGCATGCAAAAAGTTCCATCACACAGCACAATAACAACTCATTCATTCAAACAAAACTTTTAAAATATAGTCGAGTTTACCCAGGATGGAGAAAAATTAGCAAGAATACTACCTCCGCAACCCACCAAATTGGTTATGTACAGCATCACAAAGCATAAAAACAAAAGAAAAAAACTTTTCGGTAGACGACCAACAACAAAAATATTTTGGTTATTTTGGTATTTGAGTATTTTGGTTTCTCTAGCACTTGTGTGGTACCTTTTTTAGACTGTCTGGAGTCTGAATATTGAATAAAGAGGCATTTGAAATCTCTGGAGAAGTGCATTGAACAACAGAAGTAGTGTATATAAACTTGTGGTTATCAAAATCATCAATCAAGTCACGTCATCATCGCACGCAATCATAATGTATAAAAATCAACAGCAACAAGAGCTACATAGCACAATAGTATATAACAAACAACAACGCTGAAAACATCAATATAACAAACGAACAAACAACAAACAAACAAAAAGGAACTTTTTGCATGCATAAAGCGTTTATTTTTTTGTACGCAAAAACTTTAGTTTGGAGTGGTAGTAGCAGAGCAGTATTGTCGTTTCAGTAGTAGTAGCAGTGGCGGTCGAGCTTTATAAAGAGAGATAAACCACGACATACATTATGTATGTAAACTTTTAATTAGCTTTCTCTTGTAGTTTCCGAGTAGTAAAATTGTAACAATATGTACTTCCGAATAATCATATACTTTTGTGCGATTCTTTGTACTGACTGAATATAATGAACTGAGTAGTGGTGGTATTTTACGGTAATTTTTATGTAGCTGTACTAGTTTTTGGCAGTTTAAAATAGCGAGTTTAAACTCAACAAGAACATAAAAAGATAAAGTATATTATAGAATAGAATAAACTTACTTTATAGCATTGGAGAGTAATAATATATTATTATGGAAAATCCAACAAAAACTTCTTTTTTTCGTATTTAAACTATGCTTCTGCATGTTTAATTATTATTATCACCAGATTGTTTTTCCTGCTACTGCCTCCTACGAAGAATTAGAGAGTAAAAAAGTTTACACGGCAAAAACAAGCAAAAACTAATCAGCAACTTCCTAGCGAACAAGTAATGGAGAAAAGAGACAGAACGACGAGAAGAAGTACGTGTAAAAATGGCTGAAACATTTGAAGTAACGGAGAAAACATGTTTTAAACAAAGCACTAAAGCATACGATATACAGTATAATGTTTGATGTCATATAATCGTATATTATTATGTGTAATTAATGTTTCTGAATAGTTTGGTAATAATATAATTTATATAAGTATACAAAGCAAATACTTTCGAACAGTATATAGATTTGAACTTGGTGAAAGCTTGTATATAGCGACTTTGATTTCTCAAAGCATCAACGAAAAAAACGACAACAGACAAACGAAATAAGTACACGAACAAAAGGAGATTTGAAAACATTAAGTATTCTCACAAAAACTATCTCACTCTGCATTTTTATATATGTAGTTTAATTAGATAAAAGTATTTATTTTTGGGTGATATTTGTTTTTTATTGTTACCGTTTACAAGCAGATTTGCAGAGTGTGTAGATTTGCCCGCGCTATTAATGGCTTGACATGTATAATTTCCGCTGTGATGTGGCTCGAGTGACGAAATACTGAGCGAACTACTGAAATGATCCATCTGACGGATTGAGAGTCTGAGGTTATTATGTGTGGCATGTTGGCCGTTACTGGAGGTGTGGTGGTTGTGACTCGACTCGTGAAAGAGATTCGTGGTCATCAGATACATTTGGTGGTGATGAGTGTGTGGCTGTTGGTGGTGATGTATTTTTGTAAAACCGTTTGAGCTCGCACTACTCGACGAGGAGGATGACGAAGTCTGAGGTGACGGGATTAACATGTTGCCACTGTTGATGTTCGTTATTATGGGGTAACTGTCTTTGAGCCATGTGATTGTCAAGGGTAGGTCTCCCTTTAGTTTTCAGAGTATTTAAATTAACAGCATTCAATGGTAACTCGTACATGTTAGCGTGATATTGTAGTAGAAGCTTGAAACACTCAATACTGATCGGTGTAATATTAAGTAAGATAATTCATAATGGACATTCAGTTTTTACCTTCACCACGACACACTGAATGCTCGCCCGCTCGCCAACGTGCGGATCAACAGGAAAAGAAAATGGAGCAATTTTTGGTGGAACTGTAAACATGATCATTTGGAGAATTGAAAAAAAAATCACAATGATGAATTCACATGAACACACGCGTTATTCCATTTTCCCTACATGTCTAATTATATTTTAAAATCAAAAGAGCAGAAGAAGAGCTCTTTCTAATGAAAATGAGCAGTAACAATGAGATAAAACGGGCAACGAGACGGCTCGTTGTTCTAGACAAAGTTTTTTACCATTTCCTAGAATAAATGAGACATTTTACGTGAATTTTCACCCTCCAGTGGATTAAATTACTTGCTTAACAAATTCACGAATACGATATAAACCCGACATTTATACGCGAGTGGAAGTAAGGGATGCACAAAGAGCCTAAATATTATGCTTTCATAATTTTCAAGAGGTATTGTATTTCGCAACAAGAACCTACTAGGATTTTCCTCGTCAAACTTTCATGTTCAGCATCATGTAATCTCCTTGTTGAGTTCATGTATGTTGAGTAAATGTATGCATCACAATAAAATATCATAGTAATATAATGGATGATAATCAGAAAAATGCAGTGTACAATAATAGTAGTTGTTGTTGTTTGTACTGTTCTGGTAGAATTAAAGTTGAAGTATGCAAAATTGCTTAAAGAAAATGGTAAAACCTGCTACGACAACGTTGACACTCCGTTGGGACACCGAACCCTGCTTGTTTTCTGCCGTACAGCGGTAACTGCCAGCATCATTCCGTTCCGTTGGTTCCAAAATCAAGGTCCCATTTGTCGTTACGCTCTGGCGGTCAGTCACAGGCAACTTGATCCCGTCTAAACAACAAGTACACTTTATTATCATGTTACAGTAGAAATTTTACAACCTACCACGATAATGGTAATTTCCGTTTTATTAAAAGGAATTCGAATGCAAGAAGCAACTACACACCTTCAAACTTACTACTGGAACTAATTTTAGGCCGAAAGAAATATTTATTTCTCATAGAATCTCGTATTTATTTCCCGGAAAAGGTTCACGTAACATGGAATAAGATAACCGAGCCAAAGGCTATGTTTGCCAACATAAATCTACCAGCAAGAAGAGTTTTTGGCCTACAGAAATTTGAAACCTGATCTTAGGTATTCCGTTTTTCCATATATACTTAACTTCCTGTAATCTAAATTGCTTTACTCCTTGGTCGTGGCCTTTTCCTGCATTTTCTCAGTTTTTTATATCCTGACATACACTAAAAGCTTTCATTTTATTCAAAACGTTGACATTTCACGGCAAAGTATTTTTGCTAATGTTAATTCCATATTTCATGGAATTGCAAATTGTAGTACAGAAAATGGCTTTTGCCACGAAACCTTTAAAATGTCAATCAAAAAGTGGATTTATTCCCACCTGGTTCAAAGGAAAAAGTGTAATAGGATTTATGAGGGATTATTTTTTGTGCCACATATGACATACCTTTTTCCCAAATGATTGTCTCCACAGGATATCCGCCTATAACATTCATTATATTGAAAACATACTGAAAATATAATATATAATAATAAGTTTCTACAAAATATTAACGTAAAGACACATACCGACGGGACATTTTATTGTCAGACGTTGCCCCGCTGTCGCCATAATATCTGGCATGTTTCTTATAAATGGCGAACCTGTAAACAGAGATATAATTAATGCCAAACTACTGGTACAATTCTATCTAACTAAATTTGTCGGGATTCAATATTCGGTAATTTTACTTTCTCCACTTGATTACCTATACATACTTTCTGTAAACAAAGTTTTGTACATTTTATGAGAGAAAGCACACATTTTATTTGTTTTCGGAAATGCCATCATCATGTGAGTGTTATTTTTAACCTAGCTGTCATTTGACAGGATTCTGGGCGTTGAAGTAAATGTGTTCACATGGATTTTTGCGCTGATGTTGTAATACCCGTTTTGCCGACATCATCGGCATACTATTTTGGCGTGCATAATTTGCTTCCGCTAGTATAATGCTGTGCAAATGAAAGTCCTTGGTTCCATTTGGACTCTGGCTGAAAGTGGATCAGCAGATGATTTTATGAGGTTGTACTGAGATCACTTACGAGCAACATATTTTAAGTCTGGTTACATTGTTTGAAACAGTAGTTCAAGCTTATTCGCCTGGAGAGTATAAATAAAACAGGAAAGCGGAAGTTATGCACCAAATTCTAGTTATTGTTGTTTCTTTTTTGTTCCTGTATAGCAGTTATTTTTATGACTACAAACCTATAACCTATATAAAGTTTCATGAATAGGTCAGAGGAATTGCCCGCAAATTGGTAGTCACATGTTCAGAAAGTAAAGGGTAATCATCCTGTGGGTGGTCGAATGTAATAGAATAACAATAACTCTTCCGATATTTGAGATACTTTTTTTTCTTTCAACTTTTACTCCCTCCTTTCCTGCCGCCTTTCTTTCAAAGCCAAAGTTTAGGTGTACTAGGTATAGTAATAGTACTAATAGTATAGTGTGCAAATCTTTGCAGCACTACCAAATCGGTTTTAGGTACATTCGTATAGAATAATATTCAAGCTAAAGACAGCATAAGTCACGCATCGCACTCACACGAAAACAGTTTACAAGTTGGTGATGTTGTGGTAAAACAACAACCAAATTGTGTTACAGCGAGATCATTATGGCCAAGTACAAGTTCTCATGATGTTGTACATTCCCGTGTACATTCCCGAATACGGTTCACATCATTAAGCATACGCATTGCAGAATGAATGAATATATATATGCATTATACCACTCAATAGTGGGTGTACGTAGTCATGCATGAAAAGTTTGGATTTCAAAGGGAAGCAATGATGATATGCTTTTCTCCGCTAGGAAAAAGGATGATCATCAAGCGATAATGATACGTACATACGGATACGTGCGGATAGATTGCTTGTCGTACATCTTTCGTACGTTCAAACCATCATTCACGCATATAAATTTTCTGAATGCATTATTATCGCGTTTTAGCCGCTTTTTCGGTCACGGTTTGCTTGGAACGGGAAAGGCATTGCAGACTTTCTAGATCGAGTCCGGCTAGTGGGCAGTGGACTGTGTGAGAGAATTTGTTAAAGTGCTTTAACCTTTTATTTTTTTGCGTATTTTGGTTTTTGAAGAACGCTGTGCTATCATTAGTGCATTTTGTTAGTTTTTTTCCTTTTCTCTGACCGGCTTTATGCATAAAAGATAAAAAACAATAGATAGCAAAGAAAGTAATAGGTTTCATGCTGAAGTATAAGCATATACGTACATAATATATTATTGCATTATTATTATTAATATGGCATGGTTGCCTGTAATGAATGCAGTCGAGCGTAGTAAGCAGGCAAACAGTCGGACAGACTATGATAGCTCCAGCTTTTCTTCGTAAATTACCAACCATGACAGTTACATTGCATGAGCTGTCAGTTTCTCCCGATTTTTGTGGGAAATTGGCGTGAAAAAATGGGCACGTCCGTCTGTCTGTCCATCCATCGTCGAATCTTTCATTACAATGTATTCAACAAAATGTTCGCCTTTTGCAATATATTATCATAGATTTTTTGCCAGACTGTTGTGGTGCTTTGAAAACCAAACCAATATCTGAGATATGACTTTCCTGGGAAAATTGTTTTGCTAGAAAACTGCATATAGCGTAAGAAACTTTGAGTAAGATAATAATAGAAGCTTGGGTTTCCAGCCCCAAATTTACACGTGCCCCATCAAAATAGAGCAACTGATTTGTTAATTTTCTCTACTGACTTTGCATACAATAGGAAACAACGGCATGATTTTGTTCAAAAGGCAATTTTAACCTATGTGCTTGTGTCCCTTAATTTGGTGAAATATATTTATTAAATACCTATACATTATTTAAGAAAGTAGACAAATAAATTATTGGTGTCATTATGGTATGCTGACTTTGTTAATTTTGCAGGGACTTCCGAGCGTGGATTTGGGTTCAGTCTGAATACCCGCATTTGCTTTGATATTCCCGTCTTTCTTAATAACTTGGGATTTTTGTACAACTGGAGAAATCTTGAAGACATTGCTTGTGTGAAATATTATGCAGTAATCTACTTCACCACATGATATATGACGATGGAAAGAAGGGTGCATTATTTGTTTACGTCTGCTTTTTCTCTTGTCCTCATATATATTACCACCTATTTTATGGCATACTTTCCGAAAGAAGATTATTATCACTGTAGACACACTCACCATAAATATTAAGTTTTGCGGCATGAGAGCTTGTTCCGGCTCTATTCTGGAAGGCGCACTCATATTCACCCCCATCTTCCACCCGTACTGATGTGATATTGACATGACTAATGACGTCTCCATACACGTTCGCATACTGGCCGATGAGGAACCTGAAATAGCAGCAAAGTATATTATACAATAAGGTTCCAAAGAAAGTCACTGTTGTAAAAAAGGCCCAGAAAACTAATAGCCGAAGATACAGTGCTGAAAGCATTTAGTTATTGCATGCTTTATAAAAATCATGCGAAAGACAAAAAAGCAACCAATTTGTATTTCAATTGGAATTATGAAATAGGATATTTTGGCTAACTGTGGAAAATTTGAACGTTTGACCACCGGGACTACCGGAGTTACAGACCAACAACGCGATATCATGTTATGTTATTAGGCGCCTTAATAAAATATTTATCTCATGCATGAATAATATTGTTGGTTGCCCGTTTGTTAAGATAACAGCAACTACATTCTTCAAATGAAAATGACTAGTGGTAATACATATCGTTGACTAAGCTAGTTTGTTTTGTGCGCCCCGCGTTATCTCACATTTTTCTACAAGAGAAAGTGCTAGAGTATCATGTCATCTTTATTATTATTATTTATTTCTGTACTATAGACTCAATTTAGAAAGAAAATATTTCACTGACGCTTTCCTGTTCTGAATCAAGTTTCTCTTTTCATTTCCGTCTACAATAAACAACAGAGACCAGGATGGTAGGATCGTTTTCTCTCTGTAATAACGCATGATCAAAGAAGGCGTTTGATAAATATACAAATCACGCAAAAAAATTTGGCCACATAGTAATCATTTCTCGAACATAGATTGATTTTTTACTCGCAAGGCAAATTGACACAAAAACAAAATTGCTTAATTTTTTCATAGCATTGTAATCACAATCACGTTACTTTATCCTTGTAGACATGTAGCACACCAGATTCGATTTCCGTGCTTGATATTTCTTTGTAAGGTGTTTTCATTTTCACATTGTGCAATACTTTGAAAAAAATCAATTTGTAAATTGAATAATACATAAACACATTTATAATCATATGGCAAAATTTACAAAGGAAATAAGAAAGTGTAGGAATCGTATAGATTTTCCTTTTACCGATAACAATTGGTTTTTGAGTTATCAGGGACGAGAAAATAAACCAAGTAAGCCTGCTGTGTAGATAAATTATGCAGTTTACTAACATGATGTGCTGTAGAAAATACGAAAAATTTGGCATTACTCACGTACACACACAAATGAAATGTTTCATGCCAAAAAATTTCATTCCCCCACAAGTCCTTACAATCATGTTCAATGTAACAAATTGTGCTCAACTTGCGTGTTTGGTTGCCGACATGAGCTTAAAAGATTGAATGTCTCACCTGATTAGCTAACCTTTTCATTTTAATTTTTCCCCAACTGTAATATCTCTGTAACAAGTACGCGATGGTGTGTGCAACCCAAATTCAACATAAAATCATCTTATATAAAAATAAATTGCAAAAAAACTAGGAAAGTACGCACAGTAATCATCATTTTTTCTTTGTGCTCTATATTGCTGCCTTCGTTTTTGACAATATCTCACAAACAAATAAAAGGAAACACGCAAAGCAAATATTATAAGCAAATATAGCAAAAAATGTTGACATTGGTTTGATTCTAAAGCTAGAAAAACGTCTACAAAAGTCTCATAGTTTCTCCTCTACCAATTCCTCTATATCACGAAACGTGTGATTCTTCATTGCAGTGCACACATACTCCTTAGCTTTGTTCTGTGAGTTCAAACTTTATATATCACAAAATTTTCTCCATTCTTTTTTTGTTCCCCATGGAATGGAAGAAAATAAGAGAGAAGCCACACAGCAGTATCAAGACAGATAAGATTACAGGCAACAACAACGAAAAGAATCTGTTAAAAGTGAAGGCATGTCAAAACCAATATTGATCAGCGAAAAATATTTCTGGTTTCCTTGTTCCGTTCCCGTTTCTCTGCATGAAAAAGCGCTTTTTCTTGTTTATCTTTTCTCTCGCGTTGACTACAACAATGCTCATGCTATCGAATGCATCACTACACTCTAAACTTTTTCACATTTCACATTTTGCGGTTATTAGATAGAGAGTG
This sequence comes from Entomobrya proxima, assembly GCA_029691765.1. Taxonomy (NCBI): domain Eukaryota; kingdom Metazoa; phylum Arthropoda; class Collembola; order Entomobryomorpha; family Entomobryidae; genus Entomobrya; species Entomobrya proxima. The sequence goes on from CM056172.1 coordinate 11,256,724, forward strand.
AAAGGTGTAGTGATGTGTACATGTAAAATATTATATTATTCAATGCTTAGGAGTAGAAATAATAGAATTGACACTTTTATGTATTGCCATGTTGTATATTATGATGTATTAATTATTGCAATACCTATTTTAATTGTAATAATAATAATAAATTTGTTCTTATTTTCAGGTCAGTTTGCAGTGTTACTTAATGCAGGTCAAATCGATTGGCGGTACCATGTAAATTATAGTGAAAAGTACAAATTCGTGAACGCGCTTTTTCTGCAAAACGAATTTTGTGGATGCGTTTTTGCTAGTGCTGCTGATTCGTCTGAGCACGCACCACTTTTTTGCTTTTCTGTACAAATAACTAGTTAGCATACAAAGCTATCGATAAAAGCAACAGAAAGCAATCTCAAAAATGGATGAAACTGGAACATTAAAGCAAAACAAAATCCCCGAAGCACTTTCACCACAAAAATAGAACGTCTGGTGAGAAATCCATTTTGAGGCTATGCTACATACCATTAACATCTTTTCCATATAAAGTTGGATGAGGCAAGTGCGCAATCATTTGCAAAACAGGCAATCACTTTAAAAACCGATTCAGTTCTCAAGTTGAATAAATAGCGAGTTTGTGCTACAGAAAGAAGATGAAATGAACTACCATGAGCATTCAAACTGTAAAACTACCAACTAAGATAAAAGGAAGAAAATGGCTGCCTGTCAAAAACATCTACCTATACACTTTTTCTTTTATACAGTGTGTGGTTGTGCCAGATTTTCTAATTGATTATGAAAGCATGCATTTACTCTGCCAATCCTTTCTGAATTCCTTCAATGAATGAAGGTAAAGTAAAAGGAAAAACAAGAGTGTACACAAACTAAATTTGGAAACAAAATCGTCATCTACGTTGTTGGTACTTTTCAAGAAAACTTGTATACTTGCATATTATGTACTTTAAAATTTCAATTTTACAATTATTCCTCTAAGAAAGCACTACAAAAATATATAATAATAATAATATGTGGTTACAAGACCAACCGACCTGTCACTCTGAGAAATCCATCCGTCCAGAAGCAGAGAAAACAACATGTATGTATTGTACTATGTATTACCATGTACTAATCATGCTATGATAATGATTATAATAATATAAAAAATTGTATACCGTTGGTAGTGGAAAGCCGTCTAATAACCAGGACACTTGTGGTGTGGGAGTTCCTCTCGCGGAGCATTTTAACGAGACTGCTGGTCCAGGCTGGAGTGTTTGCTCAATGAACCGGTAAATGAACTGAGGGTAGGCATCTGTCAGAGTCATGAAAAACAAAGTGAATAATAGCTCTTTTTAAACAAAAAAGTTAACAAAAGTCAGTCGTTTTTGCTTTACACTGGCTACCAAGTTGCTGCTCTTTATAACTAGACACATTTGTCTGGTGGTGAAAGCACACGTTTCTTTTGTGAAATAAAATGCACGACCGTCATACGTCAACCGTGCGGACAAGGAAAATGGTTTGCGCTTGTGTTCAGGAGACGAACTCTTGTTCAAATTAGCAAATTCATAGTTTTTGTATGCAAACATCATAAATTGCAAAGATAGCAAGTATGTTTTGCGAGGTCATGCATGAAGACATGTATATCTGATTTTTTAAAAATTTTAACCAGATAATAAAGCTTTTATTCTGCAAACATGGAACGTGAACAAACTTTGTTCAGCAAAGTAGCAATATGATCAATTTATCTCGACAACCTCTTTGGAGAATATACTGGAAAGAAATAATTATTATTGACTCCAGCAAGTCTCGTCATTCTGACTCTGTATCTAGCATAAAATGTGTACGCACTGCCAAAGTGTATCGCATATTATCCTTCGCCAACTGGTCCAAAAGACACGATGTGATACATCTAAAATTGCAGATGCACACGTTTCAACTGCCAGAGACGAAAGATGTATTATCAGCGGGTCTGTTGCAAAGGGCATCTCCAAGAAGTATATTCACATGCTTTTGACAATGGAAGCACACGAGTCAGTATTTTTGTACAATGAGCATCGAAATGACCACTGCTCTCATTCATTTCACAATACAATACAGCATAACACCAAGTTTTGGTTAGTCTTTCTTTTTACTGCCGGCCTTGGCTCTCATCTCAACTTTCTTTTTCCAGGCTAAAAATGTATACACACTATACACACGTATATGTTAGTTGTGTGTAACTGTGTATCAACAAAATAAAGACACACGGTGGTGGTTGTGTGCAAAAGAAAGCTGTAACTAGAACGAACAATAATGTCGAAAAGTTAAGTTTTTTTTTCTTTTGTACATCAGATTTATATACGATAAGTACTCTAGCACAAATTGTACATTCCATCCATGTGCTTTCACCAGCCCATTTCATGTTATTCTTTAATTAAGGGTAACGAAACGAAGGAAGAAAATGGAGAACCTCTTCTTGATTCTTCTTTTGATGTCTCTTCTTTCTTCCCATTCTGCCTGCGTTTTCTGTTTTCTACCCAATGCTCCCATACAACAGCAAAGTATCATTTCCTGACCTTTTTTCCTTTTCCTTCAATAGTGTAAGATGAGGGAACAGTAGACTTGTATCCAGATCATTTTATGCTTTAGCTTCTCTGTTAGTTGCCCTTTTAGTTAGTCAGCAATGCTACACCATTGTATGTTTTACGCAGCCTGCAGACTAGCATGCGAACAATCAAACGATTCTATTACAGAGAGAACCAATCTATAAAAATAAAAGGAGCAAAATGAGAAGTCTGCTACTAAAATTAGGACTAGTGCTCACTACCAACAACACTGTTTATATACTCTTTTATTTCGTTGTTCATAGATTTAGCTCTGAGTTTCAGATATCAAGAATGGTTTTTGGTCTCTCGTACAATCAAGAAGACCATTTTGTATAAGCACACATTGGCTTGAAAGTTGAAAGATATCGTTTTCGCAGTTTATGTTGCGAAATTGTTTCATCTTCTTTCCTCCATGTTTCCTTCCGAAGAATTAAAGCAAATTCGGCAGAAAAAAATCCATACGATATTGGATACGAGACGAGAATATTTTTGGTGGATTGCTGCGTGCATTATATTTACGACTAGCACTACTGTAGTAAGAGAAACTTACAGAAAACTTACAAGACACATAATCTAAACTTTTACATTTAAGTGATGAATAAACAGTAAAGAATGCTGTAATTAAATGTGGGTCAACTCATTATATGTAGTGTACGAAATGGGAAAATTCTTTCATATTTGCCAATCTGAGTGCTCACATTCACATTATTTTTGGTTTTATTTCCTAATGTTTATTAATGGTAGTATTTGGATATTGCTATTTACGAAACACAAATTACATGGAAAAGTGACTTTTAAACAATTTGCCTTTTCCTACTACACTAAATAATCATCAATTCAGCGTTGAATGTGACTGTAATATTACCGTCTCATCATTTACCATCCACCACCATCAATGAAATGAATAGGTCAGATGAAATGTTGTGTTCTAGAGTGTGAATGCTGAGGACAAGAGAAAATTCTAACAGGATTCTTTTCCTTCAAGGAGAAGACACGAAACTCGTAATGAATGAATGACGCAGTCATTTCGAAAACAACTCCAACGAGCGATTAATCAACTCAACATCATCATCATGAACACTAAATGGCGTTTCTGCGAAAATGGTGAAGACATACGTATCCTATCCTATTCCCATTGTTCTGATGCTTTGTTTTATTTTTCGATTATAACCTAACCATGCATGCACATGTACCTTTTTTCATCATGCCTTTTTTCTAAACTGCTAAATATACGCTGCGTAAGAATCTCGCTTATACGTAACTTTTGTATACCTGCTGCTGTTGCTGCTTCTGGCAATACTATGTAACAATGATGTAACGTTTCTCAGAAAGAGAACCTGCTTTCTTCCGTTCACCATTGTTAATTATTTGCCTGTCGGATGTACTATCACCACCATATGGGCAATAGATGCACAGAATGAAGTGAGCGTCAAGTCAAATGAGTTGAAATTTGGTTTATTTAGGTCAAAACGACTAAAACAAAAGCTTACAAAAAAATTAGGGCAACGCCACGGGCGATGGGAAAATCATCTATTCGCATCCAAAAATCCAAATACAAGGTATTCGGCTGTTGCGAGTTTGTAGACCTAAATTTCACAACACAAACTTTGGCCTATGTGTTCGAAACGGGAATTAAAACTTTCTCCTTTTTTCTTAGAAACTAGAAGGATACCACTTTTTAAACAGAAACCCAACATTTTAAAGCCATTTTTTTGGAAAATTTGGTTGTGCTGTATAGAAATGTGATAATGTATATACCCACAGAATGTTGTAATATATTTCTTTCAGATCTTTTTTTGCGTTTCTCGTGTGGGTGTGCATCATGCGAAATGAAGAAAGACTAATGGGAAAGAGATGCGAGTCGAGAGAAAGTAATAATAAGATTTATTTCCACAGCTTTCTCTCCTAGAATCCATTTTCTTATTCCTAGTTCCACTGTCTATCTGTCTATTCATTCACTGGAAAAATGAAAGGATTTTGGATTTTTTCTTCTTCAAGAATACTTATCTCCTCTTTATGTAGTAGTGAAATTACATGAACAAGGCATGTACATGTATTGGGGTGATCAGAATTTTATGCATTATAAATTATTATCTAAATCCTCCTATTCAGCAATGATGAGTAGGGAGTTTTTAATCAACGATGAAATACACTTAACCTTACAACTTTTTGTTTGAACACGTTGCAATGTACGTGCAATGCCGTGTAATGAAATGTATCGCATATGTACATCTAAAAGTTAACTGATGAAAAATTCCAGCAATACCGTAAAAATGCAGATTTTGAGCAATTTATCTTTCAGGAGGATTTAACAAAGTCTACAAATTACTTTCGGTCGTTTTTAATTCATTCTCTGAAAGTTTTGCAAAATGCTGGAACCGCAAATCTACCTAACTACCTAAAGTACGAACCATGTCTAGAATACAATGTAGTCAAATTAAGAACACGATGATATATGAAAATAGCGGATACAACTGAAGTGGTATAGTAATACAAAAGAATACTTTAGTAAATCAGCCTTTTGCAGACATCCTGATTGCCATCTTAAAGTTGAAACAAGTTACTATTTACTTTGTTGAGGTCGGCTTTCAATGATCATATCAAAATACACAACGCCTCAAACAACTTTCAAACAAACAACAACTATCAACATACACCAGACGTTGTTGTCTCATAACTTTGTGCTCTGCGTTTTCCCATGCCTGCAAAAACTTCCAAAGGAAACAATGAATTTTTAACTATTTTCATCGAAATCAGTCTAGTTTCTTTGTACATCAGTCATTTGAAAGAATGTTGAGTTCAAATGTCCTATGAACTTGTGCGTGGAACGAAGCTACGTAATTTCATAATACGTGTGTAGTGTGTGGTAAAACGTGAACACGCACAACAAATTCAGGAAACTCTCCACTAGTGCAACCGGTGAAACTATAATACTACTATAAGTACTATACACAAGAAAGTTCAACGAATGAAATGACTTTGTAAACTTTTTGCACCGAATTTTACGAATAACCATTATACGGTTATACAGTTTTAGTTTGATGTTTAAAATACATAATTGACGTAATGCAAGAGCTTTCGGCCAAGTTGCTTTGAGGAATCCATTTTATTTGCATAAATACTCTAGCCATCAACATCATCCGTACATCTTTAAGATGTAGTAAGAAGTTTGAAATCGAATCACATTTACCCGACACTTGTACCGTGTGTAGTAATAATGATATGCGTAGAGAGAATATATAAAACTTTCTTGTTTCATGTGAAACCATTTCGCTTTCAGTTGGACATTTTAAGTGGGACAATTTTCATAGTTAGGTAAATGTGTAATATTCCGGCCTGCCTAGTAGTAGCAAGTAGTAGTGTGCCCAGCCAGACAGTGCACAACCCTAGGCATGTTGGAGAAAATGGCAGGGAGTTATTACCAACTTTACTTCTTTGCTTGTAATCAGTGAGTGTTATATGACACCAAAAGTAACAGTTTGTGCATCATTCTGCTCTTTTCCCTTTATTGCTAACTGCGTTACTAAAAGTGAAAGTTTCCTCTTGGCTAATAATTTAGACGAGGCAAAGTAAAACTTGTACAAGCATTTCATATAATATCGGCAAACTACCTAACGGCCGACCTCTCATTTACCCGTACAATTTTGGTACATGGTTAAAGCAAGTAATATGCGCATTACCTTCTAGTTTTACCAACACGGAAAACGGTATATGAAATACAACAAGCAATGCAAAATCCAGTTAAGAAAAAAATCCGTTAAAATTTTTTCCCTGCTGCCGACATAACGACTCCTCTAGAAAATCGCTTTGCGATCGTAAAACCTTAACTTGAACTACTCGCATCTTTATTCTCTAGAATCCAGACACAATACTACAATGTTGTATTTTTCCTGTAAAGTAATGCAAACCATGAACGTCTCATTCTTCTTCAAACTGCCCCTGAGTAGTATGCTTTCCATGTATTTTATAATGCACGTTTTAAGAAGGAAAAACTTTTTCCCTGACAAAAAACTTGCACCTATACGCTAGAAAATGTAGTGAAAAACAAGTCGCAGCAAAACACCAATACGAAATGCTCTGTATAAAATTATATGTACTGGTAACTACTCTGACTTGAGGAAATGCACCACCGCCACCAGTGCTAAAGTAGTCTCGAGGGAATGATTTGCGGCTTTGAAAGGGGGAAAAGATCGGATACAACTCTTGTCTATGAGTCTACCACCACTTACCACCACGTTTCAAAAAATGTAATGTAATACTACACCCTGCAATAGTAATAGTAGCAGACAAGGAGCTCCACACAAGCACTGCTTACTGCAAAACTGTTCACCCCTTTCAATGGTAAAAGCCAAAAACTGGCAAATCTCCGAAAGCTAAGAATTTTTTTATTCTTATACAAGAGGCCGCAAAAGGGAACAAAGGAAATTTTTTGTATTGAAGTGGATGAACCATAAAAATATGTATAAAAAATAACAAAAAGGAGAGGAAAAAATCGCTGAACCAACGAACCCAATCCACAAAGGATCTTTTTCTTCCTTTCACTCACACAACTCATTCTCATTCATCTAATCATTGGCAACGTAGTTAGTATTCCGCACCAGGAGCTCTACACAGAGAACATGGCTATGAACAGAGTACTATCAAAATTCCAAGTTCACGTTTTATTATTCCCATAATTTACGCAAGTTGCGCTTACATACTCGGGGGTGGATATGTTTATGCTCCATGTGAGATTCATTGGCTGATATATGAATATGCCAGTGTACTAACGATAAACATTTTCCAAACGGGCACTTTAGGCGATTTTCTCTTCTGATACACTAGTCTCCCATGACCAAACATAATCTTGGTAAAAATCTGTACCTTTCTTGCAATGATTTACTGTTTATACGGAGAAAAAATCTAAAAATCGACAATAACAGCCCGAGGGAATGGGATTAAGACTAGAATTCTTGTGTGGTGCATTTATCAACCTGTTCGAATAACCAAAAATAAAATGCCTTGATTTGCACCACTGGAATTTCAATGTATGTAAATATATAAATATTGCAGTATATATTATATTGTACAAATAAAAGCCAAACAAAAATAATCAGCGTTGATTTGCAGTGTGTGTGGGAAAGTAAACTTTTTAGACTTTTATAGAGAATGTTGTGGGAGTAAAGTGTGCTTCCTCTGCCCCTGCACCATACTTGAAAGTATAAAATGATTTGCGTTTCCTGTTTTGCATAAACAACTTTGCTAGTCCGCACAGATTTTCTCCAGTCATTTTCGTCGGAACTTGGGAACAATCACAAGTAATACTTAAGTATTTTAAGTTGACACAAGTATGTTACTACCACTTTGCGCTCCTTTTCCCTTGATTCTTGACTATTAAAAAGTTTCCTTTACTTTCTCGCTCGCTTGCTTTCCGTTTTCCCTTAATGTTCTCTACCATTATTTCCTTCAGTTGCTGACTTGAATGAACTTTATATAATATTTACATTTTCTCCATAATTTTTTCTCCTTTGCCAGACCGTCATTGACATTACACCACGCAATAAAAGTAGCTAGACTTAAAATGTATACTAAATGATGATGACTCTAGATTTTCCGTCTTTTTGGCCTTGTTGATGACATCGGGGCGGAGGAATTTTGCCGTTTGCCCTCCTTGTGTCATCATGTTGACTTGGTACAGAACAGAACTTTAAAGTAAGTCTCTGTGGAATGTTGTGTCTTTCACCACCAGCGTCTTTGCTTGTGTATATATGCATATTAATTACATTAAAAGTAAAAATTACAAAGTGAAGGCAAGTCTAGTAATTTAAACTCCTAGTGAGTAGTCTTACCTCCTAGACTGAGTTGTGCAGACTGTTGTTCAGAACCAGAACTAGTAACTACAAAGCATTGATAAATCCCTTCGTCCTCCCTTGTAACTGCCTGTATAGAAATCCTGTTGTGACCAATAAAGCGAACTCTACTTCCCCCACTTGAGGAAGCAGCGAGCAATGGGACACCATCTTTGAGCCAATGAATAGAAGGGGATTGGGTGGCAGAAGAAGAAGAAGAAGACAACGTTGTCTGTGGGACGTCTTCACCTCCGACAATGGCACAAGTGAATTCCGCATTTTTGCCAAGATCCACGCTCAACCGTTTGGGATGTAGGTTAATTTTTAGGGGTGACCTGACTTGAAGCTCAATCTGAAAATATGGGATTGTGTAAATGGAAAATTAATATCACAAAGGTTGTAACTTACAATAGATCTAGATTAAGATAAAAAATAACATTTCCCGAAGAAAAAGTGATTTTGTGTAGTTTTGTAGTGAGAAAAGCGTCAAGAAACTAATAATATTCTATTTCATGTAAATAAAGAATTTAATGAGCTTTTCCCTTCACATCCAACTACACCAAACAACAGTCATTACAGAACTACTAAAGCTTCACTTGGCATAACTCTGAAATGGCTGTAATGCTCCTTCTAAAACTGCTACCACTTCTAGTGTAACTTTAAAAAAAAAAACTTTGTTTGGTTAATAACCGTGTAGTGTAGTAGTTGTTGCCAAAACTTGTAATATCATCATCATGAACATACTTGTACTATTTCCGTGCAATGCTCTCATCTCCTTCCAAAAGCAACTTTCATGTAGCAAAGCGTTTCCTAGCATGCAGCAGTCGACGGAAATACCGAGATCACTTAGAACGGAGAAAGTAGTGATGTGGGGCTAAATACTGTAACAGCAGCTAGCAATTTAATTATTGTTAGCCGAAAGGTGTGCAAAAACGTATCATGCATGATGAACAAAGACAGGGTTCACCTAAGAAGGAGAATAAGGATGTAACAGTAGTAAAGGAGTAGATTGTGCGTCCGTCTGTAGTGTATCTAGGTGTATATCTTTATCAAGGAAAAGTTGGTGGTAAAAATAAAAATTCCGTAAGGAAAATGGGAAAACGAGGTAGGAGGAGTAATGAGGAAAACTGAAGAGCACTTACAAATGCCTACAAAGGAGCATACACGCATATACTTTTTATTCTTTTGTGAGCTACATACCTATAAACCGGGGTTCTTTAGTTTAATTTAAGACTTTTTGTAATATATTGGGGTTATGCCGGAAACTCAGTCCATGTCCAGTTTAACACTATTATACGAGCTCTTGTAAGCCAAGGGGAAAGTAACTCTTTGCAGGAAACTAATTGCTTTACAGCAAACTACATAGAGATGTACTTTTCTGACCTTATGCTATTATGGGCATGCATTTAAAGACATTTAAAGTTTTATCACGGCTCAACTGGTTAAACTCTGTACATCAATGGAAAGCGTGTGTGCGTAGGAATAACGACTTTGTCCACCACGGTGGATTCAAATACGGATGCATATAGGTATGCAGGGTCTCATTTGTCAACGTCAACGGAAAATTACCTCTAAAAGTTCGCTTCCCTCCGAATTGGATGCATTGCACAAAAAAAATCCGGCGTCAGCCACTCTGACTTTGTTTATGATAAGGGCTCCATGAAGAATCCGCATTCTCGATGAACTTGCCGAGGACGATGAGCTGGAACCATCACTACCGGCGTTATGTGAGTTGTATGTATCGCTACCACTACTACTCCCGCTGTTCCCCTCATGACGATATGATGATGAAGAAGAAGAAACGGAAGACTGATGCTGATGATGTTGTTGTTGCTGCTGCTGTTGAATGCTTCTTGATAAGCCGGAAGTGGAAGAGGACGAAAGATACATGGAACTTTGGTGTCCGGTCTCGTCGGGGGAGTAGTCTATCACAGATGTCAGTCGAGTCCCTTCCTTTTTGTACCACCTGAAAAGACGTTGTACATTTATTCAGCCATAGAAAAGTAAAATTACGAAGCATCAACAGTGAAAGCTCAGATGCGTATGCCCTCTCCACGTGACACATGAGTAAAAATGTTATATACTTCTGAGAAGGTAACAAGACGCAACTTTGTGAAGACGGAATAGGATATCTATCTTAATTAATTAGTTAATTAAGTCTTTTGTGCCTTGAGGTTTTGGCAAAAACGTTCGAGAATGGAATAAGAAAAAAATTAGCTGGAACGAGAGAGGGGAAACGAGTTGATGATTAATATCCCTCATACACGCAATCCTTCTCTTATTACTTTTGCCAGCTTGCAACCCAGCACTTTGGCTTTAATAATGAGTAACCAGTCTCTCAGTTGCTTGTAATGCTTACCTGTAGGTAGGTTTTGGAAGTCCCGTTGCGAAGCAAGGCAATACCACGACTTGCTCGTTTTCTTTGGCAATGATGCTACTCAAACGATACTGAATGGTAGGACGGGTTGGTCTGTCTAAATCTGTCAGGATAAAACGAGAAAAAAATAAATTGTGAAAACGAGAGAGAAAAATGCATTAAATTTTAATTTAAAGGCGACGTGTTTTCTTTAGCCTCCGCACTGCTAGCAGCAACTCATTCGAATAATGATGTATGATGCTGCATATTTATTAAGAGAAAGGCATAAATCCTTCCACTTTTTCGAGAGCTCTTACCAAATGTAACTAATTTTCCCGGTGAGCTAACGGAAGTTTGTCCTGTGAGCCGATGCAAGGTACGACACTGATAGACAGACCTAGAATCTTGTGGTCCCACTTGCCAAATGAGCAGTCTTCCGTCTGACATCATATGATACTTGTTATCCGAAGCGTCGATTGTCGAGGCAGTTGGCAAGATATTCAATGATTTATCCTTCACCCAAGACGTAGTAGTCACATAATCTCTCATATAACTCGGATTTACGTTACAATCAAGGATTGCTGGAAATCCGTTTACAATTCGTGGCGGACTCGAAACTCGAACTACGTAGGATTGCTTCACCACTGCAATTAAAAAATGAAAGAGAATATAAATAGTTTTTGAAACATGCCACAGAATATATGTGATGTGATTATCAGTACGTGAGTACTTTCTAAAATGTAGGTCTAGTCCGCGTTCAAATTTTACGTTTTCATTTCATCTGTTTGTTTGTAAGTGCCAAGATGTAGTACCAGCAGGAAACTCAAAATTGATCTTCTCCTTCTCCAATGCAAAGGCCTTTTGCTCAACTTTTCATTCAATTCCAAGTTATTTATTCCCCATTCCTCCATTTATAGTAACGAGATGATAGAACGATAAAGGAGAAGAAAGGGATTTTAAAGAAAGAAGAATGAGATGAAGATGACAGGCACTTTCAATTTTCTTGCTTTAAGACACTTTTTTTTAGATAGTTGAGCAAAGGAAGCAGAGAATGGGTAATCCACCACAAATAACAATGGGATTGAATGACTGACTGACTAAAAGTTGGGTTTTCACTTGATTGGTTGAATGGATCCCAAAGTCTCATTTCTTTCTTTTCCTTCTTCGTCGAGAAAAAGAAATCCGTTTATACTAACTTGTTACATTCTTTCGCTTTAAGACGCAGACAAAATAACTAGGTATATATATATTCGCCTTCAATGCTTATAATGTAAATAGTCATTACTATTGCACATTTCCTTGAAGTGGAAATACCAACAACGAGTGGAAACAGGATAAGAACATAAGAAGACGTTGAATTTACAAGGACGTAACTTATTCCTCGAAGAGCCAACGGCAATCAAAATCCCAATATTGTCCTGAAAACACCTTAATTCAAGTGACTAGTATATAAACGTAATCCTACTCATCCCCAGTTTAACCTTCTATAGAGCAAATCTTGGTTGTTCTTTTCCAGGAAAAGTTTGCAGAAAAGTATAAAATCGGGTTATGTATATACCTCCATTTTTTCAACGCAGATGAGCTAAGCTGATGTGAAGCAGTTGGCATGAAAATTGAATTCTCTTTCCCCTCAATTCAATAAAATAACCCTTTTCCCTCATCATTCTTCTTTGTCTTAAGCATTTCACGGGAAACGTCACAACGCACAAGGAAACGATAGATGCGTTACATGCAAGAGAATAGTCATTTCGTTGTTGCATTCCATTACTATACAACGAATGGTACTACACTCGCGTGTGTGAATGGCCTGGTATGCCATGCACGCACTATATAACCTTTCTTAGACAAAGCAAATGAGTTGAACAATTCTTTGTCTCCTTTTATTTCCTCGTCCGTAAAAAGTACAGGGAAACGGTTTTCAGGCAAGATCGCTTTACCTTTTTTCAATCTCAGGTCTGCTCTGTGCATATAAGAAAAATGAAGCGAGTGGAAGAAAGGTAACGAGAAAAATGTGTAAGATTAAACGTTAAAAGTTTCAAAGCAGCAACAGCAAGCAACCGCACCGGTTAATAGTATTTTTCCTCTTTTATTCTACAAGCTGTACAATATCTTTTTTCATCCAGTCAAGTTTGCATTTACATTTTCCTCTCTGTAGGATCCATCTCACTTTCACCTTTATTGCTCCCCCAAGGCCAAGTAAAGCATGTGCATATAAAATTCTAGAACATTAACATTACGACGACTGGAGGATTTTAACCAGCAGGGGAAAAACGAAGGCGTGTTGGCAGAGGAGTCGAGGAGTGTACGAACGTCAGATGAGACTCTTACTTACCACTCATTTAGGTGAGAATAAGAAGAGTGAAAAACCACACCACGAAGAAACACGATACGAAGAAACCACAGTGAAACCACACGATGCCACTATCATCGTTGGCAGTAGTTGCATTGTATAAAACTTATTTAGCTGCCCGGTGCGTAGGATAAAATTACCCATCTCTACTCATCCTTCTACCGTTATTTTCTTTCGTTCCATTAAGTATTTCCCTACTAATTTGAATTCACAGTAGATAATAGTACTGCTACAGAGAAACGGAGAAACCACTGCAGTGAAATCACCATTAGCTGCATTTGCATTTTGCTAACGCATTTAGCATTCTCTCAAGGTATAATCCAATTGTGGATGCTGCCCATATCAACGCAATTCATGCATAAATCAACACAATGTTGACAGTTGTCGGAAAGAAGCCACACATTGGAGAAATGCTGAATGCGGATTCTTTGAGTTTTGCAAGTGTCACTAAAGCAGTGACTCCTAATTAACAAAAATATCGTAATCTCAATATCTCAATACAGTCTATGATAAATCTTACTTTTTTGTTTGGCATTTCAAAAAAATATCATTTTTACTATCAATGCGAATAACTTTCGATAATAAACCATACATAAAATGAAAAGACGAGCGTACAAAATTTGTCAGTACGAGCAACATTGCTACACACTTTCTAAAAAGTAGTAAATCACAGATAGCAGCGCGCATCATCCTTCAGTAGTCGTGAAGAGATTTTACATTTGAGAAGAAATCCTATAAAAACTAAAGCCACAAAGTGAAAAATAAGCATGAGAAAAGAAAATCCAGAGGAAAGTAAATCCGACTCGATTTTCGTTTTTTTCTTGTCTTTCTACTTTTCTTTTGCCTCTTTTTTTCTGGCTATTTCATACTTCATACCTCTTAACTCTTTCCATTTACCAATTCACCACACTGGACTACCACTACACTATACCTAATGTAAGACTAAAAGACGAAACCGCAGCAGCCTACACTTTTTTTCTGCTGGCTTGTTGGCTCAACGGAGCAAAAAGAAGTGATATATTATGACATTTCACCAAGAAGGAAAAGGAGTGGCAACGGCAATTATTTATCGCTGACTCTTCAAAAGCGTAAAGTATGCTATTCCTTTTTTCATACTACCACTGACTGTACTGTATTACAACAGTACTTTGCTTGATTTGTACAGTTAGTGTACAAATCAAGCCAAGTCCACCGCGTGGTAGTTCAGGGTAAATATCTATCCAATATTTAGATTGAGAGCAGCAGCTGCAGAGCAAAGACCTGGAAAGTGCAGATCCCTTTTCCTTCTTTGTTAATACAATAATAATAGCAAACGTGTGGTCTAGTTGTCGGCTGCTTACTGTCAGTTGTTAGTACAGGGAAAAGTGCATAAATGCTACCTGCTTTCTCTTTCCCTCCCTTCCCCTGTTTCCATTCCAGATAGGAATGAACAATGGCTAACGCAAAATTTTATCCTTTTATTCTGCTCCTCTTACAGCATTATTATCAAAAGTGGTAAAAAGGAAATCCGGATATGGAAATGCATGCGTGGCTGGGTACCGACACCGACACACACACGTTATTTTTGCCTTTTAAGCTTTGACTTGATTTCCACTTTCTGTTTGTAAAAGCCTCACATTGTTAGAGAACTATGTATAAAGTAGTTTATTCGCCCTTATTTTATTGTATTGTTATAGTATACAATTCCAGTATGCAAATTCAGTGTTTTTCACCTAGCTGACACGAAGAACAGATAAGAGCATAACAGCAGGAGTGACTAGACAAGAAGGCTTTTGTGCCTTTAAGAGGATATAGCTCCCGCAAAACAGTATAATATTATTATGAAGATGATTATTTGCATACATTTGTGCTAGAGTCATGGTGGTAATGTTTGGCAGAATAATATAATTTAGTTTAGAAACATCAGCATAACAGTATATACACCATGAGTTCACACACTGGATGAAAGATGAATGGGGTGTTGAGTTTTTGTGGTATGCAGAACGTTTTAGAGCGTGAATGTGATAGCGGCTCTTAGCAGAGAGATGTGAAGAGAGACACATAAGAAGCGGGAAACCGACTCTCATCAACATCATCATCACCGTTGTTGCCTGAAGAAGAGAAAGATCTGAAAGGTGCAGTTTAGTAGTAGCTTGTTAAAAGGAAATAATATAAGCATGCTATATTATTGCTGTACTACATTATTCAGAAAACAAAGCTAAATGTGTAAATGTTTAAAACGGGAACTTTAGTACTGATGTTGACGTTATCCGTTCTGTTGTGCCCTATTACAGGAAACTGACGTGGGGAAGTAAGACAAAAGACCTGAAAATGACGGGGTGCAGCAGCAACACGAATGTTAAAATATTTTTTCATGTCTGCAGAATAGACTCACAATCGAGTTTGTCAAATGCTTTGACAAGTTTGCATTTTTCTATGCATGTGTAATTAAGTTGCTCTCGAGTTAACTGCACACACGGTTATAGAGAAGTTGTGCACAAGTTTTCAACGAAACAAAGTGAGGATTTTAAAGCATCAAGCAATTCCTTACTACACATATTGCTTTAGCATTCAGCAGGGGGTTCTAAACAAAGGTTTACTAATAATCAGCAACTTTTGTTTAACTTTATTTATTATGCTCAAGATCAGAGAAGACGACTTTCCTCGTTTTGTTCTAGAGAAAGAGAGAAAGGATGAGTTGCGGGAAAGCACGATTTGGGATAACAAAAACTTTGCATTTTCGCTAAACACGTGGAAGCTTCACCAACCAACCCACCACTCGACTCTACCACACACTGCTTTCTCTCTTTCGCACCCTCATCTCTTCCGTCCCGTGTTATTATAATGCATACTGTGAGACTATACGTCATTGAATGGTGAAGAAAGAGTTTTAATAAATAGTCATCAATAAGCTGTGCAGTTGTGCTTACAATGTAGGCGTAAGAATGAGAAGCTTTCAATGCGGGCTAGTACCACAACAGAAGGCAGTTTCATTTCTCTTTGTCCACCAGAGAGAGTTCAGTCACCGAAAGAACTAGATCCTGTTTCCTCGGACAAAATTTCCATATTTGTGTTTCGTCCGACAAATTCTTTTTTCAAATTTGACAAAATATTTTTGCCTTTGAAGTAAACCTTTTGCCTTTGCCTATCAATGGTAAAAATTCTTGTTATAAAAATTTTGCTTGTTGATTCTGCTTTTTGGAAAACTGTTCAGAGAAAATTGGTCCGGGGAATTCAAGTCAATATCCCATCTTCATGAGCACAATAATTTTCATTCACCGTCACACCACTAAAAACAGGACAAAGCAAACTCTTTATATCCTTGCTAAAGTTGGCTCACTCATCACCATCGTCGTCAACCTCGCGTCGTCCTTTCTTGTTGTCCTACCCCGAATTCTGAATGACTTTCTACGTACTTTTTATCTTTCGTGCTTTGGCATAAATAGTTTGTAACTATACAGTAGATATGTAAAGTAGGTTCCTTTTCTGAAAAACTACATCTATTTTTATCTATATCTGCTCAACGCGAAAAGAGTTTCGACAATACCCATCAATGCAGAAAAGACTGATCATACAATACATTGGACAACAGTTACTTCAAGTAGGCCATCACAGTATTACACTTGTAAGGCACATACACAATTTAACTGGGCATAGGAGCTGTAGTAGTAACAAAGTGACGAACTATCATTCACTCAGGCTTGGACCATTGGACCTTTTTTCAATAACACGAGTAGCCAAAAAGTTTCTTTGCATATTTGTACCTTATGATAGGTGGTAGGTATGTACCTATGTCTATTGTACTCTTCCACTACTGACACTTTTATTCCCATTCAGAATAACCCAGTGGACTAGGGTCTTACCCAGAACCGTGTCAATTTCGAAGAACGTCGTTTCTTACTAGGCCAAACTCACTTGTCGTGAAGCAAGTGAGCATTCCTGCATTCGCTTTCAAGATGAAATGATGAAAAGACGACTGAGCAATAGAAAGCAGAGCACATGTCGCCACTTGATTTTGTATCTTTTTCGCTCTCTATAGTTTACTTTCTTTTTATGTATTTTTCCATCTCCACCGAATACAAATAAGTATTGTGCAGCTTGTTTACAACAAAGCACGTATTCTAGTCGCTTTCAAATCATGTCACAATTTTGGAGGCATCCACTTTTTTCAAAGAAAATATGTCAACCCGATAGAGTACTTTCTCTATTGGACACCTTTAAAATACTACTTTTATAATGCCACGGTACAACAACGGAAGGATGTGTAATGGTACCCTATAGTTTGTCATTAGCTCTTTTTAGCCTTTGCTCGTTAACGCTACAACTTTCACTTTTTGCGTAAAAGAGTCTGCGGAATGAAAAAATGTTGAAAAGATACCTATATGCTATCTGTAACACAGATTCTGTATAGGGATATGTGCAGATATGAAACAGTGATCATCATCTCCCACAATAACCACAGCGTATCGCACCGCAGGACGCGACACCATTAAATGCCTTCTATACTGTAATATCTTGTAGTATATGCATTCCTAAACGAGCAAAATGGTCTAAACGGTGGTACATTTTTCGGTTTTGAGCATTACCAGCATCAATAAAAGTCTGTGGGATGTATAATGCTCATCTAGTTAAAAACAGTGTTAATATTTACTGTATATATTCTCTAAAGATTTTCATCTGTATAATGCGTGTACTTTACTTTCACTGCTAGACCATTTACAACATAATAGTATTAAGCATAATCACGGTATCATATTACACCAGCATTTCTCCCCTCCATTTCCCATCATGTCACATCTTTTACTTTCTGGCCGTCATCTTTCTGGCAAACTCGTTCAAGTGACACAAAATGCCACCCGAGTCCTATTTTCTTTCTCAGCTCATCATCAATATCATCATCATCTGGGATTGCTATCATCATTGTCGTTGTCATCATCATTCCAAATTGCTATCGTCCTCATCAGCATCAATATTACTAGCACTTTTAGTGTCACATAACATTATACAGAGGCAGAAACAAATAGTCAAGAAATATAGCTTGTTGCAAAATGAGAACAGAGAAAGTTCATCATTTCTCCTACTGGATACATCTGTCGACTGACAAAAGATACAAGTCACTCAGAAATTTAGATACAATTTCATATACAAATAGTGTCACGCAAGAGAAAATATATTGTTATATATATATTGTTTTTATTTTGTGGCATACTTTTTACAATTTTATAGATTTTCAAACTGTGTAAGCTTTTAATGTAGTAATTGTAATGCTAATGAATAGTAGCACAAGTGTGTGACGCTATCGGAGAAATATAGTTACGGTTTTGAATGTGAATGCGTTTTTACAGAGCCCATTACTTGTACAACGTAAGTGCAACATGTAAATTTATCATGTGCTTGAAAATTATGGCTTGTATTGTATTACACCACCAACTAGAAAGAAGAGATAGTAAAGTCGGCGTATTAAATTACATTCATATCCCTCCATTTTCCACTTTAACTTAACAAATTTGTAAAAAGAAACTGGAGCGAATCGAGTAAAATGAGAGGAAAGAAAAGAGAATCTCATAAGTAGGTGACTTTGCTCACGCGGTTACTTAGTCGTTATTAAATACGACTAGTACTATCATGGTCGACTTTAAAACTATGAGACTTTATTAGAATTTTCTTCCGGATGCTTACTAGTAGCAGCAATGCCGCCGTGTCGCCACCACTGCTCCAGGATCTTGGTAGACGGTACAATAATTGTAGCGACATAACATTATCTTGCAAGGTTTCCTAGCATAAAGAACCTTGGAGCTGTAAAATGGGATCAGAAATAAGGAGAATACCCGCTAGTATGTAATATGTGCAAAAAGATTCTCGTGTAGGGGAAGTTGGAAAAGGTACAAGAAGGACCCTTTTCTACTCTAGCGATGAAAATGATAAGAACTACTACC
The DNA here is from genome assembly GCA_029691765.1 of Entomobrya proxima. NCBI lineage: Eukaryota > Metazoa > Arthropoda > Collembola > Entomobryomorpha > Entomobryidae > Entomobrya > Entomobrya proxima. The sequence continues at coordinate 11,275,734 of CM056172.1, forward strand.
ATTTCTCTTGTTTTCGTTGTGTTTTAAAGTGGCTCGAAAAAGAAAGATGAAACCTGCTCCGCTATACTTTTTACCTAGCAAGACGACGGCTGAATATATATCCATGTAGACATCCTGAAGTGGAAAAATGTACCACCCTTCACTTTCTCCATTGCTACGACGCGAGCAAGAGACGCATATATGAACTCGCCAAGTTTATGCGGGGAAACAAAGTGGAACATGAAGGAACCGGAGCAGGAAGCCACGGTACGCTAGCAAGCAGAAGGGAGCACATTGCGATCAAGTTATAGTACGGGACTATAAAAACCGTGGAGCAAGTGTAAGTAGTGCAAACAGGCTGAGGCTGAGTTTCACATGACCGTTTTGCATGTAAAATAAATGACTTGTTGTTGGAACATATATGTGTTTCAACCATGGGCCTTACATAGTAGTATTTATTGGGTTATGCAAAGTGCAAGCATCACTTCCGTTAGAAAAAGCGCAGCTTTCTACAGTTTCTTCATCAGCATCATGAAAGAGTGTTATCGTGTAAGTACACGTAATTCTCATTCACATCACTTCCACCACCAACAATCACCTTCAAAATTTAGTTTGAATATATGAAGGTGGCTAACAGCTGCAGTTCAATTTTGGAACCATCAGTTACATTGCATGCAGAAAAGAGAGAGTCAAAGAAGAGAGAAAAATAGTTTCACTTGTTTTATTCAACGCACAAATGAACAAGCATCAAATAGTGATAGTAGTAATGCATAGCTGCAGCAGCAAGTCTACTAGTCAGTCCAAGCCGCTGTAATCATTCATCATTGCCTACTCTATAATATTTTTAGGTTCCCACTTTGACCCACTTGACGTTCTACAGTTGTAAAAAATGTGGAACGGTAAGAAGGAAGAAGTGGTTCCGGACCTTTTCTTGGTACTAGAGAGAAAACAAACTGTAAAGAATGCACATGCTACGTGCTTATCTCTATAATGAGCATACACAGAGAGAATCGGAACTTTTTTGTTATTAATGGGCGAGGTCCGTATTATTAGTAGAGTCTCTGTGTGTGAACAGAAAGCAGAAAAAGGAAACTAAACATTCGTTATAATAACGGTTTGCCTGAAGTAAACAGATAAAAGATATGGGTAATGTAGTGGTAGTAAATGGGAAACAAGTCTTTGCTCTGTCTTCAGAATATAAATATGGTGGAGCAAGTCATCAACAGTGTTGTGGTTAATAGGTTTGCTGGAAGAGGATTATGTTTACCAATCAATTAATGTCAGTTTTCCTTTGGGAACGATCCGTAAGTCATCAATAGTATACATGCGTCCCTGCTTTGACGTTTTCTGATAAATACGCGAGTATACTATCTTTTCGTGCGTGAATCCTATTTGCAAAAATGGTTTCCCACAAGTTGGTACACACTAATCCGCAATATTTATATTATACTGCAAATACTAAATATGAAGCACATTTTCTGTGGAGTATTTTAATAAACGTGCTTTACGTCGTAAATGAGGTTGTTACGCAGTTGTTCAAGTTGGAATTCATTTGAGCGATAATTCTACCAGACAGACTACTGATTACTGAGCAATGGCACATCTTTTTCGCATTTGTGATAATTCTGGTCCATATAATATGCATAGTTCAGTAAGTTGAGCAGCGTTTATGTTTCAGTTCCAAGGAACAAATCACAAATGCATTTCATCCTCTCCAGATGAAATTTTAAGAATGCACAAATCGTAGAAAATGTACATCAAATGACCTGCTTTTCACTTGGATTATCCTTACAATTGTATCATTAGGAAAATGGGTTATTATTATACATATATCAGAAGAAAGTTGTGAATAGACCTGAATGAAAATGAATGTTGCAATTCACACAATTTATCCTCATTTCTTTACAAATTCCAGCGGAAAATGATGCTCTCTACCATACATGATAGTCTCTTGATAAGACCATGTGAATTTTAAATTGTATCTAAATTATTATGGCCTTCTTTGCTGATTTGTCTCATCTTTATCTTGCATGAATGGATCCAGTACAATGTACAATAGTAGACAGAAATAGAGGCCTGATTACCGTTCCCTTCTTTTACCTTTTTTTCAACCATTTCAAATGCAATATTCATTCATTGTCAGATTTGCTGAATCAAATTCACTTGGAGAGATAAAATCAGCAATTTCACTACATTTACCCAAAAATAGAAAACGGGGCATAGCTATAGTTGTTGGATGAGTAGTGGTGCGTCATACTTAAGTATAGAATCTCTGCACAATGGATAATGGATGATATGCTTACGTTTCCTTCATCAACAGAGAATAAATGCTAAAAGTTGACTTGCACCACTCGAATCGGAAGAATTCTATTCTATTTTAGCTTTTAAGAAAATCACTCCTGGAAAAAGCAGAAAATGTGAAATACTAACCTGCTCGGACCTGGACATCACGACTAACAATTGTCCCCACAGAGCTCTGGGCACGACACCTTGATAAATACAAATAAATTCAAGTTATATTATAGTCTTTATAGCTGAAAGAATTTTGAGAGAAAATTTGTAGGAAGGAATGGGAGGTAAAATGCATTCCGGATATCCTTTCCTGGTCAAGTTAAGCCGGCATTAAGAAGAGATAGGGATGAATGGGTCAGAAAAGAGCATACTAAAAGGAATGAATGGACATGAAGGGGATATGGTTTAAAGAAAAAAGTGGCGAGAAAGCCTTTGGAGGAAAGCCAGCTAGAGAAAAATGCTTGTTTTCTTCGAAGGATGAGTACATAGTATTTTAGTAGTATACTGTGTGTGTACAAAAGGGATTTGGAGTTGGCCTTTTAAGGATGGTTCAGGTTGTGCCATAATAATAATAACAGTTCTGCCCTTTTGCTTTCACTTGAACAGATAAGTAGGAAAGACGGCGGCTGTTGGTTGTTAGCAGTAGTGAAAAGAAAAGGAATCCTTTTTTCTTGAGGAAAAAAGCCTAGTCACGACTTACCTGTACGCAGCAGAGTGGACATCGGGGCGGAAGGATTCGGCAGGAAATGGGGCAAATACTAATGAACCATCGGCGGAAGCTGATGAACGAAGTCGGGGTACTTCAAGCAGTGGACTTCCATCACTCGATACCCATTGAATTGTCGGTTCAGGTCTTCCACGTGCTGTACAATTGACCCTTACACCGAGTTCGTTAATGAACTCAACTTTGGACGGCGGCTCTTCAATAAACGTAGGCCCCTCTTCGTCGTACATGCAATTTAGGCCTAAAGAGAAAGTTACAAAGGAAACAATGATGGAGAAAGTAGATACTATTGATGTGAAGGATAGCAAACCAGCGAGCGCTATTATGATAAAATATACACATGCAAATGAGTATTTCATTTTCAAACTATTTCATATTTTCAATCAACAAGAAAAATCTTTATTTATTTACAGAGTAAAATAAATTGTACATCAAGATTACTTTATATGTAAGTACATGGTAATGATAAGTTAAGAATATGATGTAGAGGTACATACAGGTGGTTTCATGGTTTGCAGAACTCGATCAATCCATGTCATGGGCCCGTGGAATTTGATCTCAATCCAACAAGGGCAATGCAAGATTTCCCGTCTACGATACCCAGGTCCGTAGCCTTTCACAAACGCTATCTTGACGAAACACATCTTGGATAGCTCGTAGACCGCTTCGTATCCTGCATTGACCCTTTGCTGCAACAATTGACGTAACTGGTCGAAATCGAACACCTTGATTGAACTGCCGTTGGTTAGCTTAAAAACAGTATTGCGACGATGTCCTCCCAAGTAGTTTGCTATTGGCGACTCAGTGAACACTGGAGTATTTGATCGGCACGAAATACTAATCCCGGATCCATTGTTGATCACGTAAATTCCTTTCCCAATCTGCAGCCGAGTTCGTTCGATAGCGTCGTTTCGGTTAATGTTCGAAAATGCTCCCAGGCAAAGACGTGAGTTTTTGTTACACGGGTCAGTGTAACCATCAACAGTGACAACGGTGCCTTGGCACTCGAAGGCTTCGCCTACCCGGCTATTCAATTCAAAGTACAATATTGTGCCCCAAACGCTGGGTTCTTGGTAAGGCACATCCACTGATGATGAAGTGTCATCTGATCCCACGCTGACCTGCTCCATACCACGAATTAATTGCTGTTCTTGTGAAGGGAAATCCAACGTCATCATCTCACCATCGCTAACTGACGACGAACTACAGCTGCTGGTACTGCTATACATCATGGGCATGGGCATCATGGGTGTTGATGCCGTTGGTGTAGGCACCTGCACAGGTGGCAGCAAAGTAGGTGGCCCGACACGCATGTAATGTTGCGGATTAACGCAAATTTCCTTCATTTCACTGGCCTTCTTAAATGGGTAATTGCACGAAGAAATGGCCATTAGTTCAGTGTGGTGCTGGAGGTCAGGCCATCGCCAAATCTTGCAATATATGAAGTGTGGAAATTTCTTCTGAGTCTGTATTTGCAGTCTCCCGTCCTGAGTCGTGGGGATGGTCACACATTCGCTAGGCACATTGGGGTTCTTCAGGGCGTCCGTCAGCTTTTTAATCTTGTCTGGATGGTCCTTTAGCTTGTTGGCCAGAACAGAAACAGCCTTGTTTGCCCAAACCTTATCCCCCGAATCAGTCTTTTGGACTTTCTGTAAAGCCGAAACGTCCAAGATGTGCTTAATTTTGTTCATGATGATGAGCCCTGTTGATGAAAATTAAAATTGTAGGAAATATTAATGAGCACAGTCAAAAGATTAAACATTAAATTTTACCTGAAGCCGACGATGACGATGGTCCAAACTCCAAACGCCTCCAAAAATGTTCAGTAGCAGACAGTTCCTCAGAAATTTTACCTGCCCCGTGTGCAATTTCGCCGTGCCATCATCATGGTGCCATCGTCACTTGCCCGGGGTGGACAAATTTTAGCAAGTGGATAGAAATTCCGTCAAGATTCATGATGATATTACATGTATTTTTATATAAGATGGCGCGCATAGACGAGTTGGCATTTGGAATCCGTTTTTTAAAAATTGTACTTAATTTGATATTCTGCACACGTTTCCTTTTCGCATTAAAAATACAAAGTTGTTGTGCCGTCTTTCCGTACACACAACCACCACATTTAATACAGCCCTCAATCATGACAACTTTGTTGTGTCTGTGTATGTTCCCTCATCATAATTCACATGGTAAATCCCACGCTTTGGACTTTCTTTGTCACTACTCTGCTTTCTCCCTTTTCTCCTGTTCCCTTTCTCGGAAGTTCTTATTTTTTTGGAGGATTCCGCAGGTCGTGCATGTGCGTTGGTACACACGGCTAGCAAATTTGCATAAAACCAAAACAAAACGATACATCAATTTCACATGAATGCATTCCTGTTTTTCTCAATTTGAAACCATTCGTCTGCAAATGGAAAGACAAGAGGAGCTAGAAGTGAGGGAAAGCATGTGAGCGTGCGCATGTTGCTGTTTTCTCTGTGTGGAGTTTTCCTTTACTTTGGAAAACAAATATTATGATGGCTAAAGAAAGACTTGAAAAATAATGGTCATGTGCATTTAAATATGTTGTTTTGCAAATGGCTGAATAAACAAAATAAATAGCTACCTCCACATATACCTGAAATACTGAGGAGAGGCTCTTCTGGTGTGTAGTATTTATTTTCAAATGGAAATATGTTTTATGTCTTTTCAGGGGAAACGTGAACATGTCAAGTCAATTCTTGGCAGCATTTTGTAACTTTCATTTCTGTTATTTCAAGTCTACCATGCATGCATGTAGGAAGAAAAGTATGTAAATGTTTTATAAGCAAACTACATGAATGAATAGTGCACGTGTTTTACATGATGGTTCTGAACTTTTTTTCCGCATTCCAGTTCGTTTCCTCCAAAGATGAGTAGTCAATAGGACAGTTTATAATGTGTGAGTGAAAGTCTGTCATGATATGCTTTTTCTTGTTTTTCCTGGAGTTTATTTTCATGCGAACAACACCTTTTCATTCCATGAAAGAAAAGCAAAACAACAGTGTGCTGGTCTTTTGAGTATATTTTTAGTTATACCTTTAGGCAAAGCCCAGGTCACAGTCATAGGTTCAAAAAATCAACTTACTACTATTTTAGGGAAAGGTGTACGTTACATGTGAGTGCAGACAAAAAAAGTGAAAAGGAAAGAAAATAGGAAGCCTCTGTTCCAATTCTGAGATCCCTAAAGCTTGAAACAACAATAGAATTCATTCCCTGAAGTCATTCTTTTCATCTTTGCACTGTCTAACGGGATTGAGTATTGAGCTCGCAGAGTTTTTTCAACATTGTGTTGCCCTCATAGTTCATTATTATTTAGAAAATACTCCTGTTCTCTATTTGAATTACAGGTTATCTACCTTTGTGTAAAACGATCCTGCACGAGGAGAAAGGAGAATAGTCTTGCAAATAAAAATGCTAATCAACGACCAACAACGAACTCTGGTTCCAGCGTTTATAACAAGCTGTTTCATCGTAAATCTTCACAATGCTGGTAAAATCTTTGTTAAAAATTAATTACATTTGAACAATATAACCAGATTTTCAAGAAATGCTTTCATTTTTTCATCATAAACTTGCTCAATTTTCCACCGCATAATATTCCAAAAGTTTTTGCATTGAACAATTGAAGAGATCTCCTTATTTCTCCATCTGTCATGTCAATTTATTCTTTTTCCTTCAGATACATTGTTTATTATGTATATTTTTTATTGAATATCCGGTTGGGTTGATCCAACTTTTGGGTTCGTACAGGAAAGATACAAATATGAGGCAGCGTCTATAAACATGCCTGAATGAACACGCAGTATGCTGTGTCGGGTGTTACAATGATATATTATGTTGAGAAACTTGCATGAATGCCTATTTTTCGAATCCATTCATGAGCCTATTGGTGGTGGCGGCCTTTCTTTTCTCGTAGCAATGTAATGTAATACACAACAAAGAAAAAACCCTTTGTGTCTCTTTTCCAGAAGCATAGAAAACGTACTAGCAATGTAACAATCCGGAAGAGAAAAAATATCGTATTTGGAGTAGAGTTGTATTGTCGCATTGTCATTCACGTATACAAAAATGTAATATCTGTTTTGGCAACAAACCCAACGGAAGTAGAAGAAGGATACAAAAGAAAACCAAGGAATATGTACCAAGCATCATGTATGGAATTTTTAGTGAAACGACAATTTTTGTGTGCGTGGTAGATAAACAAATTAAAAATTCGAGGTTGAATTGAGACTGACAGCAGCGTTCTAAATTTTTTCTTGGATTATTTAGGTTACAGTTTGCTAAAAATAAAAATAAAATATATTAAGCTCAGGACCAAGGAAGTGTTCAAAAAAAGAATAAAATTTCTTTTAGTTTTCAAGTAAACACACAGGATAATGAGCTATTAAAGCTGTGGAATATCAAGGCATTTTTTGTTGTAAGACTGGAACTCTGTCATGCTTTCACTGTTACACTGATCGTTTTAGTACATTTTTACACTCCCGACATGGTTTATGGCAAAGTTTATGGCTTTAAAAATGCGACTGATTGCCAAGATTTGGAATTGTATGCCTGATTCTGATATTCACAATAGCCAAAAACAAAAAGCTAATTTTTTCTCTTGGAAAGAAATTATTGCTTTTGGGAGCTTTAGTACTAATAAATTATATCAATAAACGAACATGAAACTTACAATGAATTTCTAACAATCTGATTTGGTTGTTTTTGTGCATATTATTGGTAATTCAATACTTTCATTTAGTTTCAATGCTGTTGTAGGTGTAGTCCTGAAAAAGGTGAAAACAAAAATGGATTGGGGGTAATGCTATTGACCTCCATCTCCATCTACTCAACAAATCAAGCAAAATCACAAAGATTTTTTGATACAAATGAACAAATCCCCCACAAATGTTCATACCAGTTTCATGATGTAAAAACCTGCAGACCATGGCCATTACTAGAAAGAAAATATTATGTTTGACTGCTAGAAAGTGAAAGGCTTTAGTTGGAAACTACTTGCATTGTTGTGCTTGTGAAAATCTCTGTAAACATACATCCATTAGCACAACCAAATAGTTTGGTCGTCTAAAGGAGAAAGTTCATGCACCATGAAGTACCTTAAAAGTCAAGTCAGGATTACTCCAAGATTTTTTAGCAAGAACAACATAGTCCAAGACTTGGAACGAGTGCAAACTTGTACTGGCCAAATAAAGTTTGGTCAGGATTGACTGCTACGACTTTCCCCGTAAGTATACTTGTACGTACTTTCATTTTCAGAAAACGCTCTCTGCACATGCATTGGTTAAATTTTCTTTTTAAACAACACTGTACCAAGTTGGGAAGAACAACTATCTAAAACTTGGTTCGTGTCTAGGCAAATTGAATGGAGTTTTTAAAGAGAAAGGAACAACAACAGCGATAATATATTAAATGCAACGGAATCTACGATTGGTTTCAGCTGTACAGAAAAGAAAATGCTTTTCCTTAAACTTTCTCAAGTAGTTTTCACACTTAAGAATTCATGCCGTGTCCAAGTGGCCCACCGGAAAGAACAAAACTACATTCAGCTAAGCGGGGACTAAAATTAAGGAGTAGTCAGTAGTGGCTTTCTCTGCATCAACGGACATCAACTGCATAAATATAGCAAAATAAAAATTACTGATGAAAGTGACACAGACCTTGAAGAAAATGCAACACAACTTTCTCAGATTCCATCCAAGTTTTACGCATATTTGTCTTTTACTGTTTTTGTATTTACTTGTGTAAATAGCACAAACAAGAATATATATTCCACTTGCATTCTCCCGAGTTTATCAACAGTATCTCGTTTCCTTTGAAAGGGATAGCAAGGAATGTTTAGAAAAGTGGCCAACATATAGTACATTGATTGTGAGTCTACGTTTTCATAAAGGTACAAACCAACCAAGCTTTAGTCAGTGCAAAGAGAGAAACCAAGAAAGTAAAGGTTAGGCTTTACTACTTTTGCTCGCAAACAAGAAATGGGTGGAATTGGAATATAAGCGCATTAGTTTATTGTTGCTCGTAATATTGGTTGTATATTTGTACTCTGTTTTATATTATGAACCACGTCAGTAATGCGTTATTTACAAATGTACGGTAAAATTATTGACCCATCTTCATTTTATGTGGTTCTAAATTCTCTTTTGTTACGACATTTTCCCAAGGCTCGTTATAGTTATGAGATTAGAATGGCTTCGTCTATATTGCATAGAAGCTCGTTATGAAGCTTTAAGGGGATCGTATAAAATGAGTAAATGCGAAGAAGATACTTGAGCATTTTATGCGAAACACGTACTACAGTCGACACAAAACAACTAGCCAACACAGCTGCAATGCCATAGAATGAAAGGTATTCAAAAATGTAGCAATTTTGAGTCAGAGTCAGAGTGCAATGTCGGAGACAGCAGTAGTCCCAGTATATTATTGCACATTCTTTTATTCTCCGTTTTCAGTTTACGATTTGGTATTGGATTTTCAGAATGGATAATGGAATATTTGTGCTTTATAAGTGCATGGAGGAAATACCGAAAAAAGGTTTCACGTTGAACAAAAATGAACAAAAGAAACTCGCTCCCCAGCCCCGTATACCGATTGTGAGTTTGATTTTCAATATTATTGTTCCTTTTATTGAATTGCCATTTAGGCATGTGCGTCGGCAAGTAAAGCAACCGAAAATGGCTCATTTATTGGTAGTGGGTCTTACGTGGCCTTAGCCTTATCTAACGACCCTAGCTTAATGTTAAGCTATATACAAAAAAAAGTCATTGTATAATGCAACTTGAGAGTAAAAACAAAATGAATGAAAACAAAGCATGCATCATCGTTATATAAACATTTTCTAAACACGTCTCCTTCTCAATTTCATTTATGCTTATAAGCGCAAACATTGTGTGCCAAGTATCTTACCGAATGCAATGAAGGCTAGAGAATTAAGGTTCATTCCAGTAAAAATTGAAAGTGCGATGCGGATGAGTCACGTATTATATGAATGAATGGTGTTATGTAACAAATGAGACGGCAATGTGCTCTCCGGGTATTATTGCTCAGCTTCAGCATTACTGTTTGCAGAGGAGATCTCTTGAATCTCTGTGTGTGGTAGTACGGTACTACTACGTGGTGTTTAATAATAGGAATAGGAGGAATCAGAATCCTGCTACTACCTCTTCCGCTCCAGCCAGAGAGAAAACAAGAAATTATTGGGATAACATTTTGGTTTTTGTTTTGTCGGATGGAATTAGTTGGTTTTTGGTTGTGTGGGACTACTACAAGAGTAAAAGTTTATCATGTATACAAATGCACCACACACCACAAGGCACGTTTTTGGAGTAAAAACAATGAAAACACACAAATGCAATACAAACAAAAGACAGAGCAGAAAACACAGTGAAAAGTTAAATGACCGCCCTGTGCGGTATCTCTCTTACACGAGCAGTTCATTCACGTTTTTTTGTTTGCAGCACTCATATAGGAGGAAGAGCAGAATAATATTATGTTTTGTGTGCTGCTGTGGTGGAGAGTCGTGAACAGGGCTAATTACAACTGTAACCCAGCTTTATTACAGTTGTCAGCAGTCATTAGCAGTTCTGATATATTATAAAACTTTGGTTTTATGGCTTGAGCAAATATAACCACAGATTTCCCCGATGCAAATATATGAGTCATGGTTAAATAGTTATCATTGTTGCATGTATACAGAGCATTACTTTGTTGTTTATTTTCCTACATTATTGAATTGAAATCAAGTTTTTGATATGCAACGACAAGATATGAAAAAGTGTGTTGAAAGTACTGATAGTGGTGATGAAAATAATGCGTCAGTGTCATCATAGTGCATACTGTACATCCTTTTATTCATGCACGTCTACTTTCACTTTCTTTCTCATTATTTTTTTCATCCCTACCTCTCATGCAATGGTGCAATTTAACTTTATGTAGTCATCACGCTTTCTCACACTTGCATGTAATTTGTTACTTGTAGGCATCATCATTTCTCTCTACTTTTGAAAACATTCATTTTTCCTTCCCGGATGTGATGGCTTCAAACTTTCAAGAAAAATGGTCTGAGAGGATAGTGTATAAGTGTATATGTACGACATTCTGTCATGGTCGTTTTAGAAAATATGCACTTAATATGCATAATGCTGCTACATCTTCCCTTATCATCGTAATGGAGGCTTCCAAGTTCAACTTTCCCCACCAACTTTGGCTGAACATCATATCAGCACCAACCTGTCTCATTTAAAAGTTGCACACGTTCGCAAGTCAAAAGATTGCTTCAAAAGGAGAATTGAGAATATAAAGACAACGACACCGGGTACTCTATGCCAACTTTTTTACGGACTACATCCAGAAGTGTAAGTAAAAGTCCTGCGACAAACAAAATTCGTTCCAAAGAAAATGTTGAAAAATAAACAAGATAAACCTGGCAAAAGGACAAACATATGAAGTAACAGACTAGAAGGGGTCACCAAACTACAACTGGACCTGATAAAAATATCCTACCTGATTCGAATTCAAGCTGTAAAAAGTTACTTTCTTAAAAAGCTTAAAATTCTGGCCAGATATATTCATCAATTTTTCTTGACCTTTTCTAAGTTTGTTGATTGAATTATCAGCTTATACCAAAGTTTAAAAACTATCCTCATAAAAAAGTTTTTCTTGGTTGATTATGAATACCATGCAGTTTTAAAAATTCCGCATGGATAAGTAAGATAAAAGTTAATCTGGTAGATGAGTGACAGTTCAGAGTTTTATGAGGAGTAGCTGGTGTTGCATTTTAAAAACTTCTCTAAAATCTAAAATCTCTTGAGAAAATTCCAATCAGTACATTTCATGTATGAATATTCTCAGCAAATGTCTATACTTCAAAAACGTATCCACGTGTTCAGTGCTCATCACCGCATATTTATTTTTGCAACCTCGTTTCCAACCACACAGTAACATTGTAATGGAACAACAATAGAGACTCTTTTGGTTATTACGCTCTTCATCTCCAGGAAGTGAATTTGGAGCCGGAACACATATGCATTGCACAGTATGCAGATTAGTTATTCTACTATTGTACTTTGTAATGCAGGAAATATTAGAGAAAGGAGCTTTCTCAACCACTGTGTCCTTTTTGTGCGACTCTGGTTCATACACACACAAAAACCATGTACTGTGCTACAGTAGTTTTCAAAACAAACAGTTCTTCAAAGCAAGTTCTACTTTTCCTTTTTCTTGGTAGACCCAGCTAGTCTTTGACTTGGTTTTGCTAGGAGTACATGGTTCGTTTGCTGGGTTGAATTTAGTTTAGCTGCGTTATGCATTATGCACGAGGTTTTGGATTTATTATTGCATTCTAAACGAAACAACAATGTCTCAAAAATCTTTCTAACAACGAGACCTTCCACTGTGGAACTTGCACAATAGAGTAGTAGCAGTAGCTACTATATATGAAAAAATGAATATAATCCTTGAGTTCATTGTCAGTCAGTTTCATTCAGTCGCAAATGCTCAAAAATAAAATAACCATGAAATGTCATAAATATAATATTTATCACAATGTTTGACTTTTAAATATTATAAACTGGTTCATAAATGAACATTAGCCGACAATCATTTCTTTCTTCCTAGAAGGATCTCTTATATAATCTTGCTTACGCACAGGATCTTCGTTCCTTTTGGATAATATTGATCCCTGCAGGTTTGCAAGGAATTAGGTTAAGATTCATTTCATTTTTTGACAAAAGCCGGATGGTGGACAACAGATGACTACTAGAAACAGAGCAAGCAAATGAAAATCATAAACTTCATTTCGTATGTACGTCCATATTCCCATGTGCTTGAAAGTAATCCTGGCCGAGACTTTGTATATAGTGCACTTTCATGTTCCTGGAAATTTAAACCCTTTCCTGTCTGGCTTGGTAGCTGCTGCTGCTGCTATTTATGCCCTTCTGGTGCGGTGTCCTGCTTTGCACAAAATTCATCTCGGTCGACTTTGTGCGTGCTCTGCCTTTTTACTTTCCTATTTCAGATGCTCAACCATTATAAGTTAACGCCAATATAAAACAGACTGTGTTCTTTCACAAGTCTTGGGAAAAATCATCGACTACACATGTTCTGTAGAGTAATCAACGAGCTGATGACCACTACTATTTTTAGCCACTTGAAAAAGATCAATTAAGTCTAAATAGAGGAAGCTTCAGCTGCAGTAATATTCTTCCAGTTTTTGTTATGCAATTCATCATTGTGTTCAACAACCTTATCATTAATCTTCATCAGCAAAAGCTGTACCGTACACATGAGTGGTACAAAGTATTTAATGAACAAACGGTGACATGGTAATGTGCACGCTTTACTATTCGTTATCTTACCTTCTCTGCAAAAAATATTTTGTATTTAGCTTCGCTACTGGCACACAGGTTTACAGAAACATGTCGAGAACAAAAGGCGGCTACAAGTGGAACTTGAGAATTGCTTAATGCTTTCATGGTTCTCAGATGAAAGACAAAAGATGAGCAAAGAAACAAGCTACATGCAAGCATAGGTAAATAATCTATAGGGTGAGAATCAAGTTTAGGGCTCCAAAAAATGGTAAGGACTAGGTTAGGATACTTTACTAAAGTGTGTACAGGCCCTAAACTTGAGGCTGACCAAACTATAGTGCTATATTGAAGCCTAGTTCTCATGCACGCGCTCATGTAAGCCCATTTACAATTTGCATACATTTAGCCAAACTCTGCGGTAAAAATGTAAAAATTGCTTACTTATTGGGACACGAGGAAAACAGGAGTAGACTGAGAAATCCTTATTTTTGTTATGCCTGCTTTCTCCACAAAAGAATACAAAAAAGTAAAACAAACATCCTTTGCGAACATCCCTTTTGCTATTTGTTATGCTTTCTCGGAGAAATACATTTTGGTATGCTAAAAAGAGCTGTATGTGTAATGGCAACAGTGGATATAGTCAATGGCGGCGGTGACAGTGACTTGAACAAAGCATAATATTATACGATGCATAGAAAAAGTTTTGAAAGTTTGTACTGTAGTAACAGCCCTTTTTTGGACATAGTATGTACAACTTGAGTCATGCATGGCTGCTTTTTCATGCTTTCTTTTTGACTGCTGGACTGCTACCCTTTCATTTATATTCATTGAATCTTTACGCTCATCTGCATGCAATCAAGGTAATGGACGGATGGACAGCATGTCAGCATATTATTACTACCGGAAACTCGGGCGTAGTAGATAAGATTATATGGAACATGAAATGGATAAGGCTACAAATCTACTGATAATAATACTGCTATTTTGTGTCAACACTAACACGCTTTCTCAGGACCAATAAACTGTAAATTTAGCAAGAAAAGAAAAATAATTAGTTTCATGTGTAGAAAGGATACATTTAAAAAATGAAAAAGTTGCGTCAGTTGAGAGCAAAATTTTCATTAACACTGTCTTGTGTCATTTGTCATTCACTATTCGCATTTCTCATTATTTTCATCTTTCACTTTGCAAATAAGTCAAAAAACCAACAAGGGCACTAAACGAAAAGATAAGATAAAAAATACTTTTGAGTATGAGACAGGCATGACAGTAGTGTGTACCATGCATCGTGCACATCTGTAGAATAATAAGCTAGACAATATTTAGAGAAAAAGTAGTTTTGTACCAGTACGGGTTCATTTTTACCCTTCTTTTGAAAGATAAGATAGTGTTTTAGGAAATGGATTACTTCTTTTTTCGAGACTCGTTGTCGCAAGCCGACGTGTTATGTGAACGGAATAAAAACTGTGTAGTGGGTGTAACTGTCTACCTGAACACTATATATGGACTTTGTGATCATGCTTTAAAGTTTTGTCTTTGCTGTCGTCTCTCCCCTCGCAGTATGTAATGCGACACTGTGTATATGCTCTCAAAAGGAATGAGTGAAAGCACTTCAACCTCATCGTGATCATCCCTCAGTTGGAGTAGTCACACGGAAATAATAAAGATAATGGAAACTTGGAATCGTGAACACGTGTACAATGTAAAAATCATCTACGTGTACGCATTTGTGTAAATTGGAATGGTGGTTATTCTATGATATGAGATACAAGGTACATTTAAGATATGCCTATTGATTATAATATATAGCACTACCACCCAAATCGTGTACTGCTCAATCAAAAAAATCCTTTCAACTTTTAACAGCTTACAAAAGTGTACACCCATTACTTGCGCCGTTTTAAGCTCAATTCTGATTTCTCTGGAAAGTTTAATGACCGTGACAAAAGCACGTGAATTCATTAAAATAATGCTTGCAAAAGTTAAAAGGGGCTATTAACGTTGGAGTACTGACGCAAAGTGCAATTTTCAAGCTTGAAAAATGGACCAAATTCCTTTATTTCCAGAAATATTTAATGAGTACTTGAGTATTACAGATTTAAATTTATTTATCTCCGTGCCCCCTTTTGTTTGCTGTGATGCATTAAATTTTTAATAATCTTTTCGCAGTCTTTCCTTTTATTAGCGTCTTTTGTCTCCTTACGTAAATACAGCTTTACCATTACGGAACTTTCTCTTTTTCCCTCAATAAATTCATTTTCTTATCTTGTCTCGGTTTTCCTCTCCGGTAGTTTCGCTCAAGTCCTCATCTCATAAAGTACAACAATACACAGAGAAAGAGAGAATCAAGTCAAAGTAACGTGAGCGCGCGTCCTCATCATACCACTGGACCGATAATCCAAAACAAAAGAAGGAAACACTAGAGTTATTTGGCTACAATGTGTCTAATTTTGCTACTCTTTTCTGGAGGCGTTTAACTTTCTTCCTGAATGTATATGCGTGTACACACGCTTGGGAAAGCAAGTAGTTCAAGTGAAAGGCGATAAAGCAGAAAAAGGATAATATGACAGGCGACGACGATGGCGAGAACGAAATGAAGACTAACCAAATAACCTTTCTATTCATACACAACTAACACAACCATCAAAACATGTAGTAATGTAGTGTGCTGGTGGAGAAGATGATGCCATATCCTTTCCTCTTTTTTGTTAAACTGGCCGGAAGGGAAAGAAAAGAGGAAGGACGCAATAAGAGCTAATTTTTGTAGGCTTATAGGTAGTGCTATCATTTCACACACCACACACAAAAGCGGATAATAATAACGGATGGATGAAGAACGTAATATTGCAGTCACCATTACTCATTTTGTTTCTGTTGAAAGTTGAGATATGCATACTTGAGAAAGCAAAGAGTTGAATGGGTTGACCCAACTCATACTTTCAGGGAAAGGGTTACCAATTAAAAATATGTATTATTATTAAATATATTTATTCAGCTAGTTGTCATCTAGTAATTCACACTTTTGTCATTAGCTCACAGAAATACTTTTGTGTTAAAATATTATTATTATTATTATCATCGTAATACTTTTATGGATTGTACGTTTTATGATTAGGGTACTGACACACGGGGAAACTTTTGACAGTCTTGGGATGCTGATGAAAAGTGTTATAACTGAAGAGAAATTAGAAAGAAAGTAGGGATAAGAATGACGATGATGACTTTTGCAAACTTTTTGTCAACTTTGTTGACAAACTAGATTCAAAGGGAGTCCTTTTCGTGATAAACTGAATCACTACTACGTCTTTGGACTATGATCCAACTTTCCGCTGGCTAAAAGTTGGAAATACTACATGCATTTGAGTGTGGGCGTGAGTGCTCATGATGAAACAATGAAACGGATGAGTACGCTAGCAGATGTAAAACTTTTGTGTTTTTACAGCAGTCCAGGGCATGGCAAACATGACCTGAAGCATTTCCGTATTGGTTATTGCGCTCATTCACCCACGTGAAACATTTTGATTATTTATTTAAACTTGAAGAAAGCAGTGAAATCCAGTCTCGCATAATGTGGGAATACCCCACGGATTATAGAATTTTTTTCATCATGTCGATAGTACAAAAAAGTTGCAAAAAAGTGCTTACCTTTGATGAAGAATAGGATAAAGAAAAGTCGATGAATTGGAGCTGTAACTGGAACGCAGGCCATCCTGACTTTGCTTTTCTTTCTGGGATTCATTCCTCTCCAAAATGGTTTTCCATAAAGGTACGTAAGGGTTATGCCTGGTGGTAGTAGTGAATACGACACGCGTCCCCTGAGGAATTCAAAACTTTCTCTTTCGAGAACAAAACGCCCTTCTTCACCCTGTCGTTGGTGTCTCAATTGGGCATTCTTTATTGTCTCTCATTTTTCTCAATCACCTTACTTTCACCCCGTGTCTACTACTTTTTTCAATTTACTGGAAACGTCGATAATTCTATACTTTTACATACATGAATGTCTATGATCAGCAATATTTGATACCCGAAAAGTGGCAATTTAGCTGGGTATCAAAATTCGATCACCAAAAGCAGTAATATTGTCCCTGTTGAAAATGTTTTCGTATCAATCATCATCTATAACACTCCCTTCATGTAAAACACTTTCTCAGCAAAATTGGTGCAATATTGAACAAATTGAAAAAAAAGTTTGCAAAACATTATTGTTGGATTTGCATAAAGACTTGCAACAAGGCTAAATGCATCTAGTTCTATTTTGGAAATAAACTGCCAAATAATATAGTTTCAGGAATGAACAACAACAGTTTATTACAACTTTTGCTCTACCACTTGCTCGTTGCTCGTCTTCTGGTAAACTATATTATCGTCGTTTTTTGTCTCTTTCATTTTCCGGCACAACAAACTCAACTGCTTTTGTCATTGTTGTTTTGCTCAGGTTCACTGTTCTCCAATGTACAATACGAATTCCATTCTGTTTCATGGTCTTCATCGTCATCATGTCAAACGACAGGAACAAGAATCCTTTTCTGTAACAACATGTAACATAACATTGATTCTTTTACAAAGAGTAGTTTGGCAGTATCTACAACTAGTACAAAATACAAACGCAATCGAATTGCAAAAGTCAAGAAAGAAAACGCACAGTCTGACAGAATGAAGGAGAGAATGTTGCTGATAATAAAAACCTCTGCTGTGACATTTTTTTCACCTTTTGCTCTACCAATGTGTATGTAGCCAAGTATTTTTTGACATATCGTTTTGTACAACGGCTAGTAACAGATTTGGAGAATCAACACCCAAAACGTTACATGAACAGCGTTTTTTACACGAACAAAACGTTTTTTATCTCGTTTTGAAAATTGTACAGAACCTGCATCTGCTGTTCTCAGAAAAAAAGTGTGTGTCTGATGTCTGATAAATGAAACACGTGACGGGGAAAGTAGAAATGACTTGTTTGTTCTCATGTTTTTTTATACTTTTTTGTTCTTTCTTTTTTTTCAACAAAATACAATCCACCATCATGTATCATCTGTAATTGTAGCAGTCAATACTTCAAAAATGTCACAGGCCTCTGGACCTGTCCGGAAAAAATAAGGAATGTTTGAGTCGATAGTCAGTTCCGTCATCCGCAAATAATCACGATACGGAAAGCAACATTTTTCTGCTGTTCGTGTATGAAAAGGAAGGTGACGGGTTCATTTATACAGCGGACCGGAAACTGACACAAAGTTTTGTGTATAGATGATATAATTGAAAGGATCCCATACTGTGCGCGTTCTGGTACATTTTCTTCAATACGGAACCATTTAATAATAGTAAGCCATACTTTTTACTTATTCAGACTCAGTATGCCCCATTCTGGGGGATAAGGAAAATCTTGCTATCAAGAAAAGATTATTGTTGTTGTAGAGAGAGGATTTGCAATGTATGTGCGCTATTATGTGACGTTCAAAGGTGAATTATTATATTTTCTTCATCTATTTACTGCGCGCAGACACACTGGTGGTAGTAGTAGTTACTCTAACCCAGCGTTTCCCCTCTCTTCTTTATGCTACTTTATTTCCCCATGTGTAAAGATATTGTTGTGTTTGTCTGTGTGCGAGCCTCTGGTTTTGACAGGGAAGATTTCTCAGATCTTCATTCGCAATAACAGAAGCGGGACAGAATTGCCACAGCCGGGCTCGTTTTCCCTTTTATACACTGTATCTCTATAATATTAGTTTCTACTTTCTACTCACTTGGCTGCCTTTTTTCTCTTAAGGGAAATAAGCAAGAAAATAAGAGACTGGATTTCCTTTTTCACTTTGTTCATCGTGAAGTCTGCAGTTGTTGGCGCTCTTGTTGTTGTGTATTATCCATTATCCATTCACTGTTTCACATAGAGTACATACTAAGAATTTGGGATACATACTATGTACTAAAAATTTTATCCCATTTTTTGCAAGAAAAGAGGAAAAAAACTGTTCATTTAATAGAAAGGAGCCAGAGCAGCAGGTCTCCAATCTTTGTACTTTCTCTTTGCTAAATACTTTTTTCGTTTTCCTTCCCTTCCTTTCAATAATAATTCTTAATAGCAAAATGTCAATCCCACCGACAGCTTCGTAATTCAAGTAAATTGATGAATGATCTTAAAAAACTATAGAGAATTGTATGTTTGGAAAAGGGTCCAGTTTTCAATGCGAGTGAATGAATTGGGTTAATACAATGTGTGTTTGATTCAGAAAACAATTCGACATAATGCTATTAGCACAGGTTTCCTTGATTTGCCACTACTGTGACGCTGACTGCTCTTCAATCATAAAACCCGTGGAGCAAACACCATTGGTGTTGTGTGGTGTACGATGAACAGCATGAGGCTCTCTTTATTCAAGCTCATAATGAAATTCGCAGTGGTAACGGTAATCAACGCTATTCTTCTAGATTCTTGGAATAGTATATGTACATCTACATAGGCACACACTTACTACAGTTTGACCAAGAGTGGCGCCGCTTTTTGCCAAGATGTGTGTTTTCTCAATGTCCGTCCAGATTTAATTATCCCTTCTTTCACTTTCACTTAAAGACGCGGGCCTGGTAGATAAGAAATGGCTGCAGCAGTAAGGAAACAAGTGAGGATCGGACTCTATTCTTTTGCAACAACTGCTGTCGTTTGCAGAGTGGCAGTTTTGCTGAACTTTCTGCGGCCTTTTCTGCGTATTATGTATGTACCTTTTCTAGATGAAAAATATTATGACGATGATAAGGATACTTATAGCGCAATAGCGGACATGTAAGTGACACGCGGCAAACGTACACTTGTGTATACGTCTCTTTAAATTTCCTTTGAAGGAAAGGAAGGCTCCGATATCTGGTAATGCCTACAACCTAAAAGGAAAGCAATGTTGCAATAATGATTTCTACTTGCAAAGGTTTCTCAAGAAAAGACCGCTGAAGAGGCTACCAATCTGCTCCCACTCTGCCAGTCCAAAACTAACAAAATGATGATGATGGTAGTTTTTTCTGTGATTTGATTAAGTAAAAGTTTGCTGGTTTTTTCGGATGTGGTTTGGGAAATGACTTGTGTGAAAAGGAAGCCTTCTCTGGGGAAAGTATACAACTAAAACGAAGTATACAAAAGTATATTTGTATATATAAGGAGAAGGAGAGAAAAGGGTGTAATTTGTGCTAAATTAATTCACGTCAGCGAAAATAACAGGTATTTAGTGTGAAAGTTAATATCACGCCGAGACGACGACGATGAGCTTTCCCGTAATCCTTTGGAAGGATTGAGACTTTAGCACACAGCCTGTAGAATAAAAGTCTACCCAAACAGCAGAAAGAGGAAAAACAGACTCACTTTCCCATTACTTGGTTTCAATTCTCCCAAAAAATTGCAGGGGAATGAAACTTTGAGACTACAGAATTATAGCTCTCACTAATGTATATAATTAACTTGTTATTTTCTCTTCTGATCCGCCTACGGGATTTTTTAGAATGAAATTCATTTACAAATTATTACGCTATTATGTATTACGTACCTAGAAGATGTCAACGTTTGATGATTTTAGGCATGTCCATATCAATAAATCCATGTCCATATTACAAACAGTCACAAACCTGACGATCATGATGCAATACAAGTGGAGCACAGGAATAATAAGTGTGATTATTAAAAACTGTTCTCACTTTCCCTCAGGAATAATAATACCTTTTTACAAGCACACACAACACATTAAATTTTCATACTTTACTTTTCCTCATTTTCTCATAGATTTAAAAAAGGGGGCAGAGTTTAGAAACGCAACGAGTGTTACATCACTCAAAGATTTTGCTGAAAATGGGCATGAGGGTGAAATGAGAATCTAATGACATTTTGAAGGAGAAAGCCATGTGGCACTGGTGCAGTGGGATTGCGTGCGAGTGCTGCTGTCTCACTGTCTCTTCTTCCACAGCCAACGGCTTACTGAACTGGTGGACGCTATTGCTTCCACCATTTATACATGGGGTTCAGCAGGCTTTGCTGAAGGGGGAATGTGCACAAAGCAAGTAAATGTAGGAACGTGTGTGTCCTGTACCAGAAGAACCATGCTTTTCTGCTTTGCGTTTCTCCCAGTTCATGACTTTCATAGATGTTGTGTAGTAGCTAACTATCAACTGTATACAGATTAATTTCCAAGTTTAACTCTGGTTGGTGGTAGTGGTACTAGTGGCTAAAAGAGAAATTCTCTTTGAGAATCCAACTAACCACTCGACTATAGAGGATCGTCGTCGTGTCTGTGACAACATTCAATGTTTATTACATGCAAGCTTGAAGCTCATCACCAAAAACAAATTAAAGAGAAAAGGAACGTGGGCTCTTGTCTACTATATAACCCAACAACGAATGCACTTTTTTTGTTGTGGGAAATGGATATCAAAATATTTTGTGTGTGACGACGACTATGCTTGTTGGGTATGTGCTGAACAGACAACGCACTCATCGTGCTCTGCGTCTATGAGCATCTTTTGAAAATTTTCTCGACTTTCTCTGTGTCTAGCTGGCTGGTATCCGTTGAGAGAAAACGGTACACTGGAGACTAAAAGACTGGAATTGGAAACGAGTTGATTAGATCGCAGACAAGGAATTATCATCAGAATAGAAGCAATGTCTGTGCCCAATTCTAGTGCACTTCGGGCACTATCACAAGAGTTGAAAAGTTTGAAGGATGAACCGTTGGAGGGATTCCGTGTACGTCTGGTAAATGATGACAATTTGTTTGACTGGGAGGTTGCGATATTTGGTCCACCTCAAACTATTTACGAAGGGGGCTACTTTAAGGTTCGCTACTTTAAGATCAGAGGAAATGAGTAAAAGTTTCTGGAAATTATAGAAAGATGAAAAAGCTAATTTATGAATATGATTATTAGGCTCGCATGCACTTTCCCTCAGACTATCCCTTCAGTCCTCCAACCATTAGATTTGACAAGGCTACCCTTTTGTATCATCCCAACGTGTATGAAAGTGGCGATTTATGCATATCCATTCTGCATCCACCAGTTAACGTGAGTTTTTAGTACCTCCCTGTCATTTAGTACACTGATGACAAAGATGAGTAAAAGACTTATTCAAATTTGATCATTTAGGACCCGCACAGTGGAGAACTACCGTGTGAACGCTGGAATCCCACTCAAAATGTCCGAACAATACTAATTTCTGTAGTGTCCCTTTTGAACGAGCCAAACACTTCGAGTCCTGCCAATGTTGACGCCTCTGTAATGTACCGACGGTGGAAAGAGTCTAACGGAAAGGAGGACCAGTATGAGGTCCTAGTGAAACAGCAAGTGGCAGCAAGTAAACTTGTGGCAGAGAAGGACGGGGTTCTCGTTCCCACTACACTAGAGGACTATGTGATAAAAGCACCCAGCTCCTCGCGCACCAAAAGTAGTTTCGATATGAGTTTCTTGGAAGATGACGATGATTACGATAACATGGATAATGATCTTAATGAAAGCGGCGAGATGGTTATGTCAATGGACGACGCTTCTTCCGTTGGGGATGACGAGCCCGCACTTCCTCCAGCTAGTCCTCGCTCTTCTACTCCAAGTAAAAAGGGAGGAGAAAGTTTTGAGGAGGTAACCAACCAGTCGCATTAAACTTCTTCTTCTCAGCAACATCGTCACGCATAGCATTTAGATGTATGTATTTTGTAATTAGGAATTCTGTCAACTTTTTCAATTTCCGTTAAATCTAATTTCATTTTGAATCTTTGCAACAGTTTACGACTGCAATGAGTGATGAAGAGATCGAAACTGAAGAACATAAAAATGACAATGGAGACACCGCAGATGATTTGGCTAACACTGTGAAGTACACGTACAAGTTCAAAATTCAGCTAAACAGCAAGCATTCCTCCTAAATTCAAAAAGTATCATCATGTACGTATTTATTACATGCTTCATAATCTTACGATGATTGCCAATCTATCCCACTCACCTACAGTCCGTCAATAAAATGCTAGTGCCAGTAACAACATTCCACCAACTGTACTTTAAGTATGTGTTACTTTTTAATTTTTCACAATATTTGTTGTAATAAATTTACAGTTATTTTGAAAAAATCAGAAAAATATCTAATACATATTAGCCAAAAATATTGTGCCCACATTCATCTTTCCATTATGCATTTTTAATAATTAAGCCATCTTTTTATGCCAATAAGGATACGTATAAAGTGGGGATCACTATAATATCCAAAGGTGTTGCCTGTGGGCAAATGATTTGATGCCTCCACATTAATTTCCTTTGTTCTTCTGATCGTTCTGAGAATTTCAGGTTTATACTGTAACAATGAATGTAAAATGCTCTTTCCAAGAATGGGTAAAAAGTAAATTGCGTTTGACGTGTCGTATGTATAGCATCATCAATGATACGCGTATGGCTAATAATTTTCATTTAGATAGTTTTTATTTAGAAAATTAAAGTTCATTACAGTAAGCTACAAAAATGGGCATTTATTTTGCTATATTTTACGTTTTTATTTTTTGGTGTCACGCTACTTACGGTAAGTTTTCAATTATTTTCATTTAATATAAGATATGCACATTTTCAAGAACAATTTTATTTTTCTTAGCCGGAGATTATTATGGGATGGATGTAAACGCAGCCGATTCCTTTGAAAATGATGCAATGATGTTGAGTAAGTATAATAGAATCACCCATTTGCCATTGAGTTACTCGTGTTAATGATGTTAATGAATGACGTATTATATTTATATTAGACCCGTCTTCGGAAGCTCCATCATCCCTTGATGAATTTCAAAATGAAGAGTTTAGTCCATTTCCTGCCCAAGATGAATCAATGGAGCAAGATTACTCATCTCAAGCAGCAAACCCTGTCATTATGGAACATCACCGTAGGAGAGTAAAGCGGAACTCTGAACCCGTATACTTCTCGCCTGCTTATTGTAAAATGTTGGGTTATTGTGGACTTATGTTAAACTTGAGTGCAGTATGTCTGGCCAAATGCAATTTTGATAGATTTCCGTTGCTCAAGCCCTATATTGGATTGATTCCTGAACTGCCCACATACATGTGTCAAACTGTCAACACGATATTTCCCACACTTCCAAAGCATGTTCGTGCATTGGGCTTTAAAATCGTAAACACAAAAGAATACCTCAAAGTGCTCAATGTAAAATCCGAGGACGAAGCAGACTTTGCCAAAACCTCGGCAAACGCTTTACCAGTGGCGCTAATTAAAAATGTGGCTGGCCCGGATCTTGATGAATTCAAACCAGTTGTTAAAAAGCTAGAGATACATGACACTGATAAAAGGAAACCAAATCAGCTCCTGTTTGCAGGAAAACTTTTAAACTCGTTACTTAGCTTGAGCACTGGACAATTTGTAAATCCAAAATGCGATAAAGCGAATCTAGACGACGAAGCAATGATGACGATTGCCGCAATGAAGGTGAGAAAGTGTAACATGGATTTGTTGATGCCTGGCTATTTCGTATTTAATGTGGCTCACCGGGTAGCCTCCACTAGGGAAATTTCACCATTGCTTAAGGCTTGGACTATGCCCCTGCTCATGTTTACAGGAGTAAAGTGCTGCATGACACAATTCGCCTTGCATAACCGGAGAACAAAATGCGTTTTACAGAATGACATTCTCAGTAAACCCCATGGACTGCCGTCAAATAACGGACCAGACACTGTTTGCAACTCCATTCCGACATTTTGGCCAATTACTACTCCAAAGCCAACACCTCGAACCATGGGTCCGGTAGAGGAAACGACAGACGATGAGGAAGGTACAACAGAACCAGAGGACGCCACAACAGAATCTAAATGCGACGACGATAATAAAGACGAACTGGAAGAATGTGCCACTGAAAATCCCACGCCAGAGTATTCGGCAGAGGGAATGAATGAAGCGTTTGAGCACCTAAATATTGCTGTACCAGGGAGCACGACAGAAGGCAACGGGGAAATTGAAAGTGACGAAAACTACTACTAAAATTATATATTTTCAATAAATTGCTAATACGCTATTATAATAAATTAAAAGTTTATGATTTATATTATCACAAAAATATTTTTTGTGGTAAAGGTTTGCGGTTTCCGGTTTAGACGAGCATTAGCAATATTAGCATGATCTCATTACTCGAATTCTGGCAGTCTTACTTGTACATTTGAAATGGATATTATATATTTTCTTACTTTTTGTGCTTTTCTAAGCATTCTTCCAATTGGTCATACTCAATTAACCATTGTCGTTTTTACGGATCATCATAAACAAGGCACGGAGAAAGAAATTGACATTTCAAAATGTACAAACCTGCCAGATGGGGTGGCAGGTCAAGTAACGTCAATTGACACTAGAAATAAATGTGCTCGGTTCTACAATGGAAAGAATTGCACGGGAGAGTCAATTGAGGTTTTGGCACGCTCCCCCTCCCATCACAACCTAGGAGATGGTTGGAGTTTTAACGACCGAGCCATGTCCATCGGTCCTTGTCGAGATCCTTGTGACATTGAAGTAACTGGAGGTTATCCAAACGAACCACCAGTGGTAGAAATATTTACCAGACCCGACTTTAAAGGCGCGTATCAACGTATTGAAATCCAAGGCTGCGCTCTGATACCCGTCAACTTTATACACCGAACCCTGTCTGTAAACACGAATGGAAGTTGTCTGCAACTGTACAATAATGTTGACTGCGAGACAAGAGGTGCGGACACGATTGAGTTGAGGTATAAAACACCCTTTCATAATGATATTTTACGCTGGGCCTTTACCAAGGCCAAGGCTATAAGCCATTGCGGTTACAAATGCAACGGCACAAGTACGACTATTCCCAATCCAAATATAACAAACCCACAGGAAGGTGAAGTACTTCTATTTCAGGAAAAGAATTTCAAAGGTGAGCTCATCATCATGCTAAGATATGCAGTTCATTTTTGTTCCTCACTAAAAGGCCTTTTATGCTTTTAGGGAACTGGTACAAAATTCGTTTAAACAGTTATCATTGTTTAAACATCTCACATGAATGGGAAGGAGTAGCTGCTTCTGTAAAAGTTGCAACTTGCGTAATCCTTTACGATAGACGAGATTGCAAAGGTACGTCCCTTCTTGTCAAGCCATCAGATCCAGATTTGTCAAAGAAAAACTTTCAAGAAATCGCAAGGTCAGTTGGATCTTGTGAAAATTTAATTTCCACGAGTCATTCAAAAGGGAGCAACTCAAGACCTGCTGTGGTTGGTGATCCAGAATTGGCAAAATCAAGCAATTCAGCCAATTATGCCACATTATCACCAGGAATCCTTGCTGCAATTATAATTGTTCCAGTGATTGGAATCATCATCTCGGCATTTCTCATCTTGTATATCATGAAACGATGCCATCCTTACAGGAGCATTATTGA
Organism: Entomobrya proxima; assembly: GCA_029691765.1. Taxonomy (NCBI): domain Eukaryota; kingdom Metazoa; phylum Arthropoda; class Collembola; order Entomobryomorpha; family Entomobryidae; genus Entomobrya; species Entomobrya proxima. The sequence continues at coordinate 11,302,442 of CM056172.1, forward strand.
AATGCTATCTGAAAAGGAAATTCAAGAATTTTTGAGTGGTTTAGGTATGGAAATGGAAGGTGGTAAAGAAGGGACAAGTGATGATTACTCTGTTGAGCTTCTTGCACAAAACAAGCCATACAATGATGCATATGAAATACCACGATCGAAAATAAAATATGGTAAAAACTCATTGAAAGTAAGCTTTACTAAACAGCTTTTTGCAAATGAATCAAAACTTAAGTCTTTATTGTATCAGACTCAAAGGTTCCACTTGGGGCAGGAGAATTTGGAGTTGTTTATAAAGGAGCGATTTTAAATGAAGAAAGCTCCAACGATGCAGAAGAAACTATTCCAGTTGCCATTAAAACGGTGAAACCTAGTACGGGAGCTCAGTACTTGCGGTCTCTTCTGAAAGAAGTAAAGGTCATGCTATACATTGGAAAGCATCCCAACATTGCTCACATGATTGGCTGTTGCACTGAAAATTTGCGAAAAGGTGAAATTTTGGTGCTCATGGAGTACTGCTCCAACGGATCCCTGGAAGGTTTTCTCCAGAAAAATAGACACCATTTCAAAAATATTGTGAAAAAGGGGCGAATTGACAAATGCCAAGAGTTGGATAGAGCTTTGGCAAATGGGTAATTAAAAGTTAAGTCAAAAGTTGGCTAATCAATAATAATTAATTAATACAAAATATTTGTTGCAGTTATTTGCGCATGGAAGATATTGATCCAGGCATGGGATTCAACTTTTTTCAATTACTGCGATGGTGCATTGAGATTGCTCGTGGAATGGAGTTTCTCGCAAACTCAAAAGTTATTCATAGTGATTTAGCTGCCCGAAACGTTCTGTTAACAGACAATCTTCAGGCAAAAATCTCCGACTTTGGCCTTTCTAGACAGCTTTACTGTTACTCCCAATATGTAAAAAAGCATCAGGTACAAATTCATGTCACTGCATTTTAAAATGTATGCGTATTAATTATCCGTTTGACCAAAAGGCTTAACTTTACTTTAAGGAACCTTTGCCTTGGCGTTGGTTGGCAATCGAGTCTCTAAAAAATTTGGAGTTTTCTACCAAGTCAGACGTATGGAGCTGGGGCATTCTGAGTTGGGAAATTTTTACGCTAGGCGAAAAGCCATACCCTGGCGTGGTCTGGAGCAACAATTTCATTGCAAACCTGGAGGAAGGTCTTAGGCTAGTGAAGCCTAAATATGCCACGACAGAATGGTAAGAAGATAATGATAAAAAATCATTAAATCATGATAATAAGATTATCTTCCCCTATAGCTACAATTTAATGATTCGATGCTGGGAAGAAGACCCGACGCTCCGACCAACATTTACGGAAATACTTGAAGAACTACTGGAAATCAATCTTTCTAGCAACAATGCTGACACTATTGTTATCAATAATTCATATTCCAACATTGCTTAATAAATAAACTAATTGCAGAAATCATGATTATTCATACCACCATGCATCTTGCATCTAGCCTGGAGTTTCTTCGTCGTCGTCATCTGTTGAACTGAAATGCAATTGTTCTGCATGTGCCTTGTGGTCTGCTGTTCACATCTCAAATCCCAACACAGCTGACCAGTATAAAAAATTCTTATCTTTTGCGTGTAGTTTGTAGAGTTCCTGTCCAAATTTCCTCAAAACTGCACTCCAGTTCCAGTACAGTAAACTACAGTTAGCGTATATCATTAAAGATGACCAGTTAAATTTGCAGCATCCCAACTTCTTATCGTTTTTTAGGCTCCAGAATTGTGAGTGGTGCATGCATCCGGTTTATTAAAATTTGATATGATAAAACTGCATTGAAATTAAGCTGCCTAGTTTACTACAGTGCACGGGATTTTTTGGAAGGAATGAAATCATCATTCTGATTTATTTCACCGCTGAGGTAAGTGTGGAGTGTGGTGGTGGAATGAACGGGTTGACTGGCAGTTTCATATGATTAGGCTATGCATGTGATCTTTTAATCTTGGTCAGTTTAATGTCGGATGAGCCATGTTCCTAAATATTTATACCTGATGCGGTTTACTTTTAATTACTCCGATGTTATGGTCATTGTATTTGTATTATCAGTCACGGTCACGTGAAAGTCATTTTATTCAAACTCGTGACATGTAGGAAGTGTCAATTTTAATGATTTCATGTAAAGCAAAAATGAGTTTAATGCTGCTTGTTTCATTCAGTACGAGTCAGTGTAAACTTCGGTATATGGCGGGGTGGAATTTCGTTAAAATTGCACTAATTACTAAGATGTCTTATCCGTTTGTTAAAGTAGAATCATCATTAAATCTCACTCACATAATATTATGCTTTAACCTTGTTTTTTAGCTATTAATTTATATTTTTACTTTTGTTTATTATAGAAGGGGAGCCGAAAGAAGGCATTCCACAAAATTTTACGGTCACTGTTTAGCACGTTACTGCCCAACCCCAGGGTGAACGGTGAGTCTAGTCTTTCTGTCATTGACATGTTAATTGTTATATGAGAAAAGAATTCTAACTGAATTCACTTTTATGTTTATGCAGTCATGTCCGTTAGATGGTCTTTCAAAGCCAACCAATGGGAACCTTCGCGATCCCAACTTCTCCAGATATCGTCCATAATACAACCTGAAGAAAAGGCCCGGATATCAAGGTTTCACTTTATGAAGGATGCAAAATCATCCCTGGTTGGTCGTTTATTGATTAGGAAATTGGTCAACTTGAAAACTGGGGCTCCAAACCATGTAATCAAGTTGGCACGGGATGAGCATAATAAACCAATACTTGTTAGTCCAAAACTAAGCGAGCTAGAAAAATCTCAAAAGTCAACGGAAAATGACAATGCTCAAGAAACTAAAGACAATCGCCAGAATTCTGAATGTGACACGCAAGTATCAAACTTGAATTTTAATGTGAGCCATCAAGGGAAATTTGTCGTGCTTGTATCAGAACCTACAGCCGTCCAAGTCGGAATAGATGTAATGAATATTGAAAAACCTGGAAGAATAACAGACAGCGTGGATGACTACTTCCGGTTAATGAACAGGCAGTTTACAGAAAATGAATGGAAACAAATCAAGACCATCGATCCCTCCATCCCACCCTATTTTCACAACAAAGCCAAGCTTACCAATTTTACGAGATTTTGGTGTTTGAAGGAAGCGTACGTGAAAGCAGTTGGAGTTGGTATTGTCATTGATTTAAGGTCAATTGATTTTACAACCAAATCTGAGATTGGACCGAATCTTGTCACTGACACAACGATTAAAGTGAATGGAGTGCCCAGTCCTGAATGGAAATTTGAAGAGAGATTTTTGGACGAGTTGCACATTGCTACTGTCGCAAGATGTCATTCATCATCCGGTGACACGGAGGGTAATGACCTACTTGCTTCGGTACCTGACTTTGAAAATGTCACACTAGATTTTCTACTAGAAGGCATGACCACTCTAGGCAGCGAAGATCACGACTGGGTTGATAATTTTCTAAAGAAAAAGTAGGTAGACCTGTTATAACGGCAATATAAAACCGTTATACAAACTATCGAAATAATGTACTCCATTTTCAAGTGATATTTAGGTACTCCATTTTTGTAACAATATTGAAGCATAATAAAACGCTGTAGATGATAGACGTGTTTAAAAGCCTCATCCTCGACAGTACTTCCAGTGTTCCAAAAGTACATAAAGCTCGTTCCAAATATACCAAATAATGTTACTTATTACTTATTATTATGCTCACACATATTACTTAATATATTATATATTGCCTATGTCATGTCAAACCAAAATATTAACAAAAAAAACTAATTTTTGCATCAGTCATGCATGTACAATTAAATTTATTTTGAAAATTTGTCGAAAACTATAATTGTCAATCAATGAAAATGATATTAAAAAGCGAAAGTGTTATAAATCCAGAGAACTCGTAGCATCATCAAAATCATGATCTTCCTACTACAAAATACATGCACTTGCACGATATGTGTACTGCATGTATACATATTTGTCTATGTAAAGCACATAGCACAACGTGATATTAGCTCATGTGAGAATCTGCTGTTTTGTCATTTGTAGCAGCAGCCCTGAATGAATCTAGTGCTTTCATCATTTCACTTTTCACTAAATAAATAATTATTTTAATGAGCAAAATGAGTAAATCCAGCTTTTTGCTAAAAACGCTGCACCACCGATTTCCGGTTCCAGGATTGAGATCTAGTCAGTTTGTTTCCAGTGCACAAGTTCAAAAGATTGTTCAACGTTTCTACTCTCCAGAACGTAAGCCTATATGAGTGAAAAGGACAAAAAACCGGAAAAAGCTTTATAACTGATCAAGTGATAAGTTGATTTTGATAATTTTTCAGCAATCAAAAGGTTTTATGCACGTGTTCGGGTAAATGAAGCTGAAGAACGACCCAGCCCGGATAGTCCACCGACCTATGAAATCACCCTGGACAAGAGAAAGTTGAGAACTCCTGCCAGGAACGTGTTCCAGGTTGACAATCCAGGTCTGGCCTACTCGGTGGGTGCAGAATGGGCAGCCCAAGGGAAAACCCTTGCCCAGTCGTCAATGCATTTGGTGAGGAGAGTGGTTAGTTATGGAATTTGGATATCTAAACTAATAACTAATGAGCATATTATCTTCTTTCTTAGACGGCATTGTCCAACACGGCTCAGGATAACCCCACGAGGAAAACCAAGTTTGATTTGACATCAGAAATCGTCTCGTTTTTGCCCATGGACACCATCATTTATAGATCTGAGGTAGGTGTCAGAAATCACCACCTGGTCATTTGTTATGCTTGAAGTTTTAAAAGATTGGTTTATTTTTTAGGAGGATAGTCGTTTGTGGGAACTGCAGAGGGATTTGTGGGATCCAGTTCTGTACTGGTTTCAGGACGAGTTTAGCATAAAAATGCCTATAGTTGCTGGAACCATTCTCTCGCCGACTATTCCTGAAGAGTCTTTGGTAACTCTGAGGAATTTTATACTTAGTCATAGGTTTGAAGCAGTACAAGGTAAGGCTTAAAAAATGGTTGTTACGTTTGTACTATTATTACCTAAAAGTTGTCTTATTGGTCATAAAAATGTACTTGTCTTTAGGATTGGCATTTAGTTGTCATACGCTGAGATCTGTGATTCTTCCTATTGCTGTCGCCAAGAATAGAATGCGTGCCGATGAAGCAGTACGCTTAAGTCGATTAGAAGTTGAATTTCAAGTAAGGATACGAACCTCATTTTGTGACGTTTTCTCATATTCGTTAAATATCAAATAAATTAATCAATTCATCATTTACAGGCTTCACAGTGGGGAAAGGTGGAATGGGCACATGACTTGGAATATTATGATACCCTCATGCGAACCTCCGCAGGTCTCATGTTTTACGATTTACACACCAAAATACCATATACCGCAATTCAAGATATAACACAACCATCAAAAGACGAGTCTAATAACAATAAAAAGTAAAACACGTACAAGTTTTATTACCTGATTTTCAGTTACAGTGTAATTTACGACTTTTATTTCGAATCAGAAAATTACGCGAAATAAAATTTACAAAAAATCAAATATTGCATTGGTTGTAGTGACTCCAAATGAATAAAAAATGTTAACCATTCAACTTTTTTTCAACAAAAATAATACTTAAGATTTGCTTCTTTGATAAGTTAGCGTAATACGCTAAGCGTAATGTATTAATAGGCAGGTTAACTTCTAAACTCCATCCTGACTTTAATTATCACAGTCATCAATTATGTTTTAAAACTAGTTATCTACCTACGGACTGAGATTATAACAAATAGTGGGGATTAGAACAGTTTGCTACTCCGAGTATTCTGTTAGTAACGAATCCCAGAAACTCATTCTTGAAGTAAAAGGCTCATCCACCATAGCTGCTTCTCTGTCAATTTTCAAATATTGTATAGGTTCCGTATGAGGTTTGACTGGCTGCCACAAGACATTACGAAAGTGCAACGACTTTCTCTCGTCATTTCTGTAATGAATGCAATAAAGCATTATGATTACTGAAATGGTACTAAAAATTTCAAAGATAAAGAATGATTTTTACCCATTTCTTGCAAAATCTGAAAACAACTTGACCAAGTCGACAGACATTTGGTAATCATTGCACTCTGGGGTAACGTCAGAGGCCCAAGGCATGTGAAACAGCTTAAAGAATAAAAATGAAATGAATTCATTGAACGATATTTAAAGCGAATTTAAAAGTTGAAAGTATCTATATTATCTATATTTATACACGTACCAAAGCTAGTTCGTCGGAATGAGAAGCACCGTAGTTAGTAAGTGGCTGACCAAGAACATTTTTTCGAATCCATGCTGCCGCAATAGCCCAGCCTACCTGAAATTCAGAGAAATGAGAGGTTATTCGAGTAATTGCCTGTAAATTAATGACAATGGACAAATCTTTTTGTACCTCTACTAGCCTTGGCCACGCCCCTCTTATTGCCTGGAAGTAGTTGACTGCACTCCATTCTCCAAGATAGCTGTAATAGTACATGTACACGACTGAATGTTGTGATTGCAGTCGTGCTCCATGATGGGCGTCGTAATTGAAGCCTCTATCTGAGATCATTGTCGTATAATTGTCTAAAGTTTGGAAGGGATCTGGATGCAATCTGGGAGCGTCGTTGCCGAAATAAAACTGGCGTATTTTTTCTGCAGCAATTCCATTGGAGGAATTAAACCACAAAACCCTTTCAATAAACAGTCTCCAATCGTTTTTGGCTACTGCAGCCATTGTGTTGTTTGCAAGAATAGCTAGAAAAAAATTTAAGCATTAATAGACTGATACTCTACTCCATTTTTTACGTACATAATAATATTTACCTGCAGATGTAATTAAACCTTCTTCAGAGTTAACACCAAAGATAAAAGGGACTTTATTGTAGGTACCCTTCTGAACCAGATCCTTCGGATGTTCGGATAGAAAGGTATTTCCATCGCCAATAAAAAGTTCCACTGATGGCTTATATATGGTGATTGCTTCTCTAAGAGGGTCCTGCATATGATATATTTTATACGTATTGTAATATTTTTTATTTAAGCCATAAAATTAATGTTGTTTTGTTACAAAAGATTAGACATTATTCATAAAATTCATACCAACACTTCTCGATGGATTTCTGCAATATCATACGCACTCGCCGATTTTAAACATGCGACCATTTCGGTTTTATTCTCTTCAGGGCATCCCAGTTGTTTCAGGAACCTTGAGGCTTGTTTTTGTGGCTCTCGATTGACTGCCCAAAAGTGCAAAGCTGAACCCGATTCACTGATCACGTTATGAAACAGACCTATATCGAAAGAAGGTAAATGTAATCTTTAAAGCATCCTATGAAGACGAAATATGTAAAAGAATTGTTAGTTATTTACCTGTAGACATATTAGAATACATATGCAAGTGTGCTGCAGAGCCTCCGGCACTCTCACCTAAAACTGTAATCCTGTCAGGATCGCCCCCGAAAGCTCTTATCTCCTCTCTTATCCACCGAAGCGCCATTACTTGATCTTTCAAGCCCTGTTTAGAAGTCAAACGCATATTTTAAACTATTCAAAAGGCTTAGACATAAAAACAAAAGGTCTTTTGTACAAAATTACTTGGTTGCCACGAATAAAGCCATCGGCAGTGTTTAAAAACCCGAATGAGTTTAGACGATAATTAAAAGTAATTAATACAACATCCTCATCTACGAATAGAATAAAATAGAAGTTTTTGACGTGTTTACTATGTCATAGTATAAGATGAAAGCAACAGGCAACATACCCATGAAGAACTGTGGACCCCAAAACGAACCTAGATAAAAATATCCATTGAATTGATACATATTCTTTAATTACAAAAACTGCAATAATAATGTATATTGTATATTAATATTAGTAGTAACCTCCGCCATTGTGAAAGAAACCTCCATGGATGTACAAGATTACAGGATAACGGGCTTTTCGAGACTTGGCCGGAGAAAATATCTGTAAAAAAGGTAATACATTAGAGTACTCATTACATATGTTAAAGTAAAATAAAGTAGATTAATTAATAACCTTACATTCATGAATAAGCAGTCTTCATCTCCACCTTAAATTACATTAAATTATTAAAATTATGAATCTTTTGATTTCGAAAAAATAAATTTTTTAACAAATTAACTAAAGTATAATTTAAAAAGTACCAATTATCCCCAGCAATAGGTCGACCTGTAAGAAGAAAAGAAAAACTTTATTCTCGTCTCAAATAAAAGAACACAATTGCCTTAATAAACGTTCTCTTACCTGGACGCACTTATTGCCGTATGAACTGGCGTCTCGTATACCTGTCCACTTTTTGGTCCATGGCTGAGGGGGCTAAAATTCGGTTAAAAATAACGTTGTTACATTTAAGAACAAAGGATAAGTATATGAAAAATTCGGTTTCATTTTCCTAACTTCAAAACGGAGTTCACCAATCGGAGGTTTTGCATATGGAATTCCCAGATATTGATAAAACTCTCGTCCACCTCGTGAAATTCCAGTAATTCCCTTAAGGACACCGTATTTAGTTTTCACTAATGGCCCCTCCACTCTCTGACTAAATGAATCAGTGTAGTACAATGTAAAACTTATCAAAACGAAGATTACTGACTGGCCCCATGTCAGATTCTTCAACTTTTTGAAGAATCGGGAATTTAAAAGCGTATCAGTTGAAAAATTGAGCAAACGAACAAAGTCCCACATTTCCTGGATGAATTTATTACTTCCAATCGCACTTTTTCCTTTCTCTGCTGCTGCTGCGTCTTGGGAAGCGAGCGAGTATTTGCGCGCATTCGGTGATGGCTTACTTTGTTCACTCAGGCCTAGCAAGCATGGTGACGCTTCACCACTCTTTTTCTCACTTTTATCTTTGTCGTTTTTTCGAACACGAAGATCATTTTGATTTGGCGACGCCATCATGATTGGAGCCTTAGCAGAATTGTGACTTTCCATTTCTTTGAGATTATTGATTCCTGGTAGACTTGACTGTTAATCCATTGACGACAAACACCAGACTCAACAGTCTTACTGAAAGGGTTACAAAAACATAAGAGTAAAGACTAAAGAGTTAAGTTGCACTGCGTTAATAAAATTAACTAAATATTATTGTGACATCTTCTTATAATTCCCTAGTCCAACAGACCAGATGATAAGACTCAAGCTCACTGAGTCTATCTCAATGTTCGTTTTCAGTGATTAGATATTCTATTGTGAATTCAAGAACGCTTGATTAGAACGCACAAAACAAACAAACATGCCTCATAATAAACAAAGAGCATGCATCACTGACATGAACGTTACATGACTTATAGTCGAACTTTGTTGTTGATTTTAGATAATGATGAAAAGATAAAATTATGGGAAATGTAAGAATAAGTAAAGACAAATTAAGAAGTAATGTATACATCATTTATACTTCTACATGTAATAGCTAATCAACCTAGCTCGGAATTCACAGAAAATCAAAAATCCATTTGTGAAAGAGAAAGATAAGGTTATTTCCGTGATGATGCATACATGTTCTCGAACGTGCTGCTTGAGACAGCAGAGCACAATTATAAAGACTAGACTAGTGGGTAGGTAATTTGTGAATAGACGATCCATCCGAAGAATTTTAGTGCTACATACTGCATACTAACAACTCTAATGATCCATAAAAGATCTACAAAACTGTTAGTAAAGTCTTCTTGAAAATTGTCCGTATTATTCGTTACTGGTTTGTGTTATGAGTTCTGCATTCATAGATGATTAAACTGCACTAAGTCTGAGGAATGTCTTTATTTATCAACTTCCGATCTGGATGATAATAAAACGATTGCATACAATGCCAATCATATCATGTCCTATGTCCTTGAATATTGTGCAACTTTAGATGTATGCATTATTGTAATTTTTATATATTTTACATTATATATTAATAATATTAATATAAAAAGAAAAACTTACAGATCTTGTACCTTGTAACACTACCCCATGCATGTACACTATGGAATAGTTGTGCAATTTTTATTTAATTTTCTTAGATATGCGGTTAATATCAATGAAACTTTGCGCATTTTTCTTATTCATGAACACATTAAAATTCACTTTTGATTAGAACAGAATTCATATCAGACACATTTTGAATTTAGCAAAGGATTATTTTTCATATCCAATTTAAAGTGAATAGAGAATTATCAGTGGTACATCATAAAAGAAAGGCACCATAGTTTGGATTTTGGAAGAGCAAGTAGCCAGATAATATGCCTGTTTTAAAAGAAAAGTACTTCTCGTTCCTAAAAACCGGCTTGTGAAGCAGTTTCATGCAAACGTAACCCTGCTCATGTACGTAAAACACTATACTATACACTGATAACAAGTTTCAAACAGCTTGCAGTACATGTGTAAAACGCATGCACACCTGCTCGATGAATGGGTTTAAACCCCGATTGTATACATACTTGAAATTTTTGAACTTTGAAATGTCGAGTCAGAAGTGATTATTCTGACTTAAAATGGACTTGAGTCAGACTTATGATTTACGCAAATGATAATTTGATTTATAATTGGAACTAAATTTTCCTTCTCAAACACAACTTCAATCAATTAATTTGTCTATATTAAGTGCACAAGCAAAGGCTTTCTGCATTGTATAACAACTGCCATTTCATGGAAATACCAGGAAAGACTTTATTGTCTGTGTAGTGGAATGCTTGTCAGTCGCAATCATGGCAGACAAGTCATTATACTAACAAGCTTCAAGCAGATATACTGGTTTGTTTCTGGAGCAATGTTTTTATCAATGAAACTAACATGCAACCCTATATACGCTGACTTTTTGGGTACGGCATTAGTTGTAGGTCTTGTAAGGTCATTATCAATGTATGTATGCAATACTATCGCCGTTGTTATGTTTTTCTATGAAAAAGGGTATACTATATAAGATGAATAGAAAAATATTTAGGTATTTACCCTTTTTGACCAGTGACACATGGAACTCAGTATTGTACTCTGTTGAAAGTACATAACAAAATCACCCTTTGTCACAATTGTTTATACTACTTGGGCTGCACTGTTTTGTACATTGCTTCCTTGAAAAGGAAGGGTTTAAAGTAGTGATTCTCTATTCCAGCACAAGCGTCCAGTGTCCACCATAAATATATTGCCGCGTCTACACTTTGCTGAACTAAAACAATGACTGCGGATATACGAATTCCATTCAATTACGAATGATTGTAGATTTAGGTAAAAATAAATGCTAAACACTGAAACAAGTATAATATCTGTAATATCAAGTAGTTTTGTGGCTTCTCTGCCAAATTACTTGAAAAAGCACTTTCAAGGAATTACAATTGATATTGCAAGAAAAAATGGCTTGCAACACGAAGTTATGAAAAGTAAAGCTTGTGCTCAACCCAGTTTAACATGAACTTGCGAACATTGCACAACGAGAAAATGAAACACTTGAAACACACGTTGAATGTGAAATTCTATTCTTTTTAGAGTGATAGCAGAGGTAAGCTACTCGAGGTTATTTATCCTGCCAAGAAAGTTCGTAGACTTGTGATGTAAAATGATGAGATAACAGCCACTTTCATTCTTAATTTTCTCGGCGTAATTTGTAGGCTGTGTTATATACAGGTTTGTATCATTTTTATTTCATACTTCACGCATGCTGACTATAGTTTTGGCTCATCCTTTTGACTGCACTAACTTCCTCTATGCACTAATACTTTTGAAGGCACCAACTGAAGAACCTAACGTTAAGCAGCCCTGGTTGATAGTTGGTTTGGTACACATTCTTTAGTAAAAATGCATACACACAAACAGAAACCAAAAAATAATTATCGTTATGCTGTGTAATACGCGGTTTTCCTTAGTATTAGCAGTGCCAAAGAAATAGGCAATGGGGAAGGAACAATAAAATGTTTTTCTAGAGTTGCATTTTCCCCTACTATGATTTTGTACTTTAGGGTGTGTATCTTATGATTTACAGTTATTGTTGTACAAAGGAAATGGTAAAGCAAGGCCAAGGCAAGTTTTCAAGTTTTGTTGCTCCCGTGTCAAACAATGCATGCTTTATGCATCATTCCGCTAGATGCAAGAGAAAACCCACAACTTCAAACTTGCAATTCAATGCTCAATCCCTTCCGACACCTTTTTGTAAGCTTGAAGCAAAAACAACACATTATATTGAATTCATACAACTGCAAAATCTTGTTATTGCTATTGAACTAGTGATTTAATTCTTATTTCTCCATTTTCCTGTGTTTTATGGTTTTGGTTGGTATAATACACAAAAGTGCCATGCTTCTTGCAACTGCTTCTTCTGTTTCACTTCCTTAGTATTCATTGCGAATTCCGAATCAAATCTTTTCAGTTGCACTTTGCACTTCTGTAAGTTATGTAAGTCTGTTTCAAACGAACTTCTTTTGTCCTTTACTGCTCATTTCATGATTAATGTTATCGAAAAGTCCAAAGTACAAAAAATGACAAATTGCATGCGCCAGTGTTTTGGAAATAGTCATGAAACGATATGTTTTTGTGAGGGTAATGCAGAAATTAGGTGCAATATGTTATATATATAATAAGGAAATTTAAAAAAGAAACCTACCAATAGAATATTTCAGTTTGTCAATGAGACAAAGTAAAAGTAAAACACAACATCATCTTTACATGGTAATTAGTCTCAGTCTCCTTCCGTTTCATTAATGATATCTGTTTGTAAACTTGGCAAAAAACCGTAAACACTATTCACGCTTTGAGTTACACTTAACTGAACACGTGAACATAAATTCTAAAAATACGACTAGAAATTTGAAACAAAAAATCAAAGCCGGTATTTGTCAGATCCAGCCGGCACCGACAAGTGCGACTTTAGCATACTGTTTTTGTATTTTTGCATTGATGCGTCACTTTTGAACTTGAAAGTAATTTTATAATCTAAAACATTTTAAAATGCCGGTATTGGACTTTGGGAAATTGTTTCCACATATTTTTAACGTTTTAAGCTGGTTTGTTCACTAAAACATAGTAACTTGATCTTTATTGTAAGCTCAACCACGTTTGATTTCTTCCTTGCATGTAGAATGGCAGTCGCACTGGTAGTAGTCTCGAGTCTCGAACTGTATCATTATCATCTATCTAGCCATAGACAACAGGTAAATTATGTTCATGATGCAGCGGTCAGTTATGCAATATGAATGCTATAGTAAAACTTAGCAAAGCAGCTTACCTTTCCTATCGTCATTGCATGATGATCATCAATAAACTTGACGAAAAACCTCAATCAATTATTATTCACCTCGACAAGCGGTTGTATTTGGTGGAATGGCTTGTCTCGAGTTGCAAGCAAAAGAATTTATTCGGTCGATTGCCATTCTTTATCATTCATCACTCATCCTCCAACCACGATTCTATTCTGCAATTTTGGGATATTGCAATGAAAAGGTGCAAGACAAACCCTTGACACTATTAAATTAATAATGGTGGAAGATAAAGCATCCTTGTCTGCCGAAAACTAAGCATACGGAACCGACTAGGAAATGGAGCAAGTTGATTGCGTAAATGATGTTTGTATGTGCAGACTTTTAGTAATTTGATCCCGAAATTGCAATTTCTCCAGAAGATAAAAACATCTTCAAAAGAACCTCAACCAATAAATCTTGCCATTAAAAGCCCATATTATTATTAGTTCAAATTTTATCTGTCTCAAATTTTTTTGCCATAAACTTAAACATGAAGGTTATTCATTCGTTTTTGCGATTGCTGTCACTGCCCTTTTGACTTTGACTCGGGATGGACATAAAAGTTTGAAAAGTTCAATTGCTAGAAAGTATAAATTCAAGTTTATACATCCTATCTAAATCAGAATATATGTCTTCTCTACTATTCGGAATATTTCTCTCTCTAGAAATCTTAATAAAAGCAGACAAGCATAGATCTTTGTACATTGTAGCAAAACTTGGACTCACGTCATCGTTGAAATAAGATTTTTTGCCTCGCCTCGAGCATGATTCTGCTAACAACTTACCTTTTTCATTTAGTAATTTTTTGCATGGCTCATTTGCAGTATCAGGAATAAATGCAAAACTGCTTGCGGACAGCCAGTCATTTTATATGGTGCAAGAAATATGTATGCTATTTGATGCTGGGTAATGAAATGTACCTATTCAATGAAAATTTCAGTACTTGGTTTATTCTCCATGTTTTAAACAATTGACAAAATATAGATAATAAATAACAGTTTCTTTTAAAAAAGTTATCAAACATAAATAATCGGTATACTATAGAGGAAGTAAGCTGTTTTAACAAATCTTGATGGATTGATGGTCTTTAGTAATAAGGGCTGAATTCAGCAATCCAAAAATGCATCATTATCTTTCATGATGCATTAAAGAGTAGGTACGTAGTACTTGGGTATGCTATAATGCACTCTAGTATAGTGGAGCCAGTGGTGGTATGCAACATGCAACCGTAAGTCTATTCGTGTCCTTGACTTTGGTAACACGGTAAAAAATTCTTGACTCTATAGACTGTACAGATATAAATTGTAATTTTACAGTACGCTAAATACTTTTTTTTATACATTTTAGACCAACAAATTTTTTACATATTTTTTATGATGCGCAATCATTAACCAAAACAGAAGAACTGAACGACTAGTTCCATTCCGTCAGATTCTTCCTATTCGCAGTCTCATTTGCGCCAATTTTACTTAAACTTTTGGCAAACCAAACATCATTACTTAAAATCTCACGTTCATACATAATCTAACAATAAATATATTGTGATGCAAGTGAGCATTCACTTTTTGTCCTCCATACAATAAGAATAATATTTTATCTTACTACCTCATGTTATTGTTTTGTACAATTGTAGAAGCACTTACATTTGTACACGTCGGAATCAACCATCATTTAATTTAATAAATTCAGTTTTTGTTCTTATTTTCGAAAGCCATCAGTTCAGTACTTTGCCCATTACTTATGTACATTTATTACCCGCTAATTAGTTACGATTGTAATAATTATGAGCATTCCTTTGGACATTCCAACATAAACAACGATCCGTAAAAAGGTAGCAAAGAAGCGTTCAAGTTGCAGGGTTGCATAATGTATCGCATTAATAAATACTAACAACTAAATCTACGAGTGTCTAATATTTCATTTTTTCCACACTAAAAAACTATATGCAGAACGGATTATTTTTTGTTTCTCGCAAAGTTTACTTCAGACATGTTTTAACTGTGTTTTTAGAATGTATGCATCTTTTGCTGCATTGATGCGTATTTTAGGTTATTAGTTTGTTCCATAGGCATCTCAATTAATTAGCTGCCAAGTGCCAATGCTCATCATGATGATTGGCACAATGCATTTTTATTACCATTGGTTCAATATTCCAGCAAATCTTGCATTAAAGCAATGAAAACGTTTGGCTGTACTAGATTTATCAAAATCCAAAGTTTGTTTTTGTAAAAATATTCATGTTTTTAAGTGCTAAATACCTTTCGTACAAAAAATTACTATATTTACAGCGTTTAACAGTGTAAGACATTCACAACAAGAGACAACTTGGTAAAAATGGTAGTCGAGTATCCTGCCTCGACAAACGCGACAATGAGTAACAATTTGATGTACACTGAATAATATCATTACTTAAAAAGTTTTGAAATAGGAACGACTAAATTTCTTAAGAGCTAATGACTTATTTTTTAGGACTTGTTTTCTTGTGACACGCACAATATATACCATTTTTGCTGCTAAAGGTAATGCATTCTTGTGATTCCCTAAACCAATATTCTCTGCGTTTCGACGCTTGGGTTAAGGACGCACTAAAATGCTCAAGTACAAATTACAAGTACTTTCAAGATGACAAATTTACTCGGTTTAAGCATTAGTCAAATTTAGAGACTCCCAAAATTCAATTCGTTTTGTAAATGGCTCTGGAATCATTTTTGGTACTGCATCAATGTTTAGGTAGTACATTGATCCGGTTTTGTTGGCACTGACGGGCTCCCAGTGAACACCTCTAAATGTTAGGTTCATACTGAAATATGAAAAAAGTAATTAAAACGATTGTGATATTTGTATTTAATAAAAAATTAATCCTACCATATATTATGGGCAATGTGGTAAAGGACATGATCACTTACTTTTCATTTTCTTCCTGCGATGCAAATGAAACCCAGAGTTTCACCAGATCTTCAAAAAATAATTGTTAAATGTTTCACTAAAGTCAAAATTGAAAATATGATCGATAAGATAAGTTTCATGTGTTAGTTCTTACCTATTGACATTTGGTAATCTTTTGAGTCTTCCAGGACATCTGAGATCCAAGGCATTTGAAATAGCTTTAAAAAATAATTATAAATATATTAATTAATGACATAACTTATATTATTAATAAAAACTTTGAAAGTTTAATATACACCTACCAGAGCAAGTTCGTCTGAATGACTTGCGCCTGTCAAATCAAACAAAATATCAATTTCCTGTTATCATGAGCATATTCTTTGTCATTTATCATAGGTTCATATCATAGAATCTCAACTAGGTCATTTCTTCATTCCATTTTACGCACCGTAATTAGGGAGAGTTCTGCCTAATAGTGTTTTGTTAATCCAATTGTGAAGCCAACTGTTACAACTTGACAATATAGCCCAACCTGCCTCCATCAGTCGCGGCAACGTTCCGCGAACTTCCATGAATAAGTTTGCGACAGTCCATTCACCGGGATACGAGTAAAAATATAGATAAACCGGGGATGAAGCTGACTGCGATTGCAAGCGAGCTCCGTGATGGATATCAGCAAAAAATCCTCGATCGCTTATCATTTGTGCATAACTGTGCAGATTGTCAAACGTGGTGATGTCGGACTTGTTAAAATAAAAGTTTCTAATTTTTTGAGCTGCCTCGTCATTGGGTTGAAAAACAAGTAATTTGCGAACAAAATCATTCCAGTCATGCTGAGCCAAATCCGTCATTGTTGCATTAGCCATGATAGCTGCAAAGAATAAGTTTAAGACATATTAAGCCAAGTAATTTTGTTTCATATAAAGTACAGGTGTCTACACTATATAACAGCAGACATGAACATGACGTCAATAAGTCATACAAAATGATTGACGTAAACTTGAACTTCAACCCACACATAAAACATAGTATTCACTAATATGCGAACGAGAGCATGCTATTTTCACACATTAAGCATCATGTTGTACTAAATGTTTCATAATTGTGGAAGTTTTTTATAAGAATGAGTCATTCAGGTATGCGATAAAAATGAATTAAAGTGGAATTCCTTGAGTTTTGCAAAATAAACACTATAAAAATAAATTCATGCAAAAGCAATTCAAACAAAATGAGAATTCATGATTTGATTTTTGCTTTTAGTTTACTAACCTGCGGCAGTAATGAGACCCTCGTCACTATTCATACCAGCAATCCACGGAACTTGAGAAAAATTGCCAGATGCTACAATTTCATGTGGAGGCTTTGTGATGAAAGCTTGCTCGTCATCAATAAATTCAACTGTCGGTTTAAAGATGGTTACGTGATCACGTAATGGATCCTAGAATTGCAGTAACAAAATAATTTGAAAATCTTGTACTTATCAACGAAAGTCATGTAGTTTAATCACGAAATGAAAATTCACCATAATTTCACGATGGATATCAACGATTGCGGACGCCTCCACATTTTTCAAACATTTGACCATTTCTTTTGTGTCCTGAGTAGGGCAACCAAGTAAGCTTCCAAGTCTTCGAGCTTGCTTAGCGGGATCTGTACTTAGTGTCCAGAAGTGGAAAGCGCTACCGGACTGGGAGATTACACGTGAAAAAAGTCCCTTTGACATAGGACTATATTTGAAACAGATTTGAGTAAGATTATTGCTTTATCAACTTTAACTTTAATTTTAATGATAATTTTATAATGGTATTGATACCTTAGCATTTGGAAATGAGCTCCTACACCGCCAGCAGATTCTCCAAATACTGTAATCCGTTCAGGATCGCCTCCAAACGCCTTAAAGTTTAAATAAATTAACTTATGGTTTGAATAGTTTCTTTTAATTTTCAAGGTTGCAAATTTCAAGGTTATTTATTACCTTTATATTCTCTTTTACAAATCTCAATGCCATTGCCTGATCTTTCAGTGCCTGCATTCAGGTCAAAGGTAAAAAAACCGAAAAGTTAATATGGTTGCAAACTAAACAGTTTTAAGAAACTATCATGATTCATAAAGTTATTTCTGACCTGATTTCCCCTAACTATTCCATCAGCTCCAGTGGAAAGAAAACCTAAAGCCGCCAGTCTATAATTCAACGTTACAAGGATGACGTCATTGTCCATAAAATATGAACCTGAATTCATAATAATTACATGATTTGAAATTACATTGCCATTATGTATAGAAAAAAAATTCAATCTATGAATCTCTCACCTCTCCACAAGTCGCTTCCGCCGTTTATAAACAAGCCACCATGAATGTATACCTGTTTTTGCATAAATGACAAAACATAATATCATGAATGTTACGCATTTACTTTCTTACGTCATGCTTGTGGGAGAGCTACTCATTCACTCATTCATCATTATATCATCATCATCATCATTTTGAGCATGATAATGATATGATTATTACATCATTTCCGTACGAACGATAACTTACCATCACAGGTAAAAGCTTTCCATCGAGTTTTCGACTCTGGTTATTCATCTTGTGATGACCATTGGGGCTTCCTGATTCATGTTCCAAATAGTACGGTGTCTGTAACACAATCCCAAAACTATCATTTAATATTTGGATGAATTTGATGATATAATTATCCCTTCAAAGACGTGTTCAATATATATTTTGTATTGTTGTTCAACAAAAACGTTCTTTTTCATGTCATATTTTCCAGTGTCCTTGTACATGCTTAAAAATGTTTGCCAATTTTGGAGACACGGCAAAAACTTGACTAGACGTAGATAACTGCCTCCTATAGTGCCACTAGCTCATGATTAGCTTATAACATTTTTATCAAGTGGGGAGTCCTTGGCTTGGCTAACTACATGATTTTGATGCAGTTTATTGGTCAATGCGTAGACTGTAAAGTGATATGATGTCACGAATGAATCTTCTTTTGCATGCGCATTTTTTTGCGTAGGACCAGCCTGACTCGTTCTAATATGATTTCTTTCGTCTCCATTCTAGTCTATATGGTATAACTATTTTTTATTTCTTGGGTCATTCATTCCTTCATTTAAGGTATATAATCAACGTATCTACGTTTTTTTCCATTTCCAAAAATGTTAATTCGTATCTGTATGACCTCCACACATCTGGCTTTGCATTATTAATATTCTTTATAGTTCACTCCTCTCATTCTCCAGCAGAATATCACTATTGCGCATGTTGATTGAGACCTTTTGATGTCATCAATCTTCGAACGCACCTTTTCAGTAATAATAGTGCCTCAAGCCTTTTTAAGACTCGATCATCATAACCAGTACACAAGATTTCATTTATGGCATAAAATTCCATATACAATATTTAATATTGCCTTGCCTGAATGACCTTAGTGTTGCAAAGGGTTGGTATATCTGTAGAAATGATTTAATATGATTTGCTGGCATGTAAAAAAAGTTTTACAGCTAGACTGTACTTTTTTCACCGCACCGGCTTACATAACATAGGCTTCATTCTTCGTACGAGGTGGATTTCTAGAAAGTTCTCGAAGTATTAAGATTCAAAGTGTATTATATGTAGTATTGTAAAAAATGAGAATTTGATCGACGCTTGAAATGGAGTTTGAAGTTATGATATTTTCAGTGACCTTCGAGTCAACTAACCAACAAGAATATATGAATGAAGAAATAAGCTCATACTTGTGCTGCGTTCTCAGCATAATAATAATAATAAACAATATGGTCGATTTTGTTTGAATATTTTTGATAAAAATGCATTGCATTGCTGTTGAAAGGCTAGTAATGGGAAAACATTCTTCCGGCTCATATAACCTCCATTTTGCGCAACTGAATAAAAAATGCAAAGACTTGAGGAAACTGAGCAGGCATGATGTAGGCTTCTCTAATGTAGGCCGTCAGCCGACACCCAAGAAAGCAGAGTTAAAAATAAAAACTCGCTTGGTGCAATTACTCATACGATGATAGGATATGATGTAGTCGGTTAGGTTTCAAAAGATATTACTGCACACTGGCAGTGGCGGTATTATTACATAGAGACAGGACAGCATACTCTACTATTTCGGTTTACACTACGCACCTACTTACGCACAATTTCATCTAATATAACCGAGGGTGGCTGCTTGCAAGTGTATGCTCATCATGTTATGGATTGTAAAAAATATGCATCTACGCTAAGTTTTCAAAAAGTGGGCTGAAAGTTTTCTAGAATTTTTTCCAGGTTTGTTACTATTATTAAAATTGTTACTAAATGACTGCATGTAATTTTCCACAATTGTGCAAATCGTTATGCTGAATTGCTGGATAATACTTGATATGATTCATATGATGTAACTTTTAAAACATGCACTATACCATAATGTTTAAGAACAAGCAATCTTCATCCCCCAAGATCAATCCCAGCAACATTTCAAGTTGTAGACACTGGGAACCGTATCTTGTGGCGTCTCGAACGCCATCCCATTTCAAGGGTCTTTGCGGGGCCTCAAAGCGCAAATCCCCGACAGGCGGTTTAGCGTAAGGAATGCCCAGAAACTCATAATAAGTCCTTCCTTGTCTGGACTCTGACCTCTGACCTCTCACAATTCCATATCGAGTTTTGACCATTGGTGCATCGTTGGAAATCCAACCCTCGATAGAACGATAATAGTAGGCGATCCCTAAGACCATAATGCCGACAAAAAAACGCCTCTCAAGAGCAATCATTTTGATGTTTCACGTTGTCTTAAATATTTCAACAATATTCACAAACACTAGAATTTGAAAAGTTTTATGACACCCGGAAATAAATTAGTAGGTTGACGTACGCATGTTTTGCACAATTTACACGGAACACTGCCTTTCACTCGATGCGATTTTCACGTGCCGACAATTATCCGCTTGCATTGCTGTATACAAAAAATGGTCCGACCCCTAGTAATCCGTTCCCCATGCAAAACTTTAGGGGTCGTGACCAAAATTCATGTGTTTTTCTGTCCAAAACTGAATTTTATAATGATTTTATCATGTCTTTAGAATTTCTTATGTATTTATTTGCTAAAACTTGGTTCATTTCGCACGTTGCATGGCATGTAATAGAATGAGTGTTGAGTTAATGTTCAGGCTCATAAAAGTTTACACACAAAAACATGACTGACTCATTGCATGAATCAATAGCATGATGCACTTGTTATTCCAAAGCAAAATGACAATTGCACTTAAAAAACAATAGAAAACAACCCGTGAAGGTATGCAGGAAGCAATGCAAATGTGGCAATCTCGTTTATTTGATGACACTTTACTGTTTCTTCTAGAACAACAACCCAGAGCAAACCTTTTTTGTATTCAGCTCCAGCGTGATATAGATTATCCGTTTTGCTTGCCTAAATTCCGACGACTGAAGCCTCTGGAGTAATAGTACGCTGCATACCCCAAACCTTCTGTTGAGGGCCAACCAAGTCAAGATGATAATATTCCGTCAACCGACTGCATCTCTCTCTACACTAAGTAGTTAGTCATATAAAAATGTTTTACGCTTTTTATATGACATAACGCTGATAGCCGTATAGGTAGAAGTAACACTAACACTGGCTTAATAGAACAAAAGTATGCATATGATATTACTGAAAATCTTATCTCTTGTATATTTTGCGTATCCAGCAGACTTCACAGTAGTACTTGCTTATGGAAAATGAAATAAGAGTGGGAGATGCAGCTTCATGATATGATAGAGAACTAACTGAACTGCTACTCAGTTCTGTTTTTTATATCTTGTACAATGTTACTCCATTATTGTTAGTTGCATGTATAAAACACCTACCGGTTATACCCCTTTTTATGATGTGTAGGTTGCCTGTACCACACCATCACTAAAAGACCACGAGCCCGACTTGTGATACCAGCTTCATGATGAGGGTCTGGGTCTACCCAAAAAGCAGCTCATTTTTTAAGCATTTCTTTGCTAAGCTTGAGCAAATAAACCTTACATTTATGCTACAGACTCATTCATGAATTTCATGTGCGTGCCTATAGAATTTTAATACTTTATAGTTTTATGTGATTCGCATGAGCTTTATCATCTCAAATGATCTTATCTAAATAATTCTGGATTAAGTGCCACATTAAATAGCTTTGCCCACTTTCAATCATTGGAAATAGCCTAACGAAAATGATGACAAAAACAAACTTTCCAAGAACAACGACCTCTTTGTGCAACTGTACAACTTTGCGTACTTACTTTTCCCTGCTTTTATATGATTATCATTTTTGTATCGGTCTTTCCACTTTTCACAAAAATTTTCTGCATCACACTAAATAAGCGTGTGGTCAATGAAAATCTAGCTCCTTCTTCTGGAAGATTCATTTGGCTTTTGTGAAATACTTTCTCCAAGAGTATTGTGACATTTTTATTTGAAGCTTTCACTTTGAATATTTTGAGTTCTTACTACTCATGGATTGTGTATATTTGGCATTGAAACATATTATTCTGAATTTTTAGATATCTACGCAGTTCCAGAAAGAACTTGACACACAAATCAAGAAATGTGGGCTCAATATTTTACTTTGCTATATCATCGGCGTTGTAAGATTGTCATGCTTCGTCTTCATGATTTTTGTTATTTTCATAATATTTCCCATTCCATACTGTTAACAAGTATCTTCATTCCATTAATCATTTCATCATTGCAACTTTTGAACTTTGCGTTGGAACCCTCATTTTTATTGATTATATTTATGAATGGTGATGTAACTGTTACTCAAAGCATACAGCATACTATAGTATGCGATATTCTTTGACTGTTACTGTTAACTTGAGATAACAAAATGTAAAAGGCATATCTTAAACAGGATTAACAGTTTATGGTATCTTTAATGGAGCAATAATAATTAATTATAAAAATTACAACAAAACGTAAGTCACGTATCTTACACTATATTAACAATACTTTCTCCTATAAACTAATTTATATTTAAAAATCAAAATCTTAAATCTACACGCTTTTAAAATTCATCGTTATATATTTGCAGTTATTACACATTCTTTGCCTCCAGCTTTAGTAACCTATTCCAAATACCCACTAAAGGTAAATCTTCATCAGGATACAACTTGAAATGCATATTATAATCATCCTTTTTTGCATACGAAGTTATAATAATAGAAGAATTCGTTGCTACTCTGATCTGCTCCCGACAGACCTCCATTATATCCTTCTTGCTGGACTGTTGTTTGGGTTTTTCATAGTCACTTTCGTTGAAATAACGGACAGAGTTGCCTTGCTTTTGCTCAGCCTTTCCTTGCAGGTTAAATGTCAATTTTTTCTGAACCATTTCCTTACGGGATGGTACCGGCCCATCCGGCAGTCCACTTTCATCCCTATACCTCAGGATTGATCTTATTACGCCGGTCCCTGTTTGATCCATTTGGTCGCCATCAGTGAGTCTTCCCCTTTCACTAGCAGTCTCCAAAACCTGCCTATGAACACAAAAAATGGTTAACATTTAAAGAATGTTAATATTATAATAGTTCATGTGTTCTTACCTTCCATCCTGAAGAGCCATGATAATCGCCAATCCGCTTCCGAAGTTGCTTCTATCTGCCGACTACGTCAGGTCTGCACTTCCTCCCGATGAAAATGCTCCCAGTTCCGACTTCAAAAATAATTCTCACAAAAAATAGGCCTTAGTTAAATCACAACAAACTACGAAATTTCATCCACTGTGGAGCGATGGTGTCAGTCAACTGTAGGCACAGGCACAATAGTTATGTCTTTGGAAGTCTACAAATAAATATGAAAATTATGAAACCTTAAGAAGTACACATCGAGACGAGACCTACGACAAGAATAAGACACATTGAATGAATATGACAATGAGCGAACCAAGACATGTAAGGAACAGAGCAAAGTACAAAGTATCTACCTACTGTATAAAAACAATTAATGCAAGTAGGTAAAGGTATCACAATTTCATATATACTATATAGTACTGATTGCGCTTCAAGCTTCTGGTATCAAATTCAAGTTAGCATAAGTGTGCACTTTTATTGCATTGGTTTGCAAAATGTCAATAAAACATTTATATATACTAATAAAAATAACTCGAGGATTCTATCCAGTTTATATATGAAGAGATATTTGTATAAACTCCGGGAGTGTCCAATCTGCCACAACCGATTCCAAAACTGCAATAAATCATGCAAAATCTTTATGCAAATCAAAAAAGATTTATTTGCCATGTAAGATCAATTAAAGTACCTTGTTATTCCTTGCAGATAAAACTCTTGGCGTTGTTCGTCAAAGCAAACAAGACCACCACCGCCATCACCCTAGTTCAGAAATGCATCAAAAGTTTATCACAGTAATTAACTTTCCAAAAATGTAAGATTTTAGATTTAGATTTACATCACAGGCGTCATGGCCTAATTCTCCAGCACACACAGCGGTATCTGCCAATTTGTAAGAGGTTCCAAACCTTTGGCGAAGCCTATTTTCACAATCTTTGTGCGTCCAAAGAGGAACAATAATTTCCTTCAGAACAATGGAGAATGGAGTGACTGCACAAAAACATTGGGGCTTCTTGAGAATACGTATTGTCAACACTGCCAAAATGTATCATGAAAACTACTACCAACCTTCTGACTGGCGACCCCATCCAGTAACTACACAATGACTTGGAGCATGTGAACGTAAATATTTGTTCAGACAAACTGGCTTTATGTTGTCAGTGTAATTAAGCGGTTGGCGTAATTTGACCAAAGCAATGTCATTTGCCAATGTTGCATTGTTAAAATCCGGATGGACAAAAATCTTTTCTACAATAACCTGTAACAATAGGTCGTTAGCTCTGTTGTTCAATATTATGTGTTTCAATTAAAATCTTACTTCAATGTACGGTTCAGGCTCAATATTCGTGGAAATGTCATATTCTCCAGCGCGAACTTTGAGCTTGGATGGATTGCGGCGTAAATATGGGAAAATGCAGTGCCCGGCTGTTACAACCCACTCATTCGAAATTATTGTAGCCCCACAAATATATACATCCTCTTTAATTTCCAACAATGCAATCTGTCAGATAAAAATGTTTTCTATATAATTCTCGGAAATTACAAATTCTTAAAAACCATTTTTTCTTGAGAACATACATGCCAAGGCCATTCTTTAAACTCTGCTTTCGAATCAAACTCCCATTCCACTGACTGAGTTCCACATGAGGAGCCGTCGTAATTAAGGCCAAAACTTGGCGTTGTATTTGTCTCCTCGGTAGGTTGCTTCGTTTCTTTTACTGTGCTTGTAATTTGTTTTAAATCCCCATCCCCATCCTCTAATGAATAAAAGTAGTCCACATCCGGTAATGTAGACTCGAATGTAGGTGACAATGTTGTCTAATAAAATAAAATAAATTATGTACGTGTTTCATTTTGATTTACATTACGGGGCATTATGCGTCACTTACAAAAGTGTCAAGCAGAGTTGTAGGCACTGTTTCAGTAGTAGAAAATTCTACTTTAATTCTTGGTTTGACCTTTATGGTGTCAACGTTCCTAGTGCCGAAACGCTCTTTTACATTGAAATTTTGAAAGCAGCATACCTCTGAATCACTAATGCCACAGTAGCTATATACATGACCATTACTACAAGAAAATACGATGAACAAGAGAAATTTATTGCTTTGTTGTTCTTAAAATTTAACCATCATAGCTTGTAAATTATTTCTTACTTTGATATGCAATTCCAGTAATCCATGCATTCACAGGCAATGGGAAGTGAAGCCGTGGACAGAAACGGAAGTTGAAGCCGGCGTCTGCGTGCAGTCTTTGTTCTTAGTCTAAAAACCTTGCCAGTGCCAGGCTGACCTTCATTATGGAAAATCGGTAGCGTGGAAGACACGGTGGTAGTGGTGCTACTACTACTGCGATCATTTAAGATAGCACGCACACAGTACAATTCGTTAAAAACCAGTACAACCACCACGGTAAAAATAAAGAAACATTTTGAACCAGACCACATTTTCTAAAGAATTATTTTAAAACTTTTTAAACTCGTGGGCTATACAAACGTTTGTTCACTTTGAAGAGTTGTTTGTAAAGACTGCCATTGTTTTGTCCAGGGTAGTTTTAGCGCACCGTCAAAAGTACTTCGTGTTTGCTTCAAACGCATCTTCTCACTAATTGCAAATTGCAACAATGCTGTGAAGTTACAGGCCCATGAATCACGATCACATAAATAAATTTTGAACATGTAAAAACACCAGTGTACGTTGTTGCAATAATATTGTGTATGTAGCAATTACCAAGATTTTTGTTTTTTGTTACATGATGCATCATGATTATAGTCACTAGCATTGTTGCTCCTTATAAGTGCTTGTCACTTTCAACTGTGAGATGATTATGTAACGTACGCCTAGTTTCTTAAAGACACCTTTCGCATATAATTTACATCTGCTTATTCTCAAGTCTTAACACAGGTACAAAAATGAAGACGATCATTAACTTTAGAGATGGAATGTTTTAGGTCACAAAAAATGACAGCAATGAGATAATAGTAGGCGTGCCTGCAAAATCAAAGTAGGTACATCTACCTAATCCCGTGAATATCAATCTATGCATTGTTTTCACTTTGTCTGCACTTGTAACAATTACCTACTAACTTTGAAAAACCGACAACGAACAAGAAAAACTCAAATGGAAGAAATGGCTACAGTTTGTCTTGCATTCAAAATGATACTGCAGAGTCTGCAGTGCAGACAGCAGTAAGAAGTGAAAAACTTTTAACTGCTGGGAACTAAACTCAATTACCTATTCAATAATCATGCAAAAAGTGGCAAAGAAAACCCTGATGAATGACAACTGGTCCTTGAAAACAGTTGGAATTGGAACATTAATAAGCAGTGCAATGTTAGTAAAGTTTGCACTTTCAGCATTCATTATAATTGATTGCATGCATGCTTTGATTAGTGATATCGTTAACTGCATGCATGCAGTTATTTTGTTATTAAACCATGACATGCAGTTAAGCTGAAAACCCATCTTTTTCTCCACTTGCGCTTCCCATACCCTGGTTCAACAACAACAAAGAAACCAACTAATTATTCTCCAAGGTCAACGGTAAAAGCGTTTTAGTATAAGAGTAGCCTACAAGCAATCACAGACAGGATATGAAGTAGTAAATTTTTTTATGTCTACGTATTTTTTTAAAACGAAATGTCTCGTTCAAATTTTGCATTTATCTATCCTAGTTTGCATGATTTCACCTAATATCTCTTCTGGTTTGAATATCATCGAAATCTACTCCCTTTGCATTCTCAGCGTAGCTTTTCATGTAAATCAGCTTTTAGTTTACTTAAATTTTTACTTAATTCTTGCTTTTGAGAAGCAATTCACAAAAAATGCATTATTCAGGGTCATGATGGACGGCACGACGACGACAAACCAAACGAACCTAAAACCAATCAAGGTCAGATTCAGTTCACACTTAAAAAGTGCAATGAACAAGTCACTGAACAAGAACTGAAAAGAAATATTTTCTTTTCAACTTGACATCTGCTCGGTCAGCAAAATTATTTGCATTCCTTCTAAAAGGTGACGACGTGCGTGTGGTGCGCGGTGTCTAGATTCTGGAAACCGTAAACCTACTTGTTTGCCGTCCTTTAACGCTAGATTATAATGTGATTCTGAAGTCGCCAATATATTTCGATCGAGTTTGTCACGGGACATTTAGAATGGGTCAAGTTGCCAGCAAGTCAGAGGACGTTAGCTCAGCTATCTGTAATGAAGAGAGCTCCTTTAATGGTGACTCTCCATTAAACATCTTGAAAAGGGAATCTGGAGATTCAGAAGACACTCCTGAAACGCCTGACTCAGAGTCAGAGTTGCAAATCTGTGGGCAAATGGAAGGCAATCAAGCATCTTCAAGAAGAGCCATTCCTACTAGTCGCAAATCTGGAAGGGTTGCCGCAGTTAGACCAACAGTTTCAAATCCAGTCTGCCCTGACGATTTGGAGGAGGAGGACCAAGTTGATTCGGCCCAAGGGGAGGACCGCGAGCAAGTGGTAATTTCTATCGCACCTCCCGAAAAGTGGTCCGAGAGTGCCTCTGAAGATGAGGAGATGGAGGACGGAGAAATATCGGATGATGACAAGCATGGGGTATCCCAGTCCCAGTGCTACGCCTGGGGTGGAAAGAAAAAGACTGGTTTGGACAGTTGGGGCGAGAAGGTGCTGCTGAAACGAAGAAAGCTTGATGTGCCTGGTAACGACATTGTGGAATTGGAATCTTCTACTGCGTCCTCATCCTCCAGTGAGCAAAATCAGTCTCGCTTTGGTATCGAGTTTGATCGTCTTCTGGATTCATCCACCTTGGAACAGTCAATTGAGGGACAGTCGTTCCAGGATCATGACCCTACAGCTCGAAGCCGTAACTACCGGGCAGAGGAGGAGTCTCTACTCCTTCCCCTGTTTCGGGAGGTTATTGATGCTGAGCGAAAGAAAAAGTCAGAACTGGAAGATGAAAACAGAAAGCTCAAGTCGATGCTGGCAAAGGTGTCCCTGGAAAAGGAAGAAACGTTCCAGTTACTGCGACAAAGTAACAAAACTCTGACTGAGGTGACAAATTCTTCTGCAGCTTTAGAGAAAAGGGTTGAAGAGCTTAATAACGAGCTGGCAGAGAAAAATGCTCTAATCAAGGCTTTACGGAAGGATACTTCCGTTATACGCAGCGTTTTATCACGAATGAATAAAACCCTGGATGACATGCAGTATTGCAAGGATGGCGGCTCCCCTCGCTCAGAAAGTGGAAGAGGGGAAAGTACCAGTCGATCAAGGGTAAGACAGTTGCCCGTTATTACTAATTTTATGTGAGCTTCTGAAGAGCTTCGGTGTTACGAATCATTACTCGCCGATGTTAACCGTGTACACTATTCATTAACTTAACCTAACCTAAAAATTACCTTACTTGCTCGCTTCGCTCGCATATTTACCAAAGAAGTTTGAATTCATCATTTTAAAGATTCGATATAATAAAGTGGCTTATCTGCTGTATCTTCAGGGATCTGCTGAAAAAGCTGGATCAAAATCAAAAGATTCCAAGTCACTCATCTCGCTCATGGATCTAACCCCGAATCCCTTTGGTAGTAGCACTGAGTCAAAGGCATCTTGCAGCGTGGGAAAAAGCCCTTGTTCTACCAAGACTGTTATTACAAGTTCCGAAGAAGAGTTTATTATGACAAAACTGAAGGACTTGAAAAAATGGGCTTATACCCTCCAGGATATCAAGAGAATTGATGGAAAGTGGCGATGCCCAGAGTGTGGTGAGCTTGAAATCATTTAAATGCATCCAATAACTTTTTTGTCCTATTGATCAGTTTCTTATGATTTTCCCGATTACTTTTCTAGGCGACTCAAAGTTCACCTTGTTGGCTACAGCCGCACATGCTCGGGACAAACATGTATGGAAAATTGGTGCTGGTTTGAAACCCAGAATGCGATAAGTATTCCCAACAAAAAAGCGTAAAACTTGTTGCATGTAAGAATTGTTTACTAATGTCTTGTTTGGCTATTTTTACAGCTTATTCATTAACGGAATTTTGTGTCTTCTCTACGTGTTACAGTTTTCGGTTTCTGACTAGTCAGAGTAGCTAGTCACTGTTTTTGTGTTTTTTTACAGTTTTTTATGTTGCTATTATAAAAAAACTAGCAAAAATACTTGAATATTTTCTTTTGTTAAAAAATTGTACAAAAACTCAGCGTACAATATTTATACTTATCAAGAATTTTATTGTATTATCCTTTGTTAACCGAAAAATCGTTAATAAAACTGAGATTTAGTTCGGAAAAAACTTTTGAATACGTGCGACGTGCGGTGGGTGTGTATTATCATGAAATCACGAAAGTACAATTTGTCTAATGTACACTTTCATAATGACATTGCTTGATTCACTGCAATATTATGATAATTTTCTGGTGCATGATCATGTTTTCAAAAGTCTATGTGCAATTTATTCCAGATAATGGTCAGACGTAGCACAAAACAGACATGGGTAAAATAATGGTGATTATCATGATAAAGCAATATAAGGAAGGAATACAATCTGCCAAATGCAGAAACCTCCCTGAACCTAAGTAAGGGTAAGGTCTACCTAACCGCCCATTTAAAATGTATAGGCCAGTTTTCGTAACTATGGCAGATTAGGTATCCCTAGTCTAGTTTCTTAGGTTTTCGACGTCTCTGCATTCGGCTGAATGATTAATTCTGATTTTCATGATAATTTGTCACTGAATGAGTAGAAAGGAAACTGCGGTATATAAGAAAGTAACTCAAGCAATAACTGAGCGTATTTTCGCAGACACTTTTGAAGGTAATTCATAAAAGGCAAAATGTCGATTAAAATTCGGAAACCTGGTTTTATATTTCTGGCTTTAGCAGTTGCAACTTTACTTGATATAATTCCTAAAGAATGTCTTGCCAAAGTTTTTGAACCTTGTGAACTAGCCAAAGTTATGATACAAAATCATCGATTTCCTAGAGAAGATATAGCAGATTGTAAGTTAACAAACATGATTTGCTACATGAATAACTGCTGAACCAACGATAACGCTTTCATATTCATATTTAGGGATTTGTCTCATTCGATGGGAATCAAATTATAACACCACAGTCGTAGGAATGATGAATGCCGACGGAAGTAAGGATCATGGATTGTTTCAAATCAGTGACAAATATTGGTGCACAGAAGGTGAACTTGGTGGCGCATGTGGATTGGATTGCAAAAGTAAGATTTACATTTTTATTTCGCATTATACTATGTAGTTAAGTTATACACTTTCTTTTAATAGGTTTGCGAGATGATGACATTTCGGACGACTCGGTGTGCGCACGAAGAATCTATCGAGTGACAAAGCAGAGGACAGGAAATGGCTTTAGTGCTTGGTAAGATTATAGATAATCCATTCATCTAAAGTAGACCATTTTAAATCTAAAGTCATTTTTTTGCGTGGTGATTTAAAGGGCTGCTTGGACTCAGCGTTGTCAGAACCAAGATAAGCAATCATACATTGCAAACTGTGATTTGAACTAAACATTTTAAGCATTTTTCTATCGCAAACTATGTGAAAGCTGTTTTCCACATTTATAAAATTGTATAATTTAAAATCAAACAGTACGAAAATAAGAAGTCGTAAATGCTTATAATTATTTATACAAACTACATTGTACTTATTTGTAAGCAATATCAAGTCTAGTAGATTGGTTCACTATTCCTGATGGTCGCACCCGGACGAGGGGGCAATACATTGTCTTCAAGAACATCCACAATGTTGCCTAAATTGTTGCATAATTAACTTTAGCATATTTCTTCCCATATTACCCCATAAGAATACTATTACCCATATATAAAATTTTCTTACCTGGAGGCCAGTAGGAAACGACAACAAAGGACCTGCCGTCATTGGATGTGGCTTTACCTACTCCGATTTTCCTTGTAGCTTTCCATATTATGGCTGTAAAGTGAGAGTTTCTCTGGCTTCTTGGCGTTTTCACCAGATTGGGGCTTTTGTAGCTGTAGTTTCTCCTTTCGTCATACCAATGATCAATAATTTCGGTTCCTGTAGGGTCCACCACATTCATAACCTGAAGACTTTCCCCGTAGACACCTTCTACTGCGTCAGGACTGTGACCATACACTACCCGTCCAGACGCCAATTTTTCGGCCCATTCTTGGGCTTTCATACTTATCTAATAATAAAAGTACAAAATTCATAAAATACGACCATTATTAATTTCATACACATATAATTATTATTATTTATTGTTTTACCTTCTCATCAAGAGTGACAGGGGGCGTGTCATGCCTTGCGCGATATGAGTTATGGGATGACAGCACTTCTCTCGCAAATTGTCGGTCCCAGTATCCCGCTCCTCCATAATTGTTATTATTATTGCTACTACTACTGCTGCCTGAAAGGTTAATAAAAACCAAGAAATATGTAAATGCTATACTGTTGACGAACTTTAAAATGCAAATGCATGTGACAAATTGCATGGAGGTTTGTGTAATGACATGTAAAAGAGTGTGTAAAATGTTGATGAAATGAAAAGTGTTTTATTTATTCTTGTGTTTGGGTAACATTAATCATGTTTGTAAGTGTCAAAGTGAATTTAGAGATATGTGTGTGATAAATACTGCCACTGGGTAAACAACAATCAAAATCCATCATTGGGTTTTAGAAAATTATCTTCTCCATCCGTGATTGCCAACGTTTGGGCTAGGAGAAAAACCCAAGCCTGAGGATGATGACGCAGATGCTGAAGAATACGTTTCACCACTATTGAAATCCTTATTGCCGCTGTTATAATGAACGTGAGAGCTTTTTATATTGTTTCCGTATTGATCTTGAACTCGGGATCCGGAGGCTGATTGTCCATTCCGAGAACCTGAATAGCTAGACACTGAGCCCCCTCCATCTTTTGCAGCGTAGCTACCTGCGGCATTGGGACCAGCAAAGGTGGACGCTATTGCCCCGTCATTAGAAGAGTATCTTTTCGTATTTGCGTATTCCACTTGCTCTTTTTTTTCTCGTTCCAGTTGCTCATCTTCTGGACTACCGATTCTCACACACTTTCGGTATCTCTTTGAGTAGTACTCGTAGACGCCACAGTCTTCAAACTCACTTGGAACATGATCAACAGACTCAAAAGTGTGACTACCTTGTCCTTCAAACTCCCCAAAGCCCGGTGATGCTAAAGCCTTGTTTCCCCCTCCGATGATAACAGTTTTCTTTACTTCTGTCTTGCTGGAACTACTCGAACTGCTTGCTACCTTTTTTCTGGAAATTTCCTCGTGATAGTTTTCACCACTTGCTACTAAGCTTGGTCGTGACACTGCTGGGCGGAGTGGCAAAATTTCCCTATCTCTTTCCCCATAACGCTCGGCACTTGAAGAAGAAAACGCAGAGGACGATGACGCTGAACCTGCAGTAGAACTAGCTTTCCTTCGGTCGTACTCATTAGTGTTGTAGTTTACCCCAGCGGATGCATAGCTATTTGTTTCAGATCCCCTATTCCTACTACCCTCGTTGTTGCCATAAGCTGAGCTTCCAGTGGAAGCAAAAGATTGTTGATTAGACTCACCATAGATCTCTGAAGAGCCGCCTCCACCACCGTAGCTTCCTCCAGAACCCCGATTTCCTGAAGTGTGACGATTAATGTGGGCTTCAGAGGAGCTGCTAGCTTCCTTGTGTCCGGATGCAGATCCATAACTGTTGGAGGACTCAAAGCTGGAGGTCCCTCTGTTATTCCCGTAGTTTCCGGTATCCCTATCGTAACCGTTGGAAGATCCCCGGTTGCCATAAGAGCCAACATCTCGGTCGTAACTAGATCCCCTATTGTTGGATGATGATGATGCACCATAGTTTACAGTGTCACGGTCGTAGTTGGTGTTTGAACTGGATCCGTAACTTCCTGTGTTACGATCACGGTCAGAATTAGTAGGACGAATGTTACTACTACTTCCAGTATCCCTATCTCTATTACTAGAGCCACCGTTACCTCTATTGCCCTGAAAGCCGCTGTTAGATTCGTAATTGGTGCTGGAGGATCCATAGTTGCCAGCGGAACCACTGTTGCCAAAAGTGCTGCTACTTTCGTAGTCAGTACCACCAGAGCCGTAATTGTTTCCAATGGAACTTTCGTAGCCACTGCCAGAGGAGCCATAGTTACCTCCTGAAGAACTTGGGAATCGACCGGCACCACTTCCATAGTTGTTTTCATTCCCTTGGAACCGATTTGAAGATTGGCTGAATCCGGAGGAGCCATAATTATTGTTGTTGCCAGACGCGAGGGACGTGTGCTGACTGGAAGCGGAAGCAGCTTCGTTATGGCTTCCAATTCCAGAATGATGATGACTACTACCGTGATATTTGCCATCATTGGAACCGTATCCTGTAGAAGTGGAAACAAGGCATTGTGTAAACTACCACATATTTTTATTACTAGACATTATAATGCCCACTTACTTGTGTTCATGATACCCGGGTATGCATCTTTTATCGCGACCCCTGGTTTGTAAGCATTCTGTTCTGTACCCCCGGGTAAGTTTAGCTGAAGCCTACATTCCCCACTGTATGGGTTTCTGCTGTATTTGTAACCATACCCAGACGCCACTGTAATTGCAGTGGCCAGCACCACAATAAAACCGGTAACTGTTCTCATCTTACCCCAATGCTTAAGAATAGATTAAAATGTCTCGGATTTTAAGGTTTTTCTCTCACAAACTAACAACCGAGTTTGTGCACTGTTCTCATCAAACTGATTCTTGTGATAGGAAAAGATCTTTTATATAAAACAATACCTGACCAGAATGACGACAATGATGTTGGGCTTTAGTTGTTTTTCTCACTGATTAATTATGTTTACCAGAACATGTAATAAAGAAGCATTTATTTTAGGTTCATCCATTTTTGCACGCTCAATTTTTTGCACCAACATTTTAGCAAGCTGACAGCTACTTTAAACCTACAAACGATTCTGGGCCAAGCCTTGATGTCAACAGGGGAAACTTTTTTTCTCCACATCAAAAGCTGTAGGCGTTTAAAGCTAGAACAGTAATAGCGTCCACAACGCTGAAAACGGTTGAAAATCATGAAAATAACTTTTGACGATAAAAACTCTGGTATAGTTTAGCACGAAAAACAATAACTCTTTCAAGCCAAGGGTTAAAAAGGTGGATGAAGAGATTTGGAGCATAATTTTGCTAACAAAAGCGTACTTTTCTATATAAAAATTATCAAAAAACTGGATTTTGTATGCATAATGGCGATTTGTCATAATAGTATTCAAATTCATGATTCGCTCGTAAAGAAAAAGGGTTTGCGGCAGATAGTTATCAAGCTCATATTCTTGTACGTACCTGCGCGTTTGTCGTGACTGTTACAAGTTGACAGGTTTTAATTTAATTTCGGAATGATTATAGATGCTCTTCTTAAGGGCAAAGGATCAAAGCGTTCAAGTAGTGAGTCAGACGCACAATGTAAAAAACCCAAAAATATTCAAGGTTATAATCATATTACTTTGCGTCAACTTCTTTTTTGCAAAAGGGTTCATGGGTACGAACATATTGGAGTAGTCCAGTATACTAGAAGAAAAATGGGCCTTGAGCGACCATAATACAAATCCAGAAGTTTGTACGGTCTTTGAAAGGTACTCGGAGTGCGCGTTGGAGTAAATATGAGTTGGGTTTTTAGGAATTTAATTACCCAAAATCTGAAGAACGTATATGGCTTCCAGACATTTTATGGGTGTAATGAAATGTCCGTTCGGAATCTATTTTTATGAGCTGACAAAGCGGCTACCTATGAAAATATTAAAATTGTTAGTTTTGTTAGTTTGCTAATAAAAGGAAGTATTCAAGAAACTCAAGCCATGACATATTAGCTGTTTTGCATGTGATTAAAACTGAAATTGCCTGCAGCATTCAATTTCCAGCAAGTGCAAATAAAAATAGCTTATGACACATGAACATCCATGCAGTCATCAATTTCCTGAATGTTCAAGAGTCTTTCCATTATGGGGCACCATGAGACATATATTGCATCAAAGAGAATTTTACCATGTAATTCATCTTTTCGGTAACTTTTAGACCGAATTTTATTTTAATTTGTTTACATTGTTGGAGGCATACACTACATGTTATAACATTTTACTCATAATATCCAATATGCGTTAACTCGTTATCATCATTAATTATAAATATATTTATTTATAAATATTTGCACTATACAACGCTATTATACAACCGTACATTTGCTTATCAAATATTTGCATGATGATGTAAAGAAATTTATTTCCGTGTAAGAAATAATACAAGGAAGTCTTTTATTATCAGTGGTATCATGATACTAACATCCCGTACACAAGACCATGATCACCAATGAAAGATAAAAATATTTTAAACTACAAACGCTATTTGCACTTATACTGCGAAGAGTAAAATAAATTCTGTCATCTAAAAGTATATGATAAATTAACGCGGGCTTGAATTTCCTTAAGCATTGTCTCTTGCAATCAAATGAAGACTTTTTTCTCTAATTTTCGTGTTACGCTTAATTACTGAATTAATTACTATTTAATCGTATTGTATTTGTATTGCATCGTAATCGAGAAAACGAAAATACTTAACATGAACGTACAGACCTATAGCTTTATCACAAAAACTGCCAAAACTGTACGAAAAGCTATCCCACCATATATGAATCAATAAATAAAGTTACATTGATTAAGTACATTTTACATGAACTACAGTTCTCAAATGTTTACCAAAAGAGAAATTCAAGAAAAGAATAGGAGATTCATCAAGAAAGTTGCCAAATCCGAAATCATCATAGTTCATCGTTTAGAAAATTAGACTAGAAGGAAAATGCAAATCCTAAGCCATTTCTATAATGCGGTGGGTACTTTGGCATAAAAAATTAAATGTTCAAAATTCAAGCTTTATTGTTTCACGTTTACTCGCTTTGACTATCCGAAGGAGTGGTGGTGGTGGCTGTGGGAAGAACATTTTGCTTGGCAGCAGCTCGCCTTGCCTCCCAACGCTCCATCAAAAAGAAAAAGATGGGATACAAAGACGTCTGTGGACAATGAAGCATGTGCTCTGGATAGCGACTATGTAAGATTCGCTGAAAGTACTCAGGATCCTCTACAGAAGACTTTGGATGCGTGTTGCTGCTAACCACAGGGCTAGTATTCGAGACGGAAGACACTCGTCTACTCGCTGGCGAAGATGACGGTGGTGACTGCGTCACTTGGCCATTTTCTCTGTTGGGGGCCATCAAACCCATATCCACCCTCCAGCTGCAGAAGGAGGATACAACTTCGTCAATAATTCGGTCCAGCATTTTGAAGGGATTTTTGGGTTAAAACTATGAAAAAATTCTTTTCCTTGGGCGTTTTTCTGACAGCGTCTGGAACAAAAAATCATACTGTTGTATGATATATATATCATGAATTATGCAAAAATCATGTTCATCAAGCCTGAAACATGTGTCATGAAACTTACCACAATGCAGTACTTGCAAGAGTAGAACAGTACTGTTGATGTCAAGTCCTCATTGCTGGAAGTTTGAGAATTTACTCAGGTTGCTTGTGACAAAGCATCCAAACAACGAAGACAAGGCTTTCTTACAATTTCTTTATCTCTCTCAGTCTCAGTTTACTATCTGGCGTGCACACAACCGCAAGTACTTTTAATGTTCTTGCGGTAAAAAAGAGAGAAAACACAAACACCAGCAGCACACTTCTGGAAGAATATAATGTTTAGTGTTGGGCGTTATCTTAATTGCGAATATGGCGACATTAAGTTAAGTTGGTTCATGTAGATACACATTCACATAAAATGTTCATGTAAGAAGGTCGGTATCAGGAAAGTTTTTCGTAAACCCTCTCCTTCTGTATATATTCAGTATACAAAGGCGAGCTCAAGGACTTTTGCAGGTGCAGTGACAGCAGCAGCAGCATCAGAAAAGCTCTACAAACTTATTGCAAGCAGCGCATTAAACTCTAAAAATAATTATTAGTCTCTTGTATATCTGCATGCATGAACTTTAATGCATCAGGCGAACATCAAATGCTTGATTGCACCATTTCCATTATCCTGTCACCTTCCACACAGTTATTATTTTATAACACCATTACACTTTACTGGGCAGTACTTTTGGTCTAAAAACTGCGCCGTTGGTGACGCAAACTTTTTAGCATGAAAAGATGGCAAATTTTTCGCATCAAAGTTCAACAGGTTATCAGCGACTGATTAAACAGTTGACTGACAAATATATAATTGAGGGGGATGTGTCTCTTGTAATTTGATGCTCTCTGAGACAATGACAAAGATAACCATGTTACCTTGTTGTTCTATGCGTTCTTTGGTTTTAAACAGGAGAAGCAGTAGTAGCAACGCAGTGAAAACTTTGTGCTGCTGCTGTTGGTGTGAGTAGTTTGTGGGCATGAACGCACATTTAAATTTATGCAAACAATTTTGCCAAACGGGTTATGAATCTCTGGACAATGAAAACACAAATATAATATCAAAATTCATGAAATGCAGAGAAAACGGAACACTTTTGGTGAGCACTGACAAAAAGTGACTAGCTAGTGGCTTATTTTCATCAGCTTGTGTGCATGTAAAAATGCATCTTCATGTACCTAGAGTGGAAAGATGCGTACGTGACAAAAGTCCAACCGAGCAGGGAGCTCTCAGGAAAACAGTTTTGCTGAGTGGATGTTCGCTTTTCTTCGTCCGTAGAAGAATCATATTTTTATACTACCTATGGTCATCATCATACTAGTATATCGTCTATATGTACTTAAACATTGGGTCTCCACAAATGTAACTGAATAGGTATACAAATAAGATTCATTTCACATGGCACAAGTATCAACAGCAGAAGAAAGGGTTTTTATTAAGAAGAGTTGACTGACGAGAGCTAGAGCAGTTCAGTTCAGTTATTTTTCCATTCAGTATCGGGAACACATACCATATAAAAGGAGTAAGTATAACGAGAGGGGATATGAGTCCATCTGCTCACATGTTTGCAACTTTCCATGATATTATGCACCTTCTATGAAAATGGGAAAAAAGGTTTCTACATTTTTACTATTCCTTCTTTGTCCATATATCCCTAGCATGTGCTCTTTATAAATGGGAACCATATGAAAAGCATAAATTTCTTTGCACCTTTCCATTTTCTTCACACGTCAATCATGGAATTGGGTAAATTGGGTTTAGGTATTTCATGTATTATTTTAAAAAGGAATACATGAATATGAAACTGCTCGTATGTAACTGCATCTGCAATAATATGAACCGCATTCATCACTCATTATTATTATCGTCAAAACTCTGAAAACACTCACAGTATATGTATTCAAAATTGCCTTTGGTACTCAAAGATGCAAAATTATCGCAGACAATGATCGACATGCATTATCACCACACAGATAAATGCGATGTTGGATGCCTTTGTTATGAGAGAAGAGCATGGGTTCGATGTACTGAACAACATAACAGGGCATGCAAAACGTTACAAATCTGTACTCTCATCATAAAATTATGCGAAAAAATAATTATCAATGATTGAAATGAGAATGTCAATGTATGGGGCTTACTAAAAATTTATTTTTGACATGAGAAAGTTGGAAATATAATATGGTTCTAATTTTATGTTTGTAAAATGCCGATTAGTATGCTGTATGTTGGATGATGAATAATATTTTATGACACAACTGGCAATGCGCTGGCACCGGCGATTTCCGCCACATAGCACTGATCCTCCTCGCGTCTTACCATTTTCGGCAATTCGTAAAAGGTGGCCAATATAAGAAGAAGACTGTGAAATGTAGAATGCTCCTTCCACTTTCTCTTGGCAATGTCCAAGCTTATTTCATTGAGCGCTGCCACTATTTTGAAGGAATCTAGTTGCTTTCTTTCACAAATTTCACACAATGTGGAAAATCGCAGCCCCAGACCATCCGATTGACCAATGTCCTCTAAATGAAGCGTCCTCAGCATTTTCAGCTCAAGACAAATGTGATCTGCATCGCTTGACTCTATAAAAATGCTGCATAGCCGCAAGTATCTCAAATTTTTTGGCAGACTTTCTGCATGAATTAGATGGGGTCCCCTGGTGTCACCAATCACTTGATGAATTAGTCGAAGTCCTCCATCCAACTCGAGCCTTTCCAATAGCAAGCATTTTCCCAAAATTTTACAGTCCACTGGAAGCACCGAATTGGCTCGAACTGTCAAACAGATTGACTTGAGGGAGTCCGAGTTCCTTTCGATAAGACACTTTGGCAGAGTGCAATGATAACCGCTTTTGTATTTTAAATATTCTAACGATTCTTGTTGCAGCATTAGCTTTTCCCAATAGAATATGGAGGGCACGATAAATCTTTTGTCTGTAATGTCAATATTGAAACGCTTCAAATTTACCATCTCGGACAGTTCGGGTAACGCGTAAATGTCTGCGTATGCGTTCATGTCTTCTACAGAGAGCTCCTCAAATGACTTGTCCTCTAATCTCCAGTAAAAGTGAAACTCCAAACTGAGATGTTGTAGGGACTTGTGGTGCTTTTGTAGAAACATGGAAAGGGCCTTAGTCATATCGCTTTCCTTGTCCCAGAAAAAGGGGAATCCAAGTTCAAAGCGTTGCAAACGGGGATAATTTCCCTTGAGAATGTCATATAAATTCTCAATGCATGTGCACATTTTAGACGCTCGGAGCATTTGAAGATGCCAAAACTCGAACCCCTTCATAGAGATACGAAGGGTGCGTAATCTGCGTGGGGTAATGGAAGCATGTAAATATGTATCCTTATCTTGGTTCATTTCAGAAAGGGTCAGGGACGTTTCCGGTATTTTTTCTCTCATTAGGGCACTCAACGCAGATATGTGAACGTTGAGCTCGGTTAAATTTTGCAGGGGTCGCACCAATCTGGAAAAGTATGACCTTGAAATGTCCCCATATAGCGTAAGATGCGTTACAAGAAAGGGTGCCCAAAAGACGGGAAACTTTCTCTGGCCTTCTTCCAAATATTCATCGTCTTCGTAAGAGGTTAGAGGACTTTGAATACTTATGCAGCATTTGGAAATTCCATCAGTTAGCATGGACTCTAGTGGATGCCAGTCATAGTTTGCACCCAAAATAAAGCTAGAGCGTCTTCCCAGATATCGTCTTAGGCCTACCGCTTCATTGGCCACAACTCGCCAGCGACCACATACAAGCAACGCAGTTTCCAAGTCGGAATCCGGAAGTCTTTTAAAAATTTCTGCGAGGAGCTAATAGTGAAAAGCCAAACTTGAATATACAATAACATTAAAACGTTTTTTTTGTATTTGTATTGAAAATTACTTCATTTGGAAAATCTTCCATGCAAGTCTTCATTCTAGAGGGGTCCAAAGTGTTGCGTCTTTATATAAATAGGTTCAAGTAGTACTTGCAAATTTACTCGTGTATAAAAAAGGGGTTGACAAACGGATGTGATTGCAACAAGCACGGGTTATTCTCTGCGTTGACTTAAGACTGGGTGACTAGTAAAGACATTGTTAAAATTATCACCCCACATTAAAAAGAAAGCTCACTGTGAGCGCATTTACATGAGTAGTATAAGTTACCTAATGTACAGCATAATAGCTAATCAAACTTGGTACATTATCTTATTTCTCGTTTGACACCAGACCAGTCAGTCCGAGACTCATTTGTCCCTGGAAATAGTCACTTGCCTGCTGCGATATTGATATTAATGTGATATTGGAAGATCCCACGGTTATGATTACAAAAAATTAATACAAAAAGTCTCGGCACGATATTATGTGCTTGGCATAAACTTGTCTATAAAATTTAATGCAATTGTGGGAAAAATCATAACAAAGGAAGGAAAGTCTTCAATTTATTTAAATGTTGCTTAGTTGTTGTTCTAATGAATCATGAAGGTTGAAGGTGGAGTCGGAGTCGAAGCATTTTGACTTTGTTCTTTCAACATCGCGATTCATGTTCCCCCGTATGCTTGACTCTATACACGACACGTGAGTGGTACACAGATGAAGTTGATGTAGTGAAAACTTCTTTGGAAATCTAGCTACTTTCATCTGACACTTTCTCTTGCGAGTACGGCGTCTGGGAGAGATGATTAACGTACTACCTTTAAGTGTTTGTAAAACTGTTCCGGTTTATATTGATATTGAGATGAAGTTGAAATCAAAATAGGTTTTCTAAGAAAAGATGACCAGCGGAAGCTTGTTTAGGGTCTATAACCCTATTCCCAAGTGCTTTAATTCTAAATATGGAATAATTGCAAAAGCCAATGGATCTCGTAGATGTTTCCATTCTTCGTTTGGTGCCAGTAAATCAGTTACTCTAACGGAAAGCAGTGATGACACGGCTCAAACAGCTCAAGTTGTTGTTGTGGGAGGAGGTCATGCAGGAACTGAAGCTGCTTTTGCGGCAGCACGAATGGGTGCATCGACGGTTTTGGTGACCCACAAATTTTCCACCATTGGTAAGCGCTAAAACATTTTTTAAAGAACGCACAATGTGCATACAAACTAAGTTGCGACTTTCATTTTCTGTAGGGGAAATGTCATGTAATCCATCCTTTGGTGGCATTGGAAAGGGTCATCTAATCAGAGAAGTAGACGCTTTAGATGGACTTTGTGCCAAAATATGCGACTTGTCTGGGGTGCAATACAAGGTAGTATCATAATGTATTCTGACTTTCACATACATTGCATGCTATAATAAATATTCTTATTCACCTTTAGATTCTAAATAGAAAGAAAGGACCAGCAGTTTGGGGACTTAGGGCTCAAATAGATCGAAAGTTGTACAAAAAGTTTATGCAGGACGAAATTCGAAAAGTAAGAGGCCTTACGATAGTGGAAGCTCCGGTAGAAGATTTAATCTTAGATGGGGATACTTGCTGTGGTGTAGTACTAGGTACATAAATAAATTAGCTGCAAGTATAATTAAACAAATTCTTTATATAACATTTTAATTTTA
Organism: Entomobrya proxima; assembly: GCA_029691765.1. NCBI lineage: Eukaryota > Metazoa > Arthropoda > Collembola > Entomobryomorpha > Entomobryidae > Entomobrya > Entomobrya proxima. Next base: position 11,345,140 of record CM056172.1, read on the forward strand.
AAGGTAACGGCAGAATAATCAGGAGTCAAGCTGTGATAATAACGACTGGCACGTTCCTTCGAGGAGAAATAAACATTGGTTTGGAAAGATATCCGGCTGGACGAGTTGGAGACTCACCAGCCATCGGTTTAGCAAACACCCTGGAAAAGATTGGTTTTACTATGGGCAGACTAAAAACGGGCACGCCTCCAAGAGTGAAAAAGTCGTCAATAAACTTTGAGGGTTTAGAAATACAACCTGGCGATAATCCACCAAAACCGTTCTCGTATATGAATAAAAAAGTCTGGATTGAGGTAAAACAGAGTATAGAACACTATCACACATTTAGGATTTAGCACTGTTCGTTATCCACGTTTCCCTGTTTCTTTTAGCCCGAAAAACAACTGCTCTGTCATATGACCCATACCAATGCAGCCGTGGCAAAAATTATCAGAGATAACCTTCATAACAATCGTCATGTATCAGAGGAAATCTCTAGTGGTCCAAGATACTGCCCTTCTATTGAATCTAAAATTCTCAGATTTGGGAAGCAGGTGCACCAAGTATGGCTGGAACCAGAAGGATTCGACAGTGATGTGATTTATCCTAATGGACTTAGTTGCACTTTACCTGAACAACAGCAAGCTGAATTACTTAAAGTTAGCAGAACATTGGGCATCATTTAATTTATATGCTATTGAAACTACATTTAAATAATCAATTTTAACTTTAGTGTATACGAGGACTTGAGAACAGCGAAATGGTACGACCCGGTTATGGTGTAACGTACGATTACATTGATCCCCGCGAGCTAATCAAGTTTACGTTAGAGACAAAGAAAGTAAAGGGCCTGTACTTGGCGGGTCAGATTAACGGAACAACAGGATATGAAGAAGCAGCCTCACAAGGAGTGATTGCCGGTGCAAACGCTGCAGCAAATGTGAGAACAATAATATTAAATTTTAGTTCAAAACGACATTATACAAATGTTGGGTTTCATTTTATCTATAGATCCTCGGCCGTCCAGATCTATGCATTGATCGATCTGAAGGTTACATTGGTGTTCTTATCGACGACTTGACTACAATTGGTGCCCCAGAACCATACAGAATGTTTACTAGTCGAGCAGAATTTCGATTATATCTTAGACCAGATAATGCCGATTTACGCTTAACGAGAAAAGGATATGAAATTGGTCTTGTGTCCGAAGAAAGATACCAGCGACAAGAATACATTCGAAACGCTCTGCAGCAAAAGAAAGCAGTACTGGAAGGTATCATTAGACCATTGAAGGATTGGCAGCCATTACTTAGACATGTCAAAAATCTCAGATTTACCTCTCAGGAAACAAAAAGGTAAATCTTAATGTTAAATGTTGGTTTGCGAATATCACTAATCCTTGCTAATTCAAATTGTTATTTTCCTACAGTGTATTTGACCTGCTAGCGTTTGATTTTATATCTGTTGCCGATCTCGAAATTGCAATGAGGGATATTTTGCCAAAGGATTTTTTCGCAGAAGATGACGAGGTTCTCGAGAGATTAAAAATTGAAGCTACATACGCCATGGCTTTAGAACAACAATTCGAAGATATTGAAAAATTAAAAAAAGAACAGTCACTAAAGTTTCCTTTAAATTTTGACTTTGCCGAGTAAGGGAATTACAATATAGAACACATTAAGTGAGATTAAGATTAATTGTATACTTATTTCACTTTGCAGCCCTAGAATAAGTTTATCAAAAGAAGAACAAGAGCAGCTTCAGAAAACCCAACCCTGTGACGTATGTACACATCATTGACATCATGTATATACTACACCTAACATACAGTTTTATAATTGAGACACTTTTCAAACCTAGTTTCTCCTTCTTTACTCCAGATTGCCTCTGCAAGTCGGATACCTGGCGTCACACCATCAGCCGTAGTTAAACTCATGTATTTTTTAAAAAGAAAAAGCGCACGAGTATGAAATGTTAAAAGTTTCTTTCAAGACAGCAGTGAATAAAAACACTTGAAAATTTATTCGATTTTACAAATTAAACTTGCGAAGAACACTGTAAATTACGATTTTATGTGTAGTAAGTACTCTATCGAAACTAATCTACTCTACACATTCTTATTTCTAAAAAATACGAAATCACAAGATTGAAAACGGGTTTATTATAAGCTTAACCAAGATATATAATACGAAGGAATTGCAAATTTTTTAGTCAGTGCAGTGAATTTTAATAAATAACTAAGTTTTCCACCAAATGGTTGAATAGTATAAACAATGCATGTTTACAAAAACAGTCCCGTCGTAACATTTGAAATCCTCAATTATGCTTGCAGACGCATGTAGATCTTATACCTATTCTAGATAGTCTGTAAATGGAATTAATTAGCCCCACAAATCTTCGGATCGGCCAAACTTGTAGATTAATGAGCTCCCAAAGATGAACAGATTTTGCAGGAAAACTGCAACTCCATACCACTTTTCAGCAACGCCTAGAATTTCAACACTAAATTAATTACCTTTACCAAATTTTTCATGGATTAAAATTTGGAGATAGGGGTGTTTCTTAGGCACGTGTTACCAGCTTATGCTTGCACCACTACATTGCATAGTGTGAGTAGTGTTAATTGACTACAATATTAGTTATGGGTAATAATAGTCTAAAAAGCAAAATTAAAAGCACAAAGCTCTAGGAAGCATACTATTGGAAAGGACGTAACCAGCAAAGAGAATCCAGCCAGAGGCAATCAAGCTAGCAAATCCAAGTACAAGTCCAGTGAACAACCAAAGACGAGCTGTTCGGGGACCAGCACAACCGTCTGTGAATGTATCTCCACGCAATTGACCATTTGAAACAGAATTGATCCTATATTTCAAAAAGTCGTTCAATTATCTTATGTCAAATTAAGCATGTCAGTATATAAGAAAGGTACTTACATGAACAGCGAAATAGTGCCAAATACACCACAAACGTAATACGACCCTTCGAATTCAGCTGAAGATGGCCCTTGTGCCGCAACATCAATGATAATCCACCATCCTGTAAAAAACTGCAATACAAACGTCATTGATTAAGCCAATATTTTCCCAAAAGTAGGCCAGTTTCTTTAAATTCCATCAAGACATACCAAGGCTCCAGCAACAGCAGCAGCTACAGAGTTCCGTTTGTCCCCCTCCATACAATCACATCGAACGTTATCCAAAATTCCGGACATGGTGCTGTCGTCCAGTCAAATACTCTACTCCACGGACTCTAAAAACATTAAAGTAATCTATCAGTTACTAATCAACTACTGCCAATCTTCAGTTCCAACTCCTTATCATCCCGACCCCAGTTCATAAAATTGAGCTTATCTTTGTCAAGCAATTAGTGTTGCTTAGACGTGGATATTGTAAGTAACATACCAAAGGTCAACTCCCAAAGTCGCAGGTCACTGCTTAGGAAAGGGACTTTATCCGCTAACCAAAACCACCAAAAAAATCAAGTCACCACTAGCTATTAGCTCTTTGCTCCTTTAACTTAACGTCCTCACCACCAGTTATTCCGCATTAATTAATTGACCATACTAGTAAAATGGTATCACTGGACCAGAAAAATTAATTAACTGAACTGTAAAAGCGTTGGAGCTGGAGACAATGAACAAAAGACCATAATCATTATCGGGAAGAAAGATAGGAATAGTAGCTCAGCTGCTTGGTTGTGTGTATGTCAGAATCCTGTTCTGCGTATCTTGACTGTATGTGTGAATGACTCACGGGTAAACAAAAGATATCTCACAGTCTCACTTTGCCTCTTGAGAGCTTTTGAGAGTTTGTTCATGACTATGACATCATGACACCACGAACAGAATCAGTCAATAATGAAATCTATGAAATTATGCAGTTTTGTTAAATTTCTAAGCTTTCTGGGGGCAGATCTTGAGACGGCATGGTACAAAAACTCACTGCTATGATGCAGTTAAGTATGAATTAGCAATGTGGGAGTAGGGATCATCATTTCATGACGATTTAAATGTCATGAAAATAGGGGTACTAGATGCAAATTACAAGTAATCTCTTATCACATTGAAACCACGATGACATTCCTTCCCCATTTTGAAACATGTTTGCTCTTTTTATTGTATTTCAATAAAATGATTTTTACGATACTGGAAAAGCTGAGTTATTCAAGTAATAATAGTTCAACGAAAGAACTACTTCCAACCTTCAACAATTTTAACAAAATCGGTTTCGATATAAAAAAAGATTTACTTTATCGAGAGTTTAGAGTTAAATACTTATCGCTTAACAAACTCTGCTTAGTGCTTTTTAGACTTTGTAACGGTCACCCAGCCATCTTCATCGGGGTCGGTAACAAAATTCCTCCCTGTTCTATGGTGTGATGGTCCTGGGTTTTCGGTTTGTGAAGGGCCAGCAGATGAGGATTCCGCGTCGTCCACTTCCATATCCTGGAACAATTAAATGCAATAAAAGATTCTAATAACCATGTCTCATTAATCAAGCTCTTTAAACTGGAAAGGTTAAAAAGCTAGTACCTCGCCCTCAGCTTCCGATTCTGAAGATTCATCATCGTTATTTTGACACGCCGCCTTGGGCTTGGGTTTTGTCGCCTCCTCGTCTAATTTCTTAAAGAGATCTTGTAATTCTGCTTGATTTCCGGACACTGCAAGTTTAAAGTGCACAACTAGAGCGTTTCCCAGTGCTTCGAGAGAGTTATCATCAACAATCGTGTCCAACTCTTGGTCCATTATCTGTCCTATAAACTCTGCTACCTCGTCCCCATCTAAATCATCTAAAAACAATCACAAATTCCATCTTGATTTTAATCACACGCACATACAAAAAAGAACAAAAAATCATTGTAAAAGTCTGCAACTTACCATTTTGATAAAAGAAGTCTTCTACCGCTTGCCGCATCCAAATGGCAATATCTTTACCGTATGACCCACCCTGTCCATTTTCCACGGCTAACTACAACCAAACAAAAGTGAATTAACACATTACTTTAATCCTTATTAAGAAGCACAAGTTGTAATTTTGGCAAATGACAGCACTAATTTTACCTGGAGCGCCTGCCAATTGCTAAATAGCTTATCTATCGACGTTCGGAAGACAGGGTACTTTGGAGCTACACTTCCACTCGCCATTTTACTTATTGGCCCTTAATGAAACTAATTAAATAGCAGCACTAAATGATCTCGGGACCATCAACTTTTTGAACACGTGTTTGTAAATTAACAATGCTTCAAAAAAGCAGCTGAAGGTATCTGTCCATCTGCCGTGCATGTGCTGCTCTTTTGCTCAATGCACAGTCCTGTTTGTTTACAATGGCCCATCTGGTCTGGCGGGACAAGGTCCGGATGAACATCATCTTTTGTGTCGTACTTTGGAACTCGTCACTAGGAACAAGGCAGAAACGTTAATCTAGGACGAACGGAACCTTTCAAATAATTTATAATTTTGTGATTAATTAATTACTTCCTGTCTTGGTGGTAAGTGGTTTAATTTTCAAGCCTAAGGTTACAGGTTAAAGTTACACGTTGACGATTCATGCATATTTTGGTTCTTTTGTGTCGATTTATTCCACAGGTGCTAACTATTTAACTTGTAAAACCATGACCATTTCGGAGAAGAGGGTGCCTTCAATAGCAGGGATAACTGGGGATAAGGACAGAGTTAACGCGCTTTACGCTCCCTTTCGACCCCGTGATGCCAACCCTGAGCATTATGACAGGAAGCTGAAATTTTGGCTAAAGGCTGTGGATGAGTACTGTGACCACTGTCGACGAGTTTCCTTTACTGTTAAAGAGTTACAAGATGAATTTAGAGTAGATGGTCGTGCTCCGGCCTGTCTTCCAGACGTTGTCAGCCAAGTTTGCAGGTAAAGTTGATAATTATGTGAGAATGACGCTGCATCTAGTTGGGTTCAAGATTTTAATCTATGAAATTCTCTTTCAGGGACGGTACAGTTGTGCCTGAAAAAAGCTTTTATGAAAATTTAAAATCCTCGGAAAGTTGGACAGCGTGGTCACAGGTTTCAGCGTGGAAAGCTATTCGAAAGATTGGGTCCTTTGTTCCCGTGCCCATGAGCTATTTTTCGAGATCCGATGATCAAGAACTTCGGTATATTAATATGGAACGTCTAAAGGTAAGTAGTTTTAAAGTGCCATTATGACTATGACCTTCAAGATTTTTTGTTATTTTATCAAGTTTAGCAAAACATGATTTGCTTTATTTTTTAGACGTTAATGGAGAGTATTCAGAGCGAGCCATCCTTGATAAGCAAACTTATGAATATTGAAACGTGGAAGACAAAAGTTTCAGATATTACCAAAATTAGGGAACCAGCAGATATTGAATACCTTCTTCGTTATCTGAACTCGAAAAAGTGCCTGGTTGTAGATAGGGTGGGATCTGAAGAGGTTATCATGATGAGTCCGGTTGGTTCTTACCCAAAGATAACTGACGTAGAAAAAGGAAAGTATGACATTGCTCGTACAAAAGAATTATTAGAAAAGCAATTGCAAGATCTTACTGAAAGGAAAGTTTTGGCAGAAGAAAAGGCTCGAGCTACCCTAAAACAAGGTCTACGTAGTACGGTAAGAGAAGCACACATTTTTTTCTTTTTCTGCTGCTACTAGCTGCTACTTTTGTATTCAAATTTTTCAATTCAAATTGATATTTTCCATTTCACCAGGCCAAGCATGAATTGAGACGGAAAAAGTTACTGGAACAGAGAATGGATAAGCTCTTGTCTATGATTGATAATCTTTCGGTGCTTGAATCACAAATAGAGGATGCAGAATCCGATGCGGCGGTAAGTGTACTAAATATTCTCCTAAAACGTGCGAGTAATATTTATAATTTCATGATTTTGCTCTATTGTAGCTAATTTCGGCGTACGAAGTTGGAAAGAAGGCTCTAAGTGGTGTACTAAGTGATAAACGCTTGAACACAGATCATGTCACTGAAACCATGCTGGATATTCAAGATGTAAGTATTTACCCATTTCATCAATTCCTACTTTCTAAAATTGATTTTGACATTCACCCATATGTATCTTCTAACTTCTAGCTTCTTGAACAACAAGCGGACATTAACGCAGCATTATCCCAGCCTATGGATAACCAAGATCCTGATCTAGCGGACCTGGAAAGTGAACTAGACGCTCTAATGAAGGAAGACGAACAGAAAAATGCGACCCAGCAGCCTACACCGGTCTCTGGAAGCACGCCAAAGAAAAACGAGGATGATGAAATCCTTAAACAACTGGAAGCTCTGGACTTGGAAGGTAAAGTTGATAATTTGTTGGAAGTATAAACTTTTATTTGATGATATTATAAATCAAATTGTATGTTTTGTTTTATTGCAGGGCTTGATAACTTAGACATACCCACGCCTTCGCCAACGAGTAAAATGGACAAAAGTGGTGACGCATAAGCAAAATGTACAGTTCTTTGGACGGTGGATCCGAGTTCCTCAAAATGCTCCATAACTCCAAAAGTCTTCCCACATTTTGTAAGAACTCTTGTGTTAATATGCTTATGTACGCCACGCGCGTGATTGATGAAAATTTACGAATTTAAACTGCAACAGCAGTGCTGATACATATTAAGTAGTCTTTATCACTTTTCGATTTCATCGCATTAAGTATTAACCTGCAGTGCCTTAATATTTATTTCATAAGAGCCAATTAAAGTTTGTATATTGAACTGCTGAAATGTTAAATAAAAATGACTTGACGAACTATAGTTAAAAATTACAGGCAGTTCTGGAAAAGCAATTGGGGTAATACATACATATTAGCCCTTTATAATATCGAAAACTCCATAATGCTACAAATCATTTTAATTAGACGTTTGTTCATTGTCATAAAGAACGTGTTTGCATATTGGGAACAAGGATGAAGGATGAATGCAAAGAAGGTATACTTAGTACTTTACAGTAGAGCATAATAGAATTTTCCCATCGTCAAAAATGTGGATATGTATGCTGCCTGGCCTACATGTATCGAGTATATCTAAATCGAAGCACATGTGCAAGTAGCAGGAAGTTGTGTTAGTCACAGTCACAGGATCTTCAGAAAAGCTTCCTTTAAATTAATCAAATGTAGGTGAAAGGGGCGGTTTTCATAATTTGTGTTTACTTGGAACAAAAAATAAGTGCATTCTTTAATCTAGTGGTTATTGCAATTGCAATAAGTATGTTCAGTGATCAGTTGTTAGCATTTTAGTCAGCAATTTAAAGGCCACTTTAAAACGTGAGTAACAAAGTTAATTTATTGAAACAAGAGTTTTTATGTGGTTAGCGAGGAACGTAGTGTTCAATTAATAGGAATGATGTATATGTATAAAAACTTGAGTAATTCATTGGAAATAAAATTACTAAAAATTATAAGTAAACCTTGATTCAAAGATGAAATGGGGCATAGTGACTCCAATATTTATTTGGAGACAGTGATTAGATGTTGGGATCAAGAGTTTTTAAGACGACAGGCGTCGCATGTCTGTTCACCCTATTTATGACCTGTGATAACTTGGACTGAATCAAATACGAAGAAAAATGATCACGAATCATATTGATGGTTTACTGCGTAGCTAACTTAAAGTGTTCAACATATCTCCCACATGAGTTTTAATTGGCATACTTTTTTGCGTTGTAATGTGTGGTTATCACCTAAATATTATTCTTTATGAAGATGAACTAATTGGTGTTCAACGTTTTTTTCTTCTATTTTTTAGTGTAAGGAGTTTATGGATTCTGGACATGACTAACAGCTCTTGAGCTCTTACTGACATCAATGCACCATTTCTGTTTTGTATCTCACATTTTGGACTGAAAATTCGAAATTGTTGCCACTGTTCCATCAGAAATGGCTTCAAATACAAAGCTCACTTTAGTGTTTCTCACTGCTATCCTTCTTACCTGCATTGGTACCTGTAAATCTAGTTCAGAAGGTAGTGCATTTTAATACTTTACACTTAATAAATGGTTCCATTTCTATTTTCTCTAATAATATTTTGTAAATATTTTTTTATACAGAAAGTACCTTAAATAATGCTGGAAAGCAAACGTGGGGATATGTGCAAGTACGACCGGGAGCGAACATGTTCTGGTGGCTGTATTATACCACCGCAACAGTTGACTATACCAAACGACCCCTTGTCCTGTGGCTTCAGGGTGGACCAGGAGGTTCGTCTACGGGATTTGGAAACTTCATGGAAATCGGTCCTATGGATGTAAACTTGAATAACCGAACCGAATCATGGGTCAAATACGTCAACGTTCTATTTGTTGACAATCCCGTGGGAGCAGGATTCAGCTATGTGAATGACACAAAGTTGCTGTGCAGAAATAACAGTCAGATTACGGCGGACTTGATAACTCTTATGAGCGAGTTTCTGGAAAAGGTTCCAGAATTCCAAGATGTACCTTTGTACATTTTCTCGGAATCCTATGGAGGCAAAATGGCCGCTCAATTTACATTGAGATTATACAAGAAAATAATGACAAAGAAAATCAAGTGCAACTTGAAAGGAGTCAGCCTTGGAGACTCTTGGATCAGTCCAGAGGATTCTGTTTTAACATGGGCTCCGTACCTTTTCTCAACGTCATTAGTTGACAATGCGGGCTTTGCCGCAATCAACGCGTCTGCGCACAGTGTGAAAGACGCCATCGCCAAGGGTCAATGGGCTGAAGCTACGGAGCTGTTTGATAAGACTGAAACGATTATTGGACAATACACCAACGGAGTTAATGTATACAACATTATGCAGTTTGATAGCGCGGGTGTAAAAGAAACCACTAGTAGTGGAAGCAAAAAGCGAAACACGCAAATCCAAGTACCCGACGTGGCGACCATATTGTCAAGTATTCTCCCACACCAGAAATCTGATAATTTAGCCACGAACAGTTTCTCTGCTGCAGATTCTGATGAGCAGGCTAGCCATGAATACAAGATGGAGCAAAAGCTGAGTGGAAAAATGAAGCAGATTGGAAGAAAGTGGTTGAAAAAACTGCACGATGACCCGTTATCCCAACTCATGAATGGACAAATCAAGACCATGTTGAGCATCATTCCCAAAAATGTCACATGGGGAGGACAAAGTGATGCAGTTTTCCAAGCTCTGGCAGGAGATTTCATGAAACCTGTTGTTGGAATTGTTGAGACGCTATTAAATACTACGCCCCTATATGTCAACGTATACACTGGTCAGCTCGACATGATTGTGGACACAATGGGTAGGTTTTCTTAAGTACCAAAAATAATTGAACTTTTATGAACTTATCTAATTTAATTGCTTATTTCCAGGGACCGTGAAATGGGTTGAAAAACTACAATGGGCTGGAATCAAAGATTGGAGGACTTCGACAAGAAAGCCCATAATAATTGCAAATTCAACGGAAATGTTTGTCAAGTCGTTCAAAAACTTTGGCTTTTACTGGGTGCTTAAAGCGGGCCACATGGTTCCAACAGATGCACCTGCAACAGCGGCACGAATGATGCAGCTAATAACCAATCTCAAGAAAAATTAGTCAGTGAAGATTCTCACAAAATATTTTTGGTGCATTTCTCTACTACATATTTTTATGTTGTCTTGTCTTTCATATTTTTCTTTATGTAGTGTACAGTACAAATAATTATTATAGAAAAGTTACCAGTTTATCTTTGCTTTATACACGAAATAAATTTAAAGAGACTGAGGAATACGGCGCATGAAGAAGGGTCACAAAACTGAGCAATTGCCAAAAGCAGGCACGATAATAATATTCAGATATTTTATGCCAGCATGCACAATGCACGCATGTGGAATTATAACAATAAAAAATACAATATTCAAAATTATATTTCTTCATGAAGCGTAAACTTTTATTCAACTTTGTGGCATCTATCCATCATGAACACTCGTACGCCGACGGCCGGTCACGTCGATAACATATTCACGATTTATAAAACAAACTTTAATCTGAAATTATTTCTCTAAACATGGTATAGAAGCAACAGTAATACAGAATTTTAACATAAAATAGAGATCACATCACACGTGGAACAGCAGAAAAAATATCTCTTTTAACTTGACATTAAAATTAAATACCTTCGCAGTCAATAATCATGTTTATAACATAAAAACTGTTTACAAAATGTTTAAAATAAGGGATTATGGTTTTACATTACCTTGTTTCATAAACTGAATCTGGAAGTTGTTGTTCTGAAAGAGCTCACACACATTCCTGCTTTGAAGCAGCAGAAGGCAGCTCCACAACACATTAACAGCCAAAATCTACGATTTCAGATTTCGTTTTCTATGATTCATCATGCTACGTTTTTCATTCCACATAGTTAATTAGTTGTTGCATTTATTAAACAAAACAAATTGCAAGAAAATCATCACCGAGTCCAGAGGCTACAAGTAACCAAAGGACTGGGGGCTTGACCTTCACCAATGTATGATTACAGAAATGGTAACTAGTATAGTATGCAAGAGTTTTAAATCGAAGCCTATAGTAAAGTCGTGTCAAGCCCAACAGCAACTCCTGGAGTCACTGTGACGAATCTTTTTGGACAAGCTGTGACGATAAATGAATAAAAGTCGAAGAAAATTACAAGATTTACACAGTTTTCATAAAAATTACCAATCAGTTTGGTATGCAAATAATAAAAGTATTCGAGAAATGAATTTTCATTTTCTTCGACTTTTACGACACAGGTATTAGAATTGAATGCCTAAAAGTACGACAGGCACAAAAACTAACAAAACGTCCATTTCGGATGCCTACCTTAGAACCTTCGTTTCCTTGCTAAAATCATAACCAAGCGCGGGCGACAAAGGCTTGACATTTGACCATCCTGTGGGTGGCCGGACAAGCCAACGACGCAAGACAACCTGTGACAAAGCCAACATTCGATGTGATGTTTTTGAATGAGGGAAAACAAAACACAATTTAGATACAAAGATATACATGCAATCATGATTGACGCACATGATGATCTATATAGTTCTAATTCACCTAGATTCTACGCTATTCTACATTATGTACATTAATTATCTTGGACTGACTATCTTCAGTATCTTTCATAATATCCATCTATATACTGACTTTGTCAAGAACCACGAATGAACATTATAATCTCTTCAGAAGGTTAGGTTTACTAGAGCAGTGGACATTATTGCTTGTTCGTGCCTATAACAAACGCCCACGAAACCCGTTAGGCGCGTCTTTTCTTTTTTGTGAATAATATATACTGTTCATATATTAGTTTGTAATTAATGTAATAAAAGAATCCACTTCTTTCAAAATAATATAAAACCTACAACTTAACATTTTAACATATATTGTTATAATATACATATCATAACTGGCTTTATAACTTGAAACTTCTTTCATATTCTTTTAAATATTAAATAAGTATTTTAAATATTTTATTATTTAAATTAAATCGCAATTAAATAGAAAATATAGCTTTAAAAATAATCACTAAACCAGTTATATCCTCGGTATCCTCTCCACATCCGGATATTCCAAATCTTGAAACGCCTCTACATTTAAAAGCGCTGTGGCACAATCATGGCTCCATTCGGTTGTTGCAGGAAGGGAGGACCTCCAGCCGGGAATCCAAATCGATTAGCTGTGAAAAAGGTTTAAAACAATTGTAGACCATTACTCTGATTAAAATTGCAGTTAAATATTATATTATGCATACGAATTACTAGGTAGTGTAGGTACGTTTTAAACTAGTATTTTACACAAATCTGCAGCAGCATTGGACAAGCCAAAGTTGAAAGTACAAAAGTACATATACTAGTTTAGTTTTACACATATAACTTAATTAATGTTATTCAAAGAATAAAGGATGAAAATAGTAAAAGTTATGAATAAATATAAAGAGTTGACATTATAGTAGAAAAATGGAAAAGTGCTACCTTGATGAATCACAGAACATAATAGGACATTCTTTTTACAGCACACAACAGTCTACAGAGCGGCATGCCAATTCCTAACCCGAAGATTAGAGTCACCCACAGCCACATTAATCAATTCATCTTGGACAAATGCTTGTCACTGATATTAAAGCTTAATACAATTTTTGGATAACAAAAGAGTTCCATAAAGTAACCTTGATTTGAAGACTCGCCCGTGGCGTGCCAGCGGCTACTAGTACTCAATTTAAACTGCTCCATATAATAAGCACTTGATGCATCAGTAAGAGTAACTGGCTTTTTCAAAATATGAAATAACTATATAATTTGATAACAATAATTACTGTGGAAAGTGTCTTGTTAGAATCTTTAAAAAAACATAACTGCCACAAAATCCATACATTGTCAGTTGTGATAGATCTTTTATGACAAAATTTTATGAAAAAAAGTGACGAGATGAGCAATTTCATGTATGTAAAAAATTAAAAAGTCAGGAAATGCTATGTGTACAATATTATGTAAAACTTAAAGGGTTACTTAGCTTGTATGTACGGCCGACGAAGACACCGTCAAAGTTGAAAACAATCATTTTAACGTGACAATATATTCTAAACTTACCTTGCATATTTACAGTAGGAGGTCGATACTGATTACCTCCACTAGGTGAATTAATACCATGATGTTGAGTTGCTCCATCGGAAGGTGGTCCACTCATACCAGGCTGCGCTGGGGTGTGTAACATGGGTGGTGCGGATATTGAGTGTGAAACTGCTTGTGGCTGTCGATATTTGGGTAACCTAGCTCGTATTTGTTCCTGAAAGTATTTGAATGATGGGTTAGTCAATAATAAAAACATTACTTGCAACATATAACTTGGTACTCTAATTACCAGAGAAATGTCTTCGGGAGGATGAATAATTTTAGAGCCAGCTCCAGGAGTAATGACAAGCGGCGCGGTAGGAGTATATTTCGCGTCCCTACTGGGGTCATTTGCACTCGTCGTATTCGTCGTATTCCTTTTTGAATCGATAATATTACTAAAGTTAGATGATATAGTCGTAAACAAATTGTTTCCAATTCAAACCAGTTGACTTACCCATAAGCAGGGAAAGTAGGTTTTTGAGCACCAGACACAGATGAAGGCGTTTGACCAGCAGGCCTAAAACCGGCAGTAATCGTAGCGTTGGACTGAAAATGATGTAAATAATGCTATTAAAAACCTACTCTTGTCATAAAGATGAATACAAAAGTACATAATACTTACAGGTGTTGCAACGGCAGTTGACACAGCAGCTGCCGCTGATGGGAATAACGGTCGGACCGCAGCTTGTTGCTGGAGTTGTGCCTGTTGAAACCCAGGTGTAAAAGACATGCCAGGAATGAATCCAGGATTAACTCCAGGTATACCCATTCCAGGAATGCCCATATTTGACATGTTCATCATTTGCATGGCCATTGCATTGAGACCAGGTTGGCCAGCTAATTGCTGCATGAACGGATTTGGTTGAAAAACGTTGGGCGGCATTCCTGGAACACTTCCTGGCATCATGCCAGGCATGTTAACCGGCATTCCAGGCATACGTTGAGCAGCAACTGCTGCAGCAGCTGCCATCTGCCCAGCGGCAGCCATCTACAGAATTGGTTAAATTAGACAAGTTCTAGGGACAAGTTGAGTTTACTGGTTAAAGGTAGCCGTAGCTCTTACGTTGGGCATCATCATTTGTACAGATCCCTGAGGCATTGTCATCACAGGCTGAGAAGTTGGTATATCATTAACTTTTTGTTTTTTGGAAGAGGACCCTTCGTCATCCGACGACTCGGAATCCGGTTCATTTCTCTTGTTTCCCCCAGACTTGTTCCGCTGTTGCTCGTGCTCCTTCAAATCCGCCTCTGGAATCCCCTCCATCCCATAAATTTCAATTTCAATGTTATTTCGATGTGGCAAAGCATTAGGAATTTTATCAACACTCTCCTTGTGCACCTAAGAAATAAATCAAAAAGATAGAAACTAGAAACCTTAACTTTAAGCTTCTGATTGAAAAGAATCACAAATATTTTTATCCATTTAACACAAACCTGCATGCAGTGAATAATCAATCCTGGTCCAGTGTAAAGCTTTTTGTGGCAAATATGACATTTAAAATGTTTAGCCTTCTGGTGCTGAATCAAGATCTTTTCATCCTCAAATTCTCGATTGCAGTACCTGCGTTTAAACAATAGAAACATAATCAAATAACCAATCATTCCAAGTTTCCAGTTCTGGTAGTACTACATAATTCCGAATTCCACATACCAACACCACGGCTTTGCTGGCTTCTTCTTTTTGCGACCCATTTTAAGTGCACTTGTCTAAAACGCCAAAATCACTTGGATGTGTATTATCCCGCACGTCTCCTACAAAACATTAATTAAAAATATTGAATTTATTTAAAAATCTTCTAAACGCTTCACCATCCACTGCTAGTTAAACCTTCCTACCTTGTATTTCCCCAAGAAAACGGACCACTATTTCCACAACAAAGCCAACTGCAATTGACGCACGCACACACTCCAATTAATTAATTTTGACGGGCTTGTTTAATGGTCCATTCACCTTTAACATCTTTTTGTTGTCTGCACACAAAAAAGCTGCAAATACCCAAATGCTTCGCGTATGATCAATGTTGACCACTTCACCACCAAAACAAGTAAGTAGATTGCTGTGTCTTCTGCCCGCTGGCCACTTCTACCTTTCCGCTGGCTATATTTACACTGTTTATGTTTATCCTTGCGTTTTTCGAGTATTCATTCAATGCATTTTGCTTTCTGTTCTGCATAAAAACTTTCTGCATCTCTCTTTGTAAATTTTTCAGCTTCACAAAAACTATCCCCTGAGCTGAGCTTCAAGTGGAAAGCAGCTTGTGCCATCGAGTTTCAGAGTGGCCGGGACTCTATTCGCTTTTCGAAAGTCATTTCTCCGGAATCAAGTTTTTCTCTGGAGTACTTTGCTTTGCTTGTGCAAAAATAGTCGAGTTGTTCCTGTGTCCTGGCTTTAATTTGCTTGATTTGGTGGGATTGGCCTAAGGAATTTGTGCAAATTTGTTGCAAATTTTTAGAAGATTGGTTGGATTGAAAGTTTGGTCGCGTTTGGTTGGAAATTTGGGTTGTTTTTCAGTAAACGACAAATGACAGCGTGTGTTAGCTTTTCCAGTGAGTGGTGAATTGAGTTGTTAGTTGATTTAGTGGACTTGGAAATTTGGATAGATAATAATTAATTGTTTGTCGATTTGTTATCTAGAAGCTGGGCGTGCTTGTAGCAGTTTGTAAACGCGTGGGAGTATTCTTGGAAGCCGGTGACGCCCAAACGACCCTGCTGACACCGAGAAAGAGGTTTTGGAGATTTGTTGGAGGGTTTAAATTGTAGTATTCAGTACGGACACAACAATGCCGGGTTCGGATTTTAGTGGAAATGCGGTGGAGCCGATGCAGGTGGACCTGCCAGCCGAGGAGAATGACAATACAGAGGAGGAAATTTTTACTGTGGAAAATCCAACCTTGGTGAGTTATTTGTAGTTGTCTTTTGATTGATTTGGTCTTGATTTTGGGGGTAAAATGGGGTATTATTAACTTGCAGGACTTGGAGAGCTACATTAATAGCTACAGCGGAATGGCAAAACTATTGAGACTTATTCACATTGCTGATCACTGCCCACCACTACGGATCGAGGCACTCAAAATGGCCATAAATCATGTTCAGGGAACATTCAACGTGGCAATGTACCAACGATTACATAATAAACTGAGGGAATCTTTGGGGTTAGTAGTTACTAGTACATTTAAAGTTTAGGTTTGTGTGGAGGAGGTTTAAAAATTTGCAAAACCTTAAATCTAGAAGCTGCCCTTTGCCAGACGTCACAGGGGGAAATGGTGGTGTTCCAGGAGATCTTCCCCAGCTGGATATGCAATGGATTGAGCAGAAATCGAAACGAGCTGCGATGAAACTGGAAAAGTTGGATGGGGATCTCAAAAACTACAAATCCAATTCAATCAAGGAAAGTATTCGACGAGGTCATGATGATCTGGCGGAACATTATCTTGATTGTGGGGACCTAACCAACGCTTTGAAATGTTTTTCACGGGCACGAGATTACTGCACCTCTGCCAAGCATGTTGTAAACATGTGTCTGAACGTAATTAAGGTAAATAAGTCGTAGTCCGCCTCAATTAAGAAAATAGAAAAATAAGTGTTCTACTATGTAATCTATGGGTACATGTCACGGCCCATGGCACTGTACACAAACGGCTCGTTTGACGTACGCAGTAATCGCCCTTCGGGCGCTTACTGCGCACGTCACTCGCCGATATTAACCCTATACATACTTCATTAACATATCCTAACCTAAAAAATAACCTTACCTGCTCGCTTCGCTCGCATTTGCTCGAAAGGGAATTTAAGGGGAAGGGTAAACCCTCAAAATTCAACTTAAAACCACAAATCAAAGTCCCATACCGGTTGACAAAAAATCATTTTAATGGAGCCCTAAACTTGATGCTCACAAAGTCTTACAGTAACAAAGAAAATATTTGCTCTTTTCTATTAGGTTTCGATCTACCTTCAGAACTGGACCCATGTTCTTAACTTTGTATCCAAAGCTGAAAACACTCCTGATGTGATGGATCAAGGAAAGGTAAGCGTAAGCACGAATTAAAAGTTTAATTAAAGCGTATACTTACCTAAAGTAATTGTTCCAACAGGCCAATACGAAGGATAGCGCTCAGATAATTACCAAATTACGTTGTGCAGCTGGCTTATCTGATTTGGCAGGGAAAAAGTACAAGACAGCTGCACGATACTTTCTTCAGGCCAACTTTGATCACTGCGACTTTTCTGATATGCTTTCTCCAAACAATGTCGCCATTTATGGAGGTCTTTGTGCACTGGCCACCTTTGACAGAGAAGAATTGCAAAAGCATGTAATATCAAGCAGGTACGACGGTTGACTCATTTGTTTGTTAACTAACTACTTGACTATTTATATGTATTCTCAATTTTTTATTAGCTCCTTTAAATTGTTCCTGGAGCTGGAACCTCAGATCCGAGATGTTATATTCAAATTTTACGAGTCCAAATACGATACTTGTCTAAGGTTGTTGGATGAAATGAGGGTAAGTAGCAGTTTTAAATATAATGTACAATGTGGATATATTACAACTTTGGGCAATTTTTTTAAATCAGGTTTTCTTATTTTCAGGATAATTTGTTGTTGGATATCTACTTAGCACCCCATGTTCGTCCTTTGTATGCACAAATTAGAAACAGAGGACTTGTGCAGTACTTTAGTCCGTACGCGTCTGCGGATTTGAATCGCATGGCACAGAGCTTCAATACCAGTGTCCCCGCTCTTGAAAACGAGTTAATGTCGCTAATTTTAGATGGACAGATACAAGCTCGAATTGATTCTCATAACAAGATCTTATATGCAAAGAATATTGACCAGCGAAATGTTACGTTCGAAAAGTCCCTGAAAATGGGAGAAGAGTATGAAAGGAGAACAAAGCTTATGATTTTAAGAGCAGCCATGGTACGAGCGCAGATTCAAGTCAAGGTTAGTTCGCCTTAAAACTTGAGATTTTGATAGTTGGTTTTTAGAAAATTTACTGTATCGTGTATTGTATTTGTCTTTCTCAATGACATCAGAATCCTCAGAAAGATAGCCAAAACGACGCTCCTGGAAATAGTAACTCAAGAGCTCATCGCGACTAAATGTCGATCCATCCTGCATCCTGCATGGCTTATTGAGGTCGTGTCAATTAAATTGTTTTCGATATCGTTTTATGGTCAATACAAATAATGCGTGTATGCGCAGTTTTTGTTCCAAAATAACCAAGTTTGTTTTGAATACTAGGAATAATGAATTTTTATGGTAAACATTGAATACATGATGGTCTGTGTTTTATTTATAAATTATCGATTATGATATGATCTTTTTGTTTGAATCTGTATCATAATCTTATAATTCGTGATAATGTAAAGTACATTTAAGAAACACAGTTAATAAATAAGCAATCATCCTTGATTTCTATTTCTTTTACTACTCATTCTTCTTTTCAATCTGTATTTCTAATTAGTTAGCCTTTATACGTTAGACTTACTGTAATAAAGTTTGTACTATCACGCACGTTTTCAAAGTTTGAGATGCCTAATTGTTTATGATATATATTTATCCTTATATGTAATGGAATTGTTTTTCTTTCATGGAAGACGAGTTTTCCTACTACCTTTTGACTATGGCAGATTTTGATCCCAGAATCTCCAATGCGTAATATATCGATTTTTAAACAATATTAATATAATATACCTAAATTAGTTTCAGGTCTTTAAATATTGTCGTAAACTGTAGAATTTAACACTATATATCAATCAGCAAACGTGTGTAATTTAGTAACAAGATTTAAAGATACTCTATGCATTTGCTTTTGCCTACATCTACAAACTTTCAGCCTTAAAGCTCATTTCACTAAACTGCAACTAACATTTTATTTTGAATATCTCAGCGAATATTCCGACTACTCAAAGTCTTGTGTCAGTTTGGTGTAGCTCGACCAACAGTACAAGCTCTCAAGCCTTGAATCCCCTTTGGTGTTAGGGGAAGGAGGCTGTAGTTTGTACTTTAAATATTCTTACATTTAGATATCAATATCGCCCTGTCTAACTGGATATAATGCTGTCAGTATCCCTTTCCTTTCTCAAACATGCAGTTGTAGGTGTATTGTTTCTTGTAGAGCTACTTTCACTTCCGTCAAATTGAACATCTATTCCGTCAACGCAAAGACCTTCCGATTCTACCTTAAGGGAAGGATTATTGTTATCACATTTTTTACTGCTGTCGCTATCCTGACCAGTATTCCTTTCGATACTACCGTAACGTTTCGTCAGTTTTGTTGTGTTGCTTAAATTGTGAACACTCAAATCAGAAGACTGATCCTCTGTAGACTGGAGTTGTTCTTTTGGAGATAATCGTTTCAAAAATCTTCCTAGTATTGGGCTCAGTAGACGTTCGTCAACTCTACTTTGTTGAGGGTACCATAGGCTCAAAATGTTGCCCAGAATAATTGTAATTGAAAATCCAATGAGGGTGTACCACTGGTATGACAATCGGTATAGATAAAAGTATTCTTCCGGTGGTTTCCTGAAAATACAAGAGATGTTAGTCTAAGAATGCAAAAAATTATTCCTTCCTAAACTTCTTCCAAAATCTTTGGCTTACGTGGAAGGAGATGAGTTTTTGCATATCATTGTTTCTGTTACGTTCCCAAACGGACAGGACATGTCACCAGACAGACGTACCACTGGGGGTTTAGGACCCCCAAACCCAATCCAAAGACCCAAGAATAGGGCAATTATAAATGAAGGTATAACCGCCCGCTGACTTGTAAACGGGAAAACCATGCCCAGAGTAAAGAGACCCATGAGGGGACCACCAACAACACCAAAGATGGTCAAACTGGCTTGAAGAACTCCAGTAAAATTTTCGGCAACAAAGGCCAGACCAATGCATGCCAAGCCAAACAAACAAGCCAACAGTTTGTTGATAAATGAGATAGTTGCTGGTTTTGGTCTTTTGGTTTTTAAAAGCGGCTGTATGTAATCCTCCCACGTGACTGCTGCCAGTGAATTAATTGCTGATGAAACAGTGGATAGCGACCCACTTAATAGTCCAGCAATAAAGAGACCAGTGAGTCCTGGAATGTTTTCGAGTGAGTCAACTACAAACAATGGTAGTAGCTGGAAAGTTAAATAAAAGTATTCATTATACATTCATGATATTAAAAATAGATTTCACTTGCAAATGGGAATTACTTGATCTGCAGAACATATACGTTTTGTCATAATGGGATCACAATCTCGGTACTTTGCGTATATTGTTAGACCCGCAAACGATGTTGATAAACTAAGAAATATGAGAATCGGAAGACTCCACCATAAACTTAATCGGGCTCCTTTTAAGTCCCTGAAAAAAACGAATATTCAGCAATCAGAAGGTTTACTAAATCACTAATGTTTGCAATGCGAGGCATTATGAAACAACTAGGAATCTTACTTCACAGTAAGCAATCTTTGCACTTGTGCTTGATTGACAGCATATAAACTGAGGAAGACGAACATGCCTCCAATAATTTGTGTAAATACTGTATGTCTCACTGTTGGATCCAGGTTAAAACTAGAATTTTTAATAGACTATTCAGTTTCCATTTCTATTCTCACATAGATTCATTTTATATAGATACTTAGTAGACATACTTGAAAAATTCTATTCTGTGTCCTTCTTCTGCTATGCTCCAAATATTTCCCACTCCTCCAAGGTCAATCGCGCCCTTGATGATGACACAATATACTGCTGCAAACATGAGTAGGCTCTGCAATTTAAAAAAAATAGTGTATTACAATCAATTTGTAATTTTTTTAACTGATGAAATATCACAGCAAATCAATTTTTACAAACCTGAAACACGTCAGTAATTAGAACGGCTTTCATCCCCCCGATCGTGGAATAAAATGTGCAGACAAGACCTACACTCAGAATAGCACCAACTTTATTCAGCCCCGTGACCGCACTCAGAGCCAACGACGGGGCATAAAGTACGATCCCCATGTACAAGATCATTTGTAGGGAAAACGCTGCAGATGCTACCAATCTTGTCGCCTTTCCGAATCGGTGTTCCAAGTACTCATAGACGGAAAGGGCTTTTAGTCGATAAAATACTGGTAGATAGACGTACGCGACAATGGGTGTCCCAATGACGTACGCAAAATTGATGACAACGAACTGCGTGCCATACATGTAATTTTCTGAAGAGACTCCCAAAATGGTGATTGCAGACATAAAACTGGCCATTAGAGAAAATGCTACGGGGATAAATGACATACTCCCGTTGGCCAACATATACTCCTAAAATCCACACAATTAAGACATTTTGAGGTTAAGATGTTTTGAAAAATTAAAGACATTTTGTCACAGTTAAAAGTGTACCTGCACAGTCTTCTGACGACCTCCTGAGAATCGGTAATATACACCGATCAATGCAGAAATCGTTAGAATAACTGCAAAGACAATGTAGTCCCAATAGGAAAGGTAGGATGCCATGTTTGCCAATCCGCTTTAACAAGTAACAAGATGAAGGCAACGACAACTATCAACTATAAAGTAATAAAGATTTCTTCTCAAAGAAATCTGAAAACCAATTGGAAGCCCAAAACGGGAAAGCACATGGCCAAGCGGTTTCCCTTGTGCCCAAATTCAGCTCAATGATGCCTTGTCCAATATCCCATCATTAGTGTCGACTTATCCAGGTTAAACACCAAATTGTTGCATGTTTCCCCAGATTCGTTCAGTGAAGCAAAAGGGTAATATATCCTCAAGTACAAGTAGCACTTTGCTTTCTTTGCTTTGCTTAAAGTTGCACTTCTACCTGCAGACAGTTCGTAAGAAAGTTTTATTACTACACCGGTAAAGTTTCATGATTTATACAAACGATTTATTTACTTGTAAATAATTTTAAATTAACTATCCAACAACTAGACTAAAACTCTGAAAACAGCGACTTTAACGTAAGTCCATGCTATTTGTTTTTGCACACGCTAATCTTGTCGCAGTGGAAGTGCAGACAGACTGTGAAATAGCAGATAAATGTTGCATGTGATTTTTAAGATAAAAATCGTTTAAACATTTTTGCAAAAGTAAAAATTATGTACAAATTGTTGGATTTGGACTGGCAATGCTTGTAGCAATATGAGAGTGTATGAAATTCACATGTAACATCAGAGTACATAGCTGTTCACTATGCTTGATACTTATCGTCGCCGACGATTCGTCGGTCTCTTGAGGTTTTAGCTAACAAGTTCATAGGTTACTCTTATCTGTTATTGTTATCATTGTCAGTATGATATTCGTAAAATGTTTGGGTACTTGTGTGATGTCTTGTGTGACTGCTGATAATGTGTTTCTTTCACCTCAGGGAGAAATCAAAGTTCAATATGAGTATGCGTACTACCTTTTAATTACCAACTTCCTCTCCTTGTTAGCGCCCACAGGCTACCAGTTAACTACCACTACTATTATGCATGCTTTTTCCACAAATGGTAAACATATCATGGGAATCGGGAACTTGATATTAATTACTAGCATAGAAAAAATGCCCACAGATTATTGGGAGCTCGTATTCGTATTTTTATGCTAATATCTATTTAAGAAGGTTAATTACACTTGGGATACTCCCGTTTCTCGTTACCCCCTTAAAAGAAAGAAGGCAGACAAGCCATCACACGTAAAACACTAAAGTTGACTTATAATGACTGACTGAACGTATACAATGGCTAAGTCATGCTCGTTGTTCGACTTAATATTTCCAATTAAGTTGAGAGTGTACAAGAAAGTTTTACTTCCCAATTCTGCTACGCAAAAGAAGCTCAAATAACCTTATTTTTATCGAATAGGTAGTTATGTTTTTTACAAAGAAAGTGAATACTGAGACTTATGTCAAAATTACAACCTATAGTATGTATGAGATTAATATAATAGAATACTAATTATTCTGCACTGTAAGTCGGGCATTCCATAAAATGCTACTGATAAAAATGTGAATGTAAATCTACATTATTGTAACAGCAAAAACTTATGCATCGTATAAAAATGAGCTTTTAAAATAATGTAGCATT
Source organism: Entomobrya proxima (assembly GCA_029691765.1). Taxonomy (NCBI): domain Eukaryota; kingdom Metazoa; phylum Arthropoda; class Collembola; order Entomobryomorpha; family Entomobryidae; genus Entomobrya; species Entomobrya proxima. Next base: position 11,368,731 of record CM056172.1, read on the forward strand.
ATCCTGTCAGTTATCAATGTTGGATATTATTGTTACCCGTACATTATACTGATTTTAACTAGTTAGCATGCATAATAATATGAAATCTGACACCTCGGCACTACATACAAAGACAACAATTTAAAGAATGTCTGTTCTTGCAAGTTAGTTCTGTTGCTGTCAAGACAAGATTGAATATCAAAATGAAAGAATAATAGACAACCCCCTAGACATATAGACCTTTACGTAAGTTATAATATTATAGGAGATACAAGTTGAGTCGATTCGACTTTTGAACTCAATTTGAAAGCAGAAATGTTCATAAATAGATTGAAAGGCATGAAGTGTGGTTTTTGCTACTTGTTTGAATGCAAAAGCAAAATAAGCATCATATGCAAATTACGTATCGTTAAAAGTTCATTACCTTGAATTTTGTTTGATGTTCATCATTTTATGTGGGCGACGACGGATGTGCGGTTGTTCTCTGACTATTTTATAGGAAGATTCCAATTCTGGCACTCTTTATAGCTTTCTACGTATTTTGCTTCTACAAGAACTTTTTATAAAAATGAGCGTTTGTTTAAGTGTTTTTTAATTGGTACACTTTAAAAATACTAAAAATTAAATGCATACTTTAGATTCAAATAACTTCTTTACCTTTATTGGAATCCATATTGTTTCAATATGCCAATTTTTCCGGGAATTGCTTTCATTGTAATTGTAACTTTGCTTCCACTAAATCATCGTGAAACTTTAAACATGTTTTATTCCCTTTGAACAATGCAATAATTACTTTGAGTTTGTGGGCATGCAGTGCAAAAATGATTTTGCCGTTTTTCTTCGTATCGAACAATGCAAGCGAACAATGTAACAAAATTCTGCTCAATTTCTTACCAAATCAATAAAAAGAAAATTGCATTTAATTCTTTGCACAAACATAAAAATGTGTCATGCTTATCTTTCTGTATCAGGCTATAATTTGCACCACGAGGATACAGCTCCAAGTGGAGTGGCGTGATCTTGAAACGTGATCAAACTTCAGCTGTTCCAAGCAGCCCCATTTCCAACGGTGTTACTTCCCAATGCTAACATTCCCGGTAGGTATCGGTCGGTATCTTTTTGCGAGCTCGGGAAAAACGTCATCAAAACATGCAAAGTAATACGCGAACGTTACAGACAGGTTAATGTTTTAGGTTTACTAACCTAATTTTTCTAATAAATTTTATTAACATTGAATCTCACATTAATACAGATTTCATACATGTATAAATAAATATATACGCACTTGCAACCAGAGTTTTAAACTTACAATGATTTTATGGTTCATGTACAAGAAATGGTTCCATCAATAATTTATAGATAGGCTTTTGATACATAATACATAAACACGACTTGATCACTTACATAATATTTAATGCACAAAATAACATTTAACTCAATCTTCATAGTTCATAGTAAAACAATGAAATTCCATCATGGAATTTCGAAGTAGTAGAATAAGCAGTTGAATACGTAAATTATTCAGAGTACATCATTACGAACAAAACATTTTAGAAGAAGCTGGATGAAAGTTTGGAGTTTGGCGTGTCCACGCTACTTTCCTCTCCAGCTTCATCGACTTCGTTTCCATTTATGTCGTTGCTGCTAGAACCCTCCTCGCTATCACGGTTCATACTGAAATTTTCATACGCATATGTCTTTGTTTCAGATTCCGATGGGATCTGTTCAGGGCCCCTATATGAATAAAACATAGGATTCTGTCAACTTTAATCTGACAAAGACAAAATATTAATGATAATGATGCATGGTACCTGGTTATCCCAAACTCCAGACAAATCTCTTGAAACTTCATTTCCGCTTTACACAAGCTCTCCCGAAACTCTTGCCTTACTTGAATCCAGTCTTGAGTAAGCTTAGGTGTGTTTAATTGTTCCAGAAATGGATTATCCAAGTCCCTGTAACGAAATATTACAAAGAACTTGTCTACCTGTATGTAAGAATTATAAGACATAATCAGAACTCAGCAGTAATTATTCACTGTACCACACAATTTCAGGCAGTGCAATATCATTTAAATTTGCATGGTCTTCAATGATCTTTGTGTTCTCGGATATCTTTAGAATTTGCAACACAGCAGTTGTCGTTTTCCGTGTGGAAGGCTCCTAGTTTAGTTTAAAAGAAATACGGAATATTACATTTTTGACATTTTCCAGCATAATGAATGTTACAATACTTTACCGATTTGCAAAGCTAGTACCTTCAAAATATCACAAATGTCCTCCATTTTCTTGTCCCACACTCTCAGCTTTCGATGAATTTTCATAAGCAAATCCCCTACTGGGCTGGTTTGCTGGTGAACAAGACATGGGCAAAACCCAAGTCTCAAAATAGCCGCAGTATTCCGAAGATAAAGTTCGTCCAGGTTCTGAAGTTTCCGGTACAAGTACACTTGCTAAATAAATATGAACTGATTTATCATTTAACTATAAAAATCATGTTAAATTATTGGTTAAATTGTTTTTGCATACGTCTTCTTTAATGGTTCTGTGGAATTTGAAGAGGTTGTTATAAATTCGTAACCGATCCACAAGCTGGTCCCTTCTCTCTCGTACCGACTGGAACAATTCATTGTACCTACCCGCGTCTACTACCTCTTCTTCGTCATTGTCATTGTCATCGGGCAGCGTTTTACGGGATGCTTTTTTGGGATCCGCCTGCAAGGAAATCTTTGTGGAACACTTGATCGTAAATGATTTGGAGTTTGGCTCACTGACTTCGCTATCGTCCTCATCATATTTGTCAATTTCAATAGTTATTTCATCAATGGGGACGGTGAAACTGTGTGAGTATCGTCCATGGGGTTGGGAACGATTTTGACGCGTAGTATGAACCGTTTTTCGGTGTTTTGATTTCATTGCTAACACCGGCAGTTGACAAAAAAGCAAACGAATATCTATTCACTATAATTTATGCTACGAAACTCAAGTTGCAATTGCAACAAGTCCTGCTAAACTTAACTGGAGGATTAACTGCTTGTTTGAAATTAAGTTAATAGCCCTTGATAAAAAGAATATGCTGCAAGATTCAAAAATCCAACCAAAAACCGGCTGAGAGTGACAAGGCCTAATAATATATTTTCCTGTTATGATTTTCTATTGTTGTGATAAATGTTCAAAGACATTTTATTCAAAAAAGAGATTCATCAACATCTTCCATTTCTGTCTTGTTGGCAATTGCTAAAAAGATAACACATTTTATACAAAATGCAAAAGCGCTGTTCAAAAATCATTATAAAAATGCAGCCCCATTCTTCATTGATTGTAACTTTGTACTAGTCTCATTTTACATATATGCATCCTGGAATCGCAATAGTAAAATCTTGAATTATGCAAATAAAAATTGTCATGTATCTAGTATGCAATGCAAAATCGCAAATGAATAGCAATTCCAATGGTCCAATCAGTCCAAGGTTCTTTGCCTAGGATCATAATTTCATAGGAAGAGGACTCCTTTAATTTACTTTTGGAAAGAACAGGAAAACCGAATTTGCGGTATGTGAAGAAAAATTAACATAGAACCTAGAACATTCTTTCTGTACTACTGAAACAGTTTTCCTTAATTAATCCGCATATCTTATCTTGTCGATAATGCTCAATATTTATTTATTCACTTCAAGAAATATCAAGAAACAAGAAAATAAATTTTCAAAATTTTGTATCTTTTATGAAAAATGAAAATAACATTCATTCCGGAAATCTAGCGGAGTATACGAGTATATACTAAATACTAACATTAAATTAGCTGCAATTTTCGAGAGCTAATAGTTCGCCGTATACAATTCAGATAATTTTTAACAAATTATTTGATCGTAATGAAATTAACAAAGCAATGTACAAAGTACAAATATGGTAATATATTTTAGTAAACATAATCAATGGTGATTGATTGATTGTGATTTCAAATGGATGTTTGTCAGTGCTCATCCATTAGAAATCATACCTGAAATAATATGGCACAACAATTCTCTATTGCGTTCAACTGATAGCTTTACGATACATTGCGATTTGATAAGGTTTTAAAAATTAAACTATTAGCTAGTGCCATATTGTCATTTTCATCACCACCGGTGCCTTCGTCCAATGACTCAATTTCTTTGTTCAGCAACTGCTGTTTATGCAAGTCTTCAACTCTGAACAATGCCGTAATAAGAATTAGCAGAAGTAGGAGAATAGAAATGAACAAAATCCAAAATGCAAATCTCGTAACGCCCCGGAACGGTGAAGGATCAAACGGTAGACGGACACGATATTGGTGATAATTTATCATGTCATCCGTCAGTGGGGAAAACTGAGCTGCTCCTGGACCATGTCTAAGTTTATAGTATTTTGAGTTTGGATTTCTGCCTTCGGAACACGCTGATGAAGCAATCAAATGTGGCTTCAAGAGGTAAGCCGGAGGACGTTGTGGAGGAGATGGGACACTTCCAAATCGCCAGTAGTTTCGACAAGTTGGTAATCTGCTGTCAATAGTCATGTCTGGTTTCGTTCCAGGGGGCATTACTTTAATAGTTGGAGACATTGATAAGCTCGGATTCAATCTGGTCTTGAATCAGATCGACTCACGTCACAAAGTCACGATTATTCTGGAATGAGAAAATAAGGTATTTTAAATAGGTACGCAAGTTTTAGAGAATTTTCGTGGTTTACGAGCAAAGTATGTTTAAATCTTTACTTCTGACTGACCGTCGAATGCTTTAATATTATTCATTCATAGTTCATAATATCACGGAATGCATGTAATCAATCCTGATGAAAAACTATTTACTCAGCAGATGAACAAAAACCTCTAAATCAGCAAAAAATCTAAACTACGCAGTCCAGTTTAGATATTTTGTATAATGTCCAAATTACATTGTATACCTACTGGACAACTTGTTTTATTCATCTTCATACACCGTAATACTTCTTGATTAATTCATATTCTTAATTCATAACAAACAGCGGAGATTGCATATAACCTGTAGTCATAATGTCATAAAAGGCGATATAGGTGTAGTATACTAATAAAACAATGATATGATACAAATTATGCTGATGATTGTAGTAAGTTTTTACGTAGGTATCTTAGGTATGTGATTGGATTCAGAAGGCTGAATCTAACTGGCCTTTTGGGTCTTGTGGCAGACAGGCAATCAAATGTGTTTGCGATCAAGTATGATCCGTAATATTTTTAAGGACAACATAATATACAAATTAAATTGATCCACTGAATTGAAGGGTTTATAATTTATGATAGTCAACACTCAAAAACAATAGATATGAAGGGATCTCTTACCTCTTTCTAATTCATCAGTTTTGTAGAGCAAATTCAGGAGTCAAAAATATTTATGCTTTATAGCTCACAGTGGCTTCAGATAACAATGATCTAACAACCCACAAGCACTATAAACTCAAGTTTTGTGTTTGAAAATTATTGTTTTAAGCTATTTGATGAAAATATATTTATCACCAAACAATCAACTAATTCAATTTGAATCACAATGATATAACAAAACTAATGTTTCCTCTCGTTTGAATCACATTTTTTGGATTTTGTTTAGCAGCACAGTCAACTTCTTGGCTATCCCAAAAACACTGATTGTTCACAAAGCAAACTGACTATGTTATCGTTAGCAATATATATCGCATTGGCTGATTTAACATGCAATTATATCATACTTAATTGCAAGGTGCAAGATTATACACTATAAGATGAATAATATACTGTTTCGTGGTCACAAGTTGGTCACATTTTTGACATCATCATAACCTCTACGGCCTACACGCTGCTGTGATCAAAAGTAGTCACAAAACAGTATCGTCTAAAGTTAGAGGTTACAGTTTTTACAGTTTTGCATGGAAAGTATACGTAGTCTATAATATGCTTTTAAATGCATGGGCTGTAAAATGGTTATCTTTCAATATTATCAAGAAATTTTAGCATCTTGCACTTGCATGTTCGCTAGTAGTAGGTATAAATAAATCAGCTTAACAAACCACAGGAAGGACGATAATATTGTGCTTGTTATTATAAATTAATGTTCTAAACTTACGTGCGCTTATATTGGTGTGATGCGTGCCTTAAAAGACTCGTTTAAGGTGAGTTACATCTTGTTAATATATTTCCTTGCCATACGCGCTACAGTCTTTCCACAACCACATAAAGATGATTATAAGCGGATTAACTTACAATTAGTGTTGAATTTTGTATTATTAATTTCTTATCTTTGACTAGTTAAAAATGTACATACGGCTGTTTATCTACAATGAAAAAAAAATTGTCACAAAATGAAATGCTGTAATATGTAGCACAAAGAGCATACCGAGCACATTTTGGCGTTTGTGTTGCGATCAGGAATGGAAAGTGAAACGTTTTCATATAAAGGACTAGATATGACTTTTTAAACAATGGATAATCATACCTCTGTTGGTCATAATACAATTTCGTTACAACGTGCGTCATCGCACGCTTTATAAGGGACCAACTTCTTTGTTGTTGGTCTGATTGCACTCACTCATATTAAATGTAAAGTGGTAGCGGTAGGTACTTACTTACTTTCCTTGATAATGATCAATGCTTGTATGCCCCTTTTGTTCATGGGCTGATAAGACTGTTTGGGATGCACTATTAAATTGCAATGTGAATGACTAGTGTGTTATATAGATTTAATTTAACGTAACTCGCATAATATGCCTTATTGGTTTGATCATTGATGGAGCCCTTTAGCTAACAGTATGATATACTAGAGACTTTTTTGTTTATAGAACTTTCTAAACAAAATGTATCGTGAGGTATAAAAAGGCAAAGAAGCGTTTTGAGTTGAGTGAAGTTGAGAAGTTGTAACGTAAATCATGTTAAGGGTATACCAATTGAAATAGCGCTTTGAGCATTCAATCAAAGTTGTCAAGCAATTCGTATGTTTTTAGCATAGAGATTCGTAAGGATAAGTATGCTGCGATTAGTGTGAATGCATAATTCAAGGAGTAGGAAAGCTTTTCAAAATACTACAATTATGCACCCAAAGAAAACGAGAAACTTTCAAACTTGTGCATTGCGTTCGAATACATTTTATTCGGAAATGGGAATGACTCTTAGTTGTACTAAACTATTCATTTGTCATTTGGAGATTGAGCATATTATAAGGATCAAAGTGATCCTGCAAGCGACTATACTTCATAGTATGTATTATTAATCAAATTTGTCGAAATCCTCATCAAATTCGTCCAAATTAGAATCAGCATTCGCAACTGTATTGCTGCATGGTCTCTCCAGAGCTTGTTCCTCTTCCATCTTACTTTCCTTCTCAATCTTCTCACTTGACTGTTTCCCTTGCAGCATAGGATAAACTTTCTTCAAACCAGCTTCTCGCCAATTTACATTCAAAGCTCGACTGCCGTTCAGAACCGCAATTTGTTCTTCTTCAAACAGTGCTTTTAGAAGATTGGAGGCAGCTCTGTGTACACCTTTTTCGTCTTCATTCATCTTGCCCCATTCTGTGGCAATTTCTCTTTGAATTATGCCGAAACTTTGTCTAGTTCCTCTGAACTGTTAAAAAAGGATTTTGTAAATTAAGAGGCTTGACGGTATACTAAAAAGCTATTAACATTCATCTTATCTTGATTACATTTGGCTTTTTTGTTCGCCAATAATGGGCGACAAATAATGCGTAAGAGTTTGGAGGAGCTTTCATAGCAGCTCTGGTTCTCTTGTATTCAATTAAGCTGGCCTTGTATGCTTCCAACGCTTCGGCATCTACATAGTGCTCTTGGGCGGCTCTCTCCAGATTTTTCCAAGCAAGGGAAGCATCACGAAATAGCCGAGGACCCTTCATATAACCAAAAATAAAATTAAAGGCAATGGGGACAAAGAATATTATGTTGAAATGATACTTTGTTATTTGCCATTTTTTGAGAAATCTAACAGTGAGTTTGGGTCCATCGAGAATTGAATAATACGATGAAATAAATTTGGCAAAGCCACATGTAGGACGCACAGGCTTCTTAGGCTTTCTAGCTTCCCATTGCTTTGTGTACTTTCCCATTTTAAGTATTTTTCGTCGTTCCTTGTTGAAACAAGTGATAAACGTAGTTTATGTACAAACTGCTACAAAAATATCGGTATCGGTATGACTCTGGATAAGATGACTTGGTTTGGTTCGAATCGAAAACTGCAAAATTTAGATGAATTTGTAATCGAATTGAAATTCACCCGTTTCTTCGTAAAACCAGAAAAATAGGATTGCATTCCTAATAAACTTGAAGCGTATAGTTGGCAACCAAAAGGTTTTCACCATTTGTGGTGATTGGTGCATATGTTTTACTTTATTCTAAAATATAGACGTCGTCTAATCACCTAATTTATGAATAAGTACATAAATGAACAGTCTTCTAAAATATTTGCACTTTGCACGGCAAGCAACACCTTTGCCTTATCCGCTGCCGTCATCTTCATGTCTTTCGTTTTCGTCCGTGCTTCCGCCAATAATTCAATATGAGTTCAGACGCTTTGTCTGCTAGCATTAATACAGCAGCGTTAATGTTGCTGTTTGGTATCTCGGGGATAATAGAAGCATCCACAACACGTAGTCCTTTTACTGACAAAACTCTGTAGTGTAGGAATAATATTAGCTATTAACTAGTACCACTCATAATCATTATTATACCGATGTATACTTGGTATCTAAATAAACTGCTGAGGAAATAGTAAATATGTAATGTGTTTCAAACCTAAGGGCAGGATCCACTACAGCTTTTGGATCGTTAATGCCTTTTCCCATTGCACATGTTCCAGATTGATGATAAACAGTCATTGTCAAGTGACGAGCAAAGCATTCGTAATATTGTAGACTTTTTAGTGGATAACGCTCGCAACCTGGCGCCTGGTTGTTAATAAGACGGGCTCCGTGTTTTTTAAACGCATTAGAGCTTTCAACCATTGTCACCGTAAAGTTGATCCCTGCAAGTGGTTTATTGGCGGTTGTAATGTGATTAACGAGTCATCGAATTTTTACTATTTTTTATTATTTTTACCATCCGCCAAAACTTTGATATCCTCTGGATGACTAAAATATTTTGGGTCGAGAATTGGCTTATCCAGAGGGTTAGAACTGGCCAGTTTTATCTCACCTCTAGATTTTTGCTTGCCAAGCATAACATTGATGAAAAATCCGTCTTTCTTGTAAGAATTTTGAAGGTATTTTCGCAGATAACCTTTTTTAATGTTACCCATTTTTTCAAAGCTTGGATATAATGCTGGTGCGGAAGGCATCAGGAGTAGCTGAATATCTGGGGATGTGTTCGCTATGCTCGAGTTTGTTGCTTTCATTTTCTGTATCGATATTGAACTATGTACGTACCCAACTGCAGCTGCAGTCATTGGTGTAGAAAGAAATCCTTTCCGATCTTTAAAATAATTTGTGATTGTTTCAATGTAGAAATCTCTTTCCAGGTTGAAGGATGCACCCGAATTTTTAAGTACAAATGGACCAATGTTTGCCATAACGTGATCTTGCAGATTTTGCCCAACTGGCAAATTTGCCAAGCATTTGATCTATATGTAGCAAAAGATTGTAATGGTAAGCATTAAATATTGTAAATTGGACATTTTAGGAATTCTTACCCTTAATTTTTTTAAATGGTCCTTTGGGCCAATGCCAGAAAGCATCAAGATTTTGGGCGTGTCGATCGACCCAGCAGACAGAATAATTTCCTTCTTCACTTTCACAAAGCGTTGCAAGCCGTGGCGCAAGTACGTTACACCATACGCCCTTCGGTCTCTAGTAAATTTTACTTGTACCGCTCTTGCGTATCGGTAAATTTTCAGATTTTTTCTTTTCAAGATGGGCTCGAGAAATGCATTGTATGCACTGAAACGGCGACCATTTTTAATCGTAACGTCCAAATGACTGAATGCTACAATAATTGTTGATATTTTCAATAAAAATCCCATTATAGACACTTGCCATGTTCGACCATCCTAAGTATGCTTTCTTACATGCTTCTTGTAGACCATTTACATCTTTGATCGGGTATCCCATTTCCCGTCCAGCTTGTAGAAACTCGGATGTAAGTCGCCTTTCATTCGAAACTGTTACATAAACCCCCTTACCGTTGTTTGAATGCCATTTTTCTAATAGATAATGAACGGACAAACATATTTAATATAAAAATATGTTGCGGAATAGGTCACCTAAATATAAGAAGATGTACCATCATTGTATAGTCCGTGATAGTCTTCCACGTTTTTGAAATTCCGCAAGATATTATCAAACTTCCACTCGTCGCTTCCTGATAACTCTGACCATCTGTCATAATCATTTTTGTGACCTCGTTGGTAAAACATTGCGTTGAGATTTGATGTCCCCCCGAGTCCCATACCCCTGGGCCAGTAACTTCTCTAAAAGTATAAGTAGTTAAATTTGTACATCAAAGTCAATAAATAAATGGCACATCATTTTTTTCATAATATTTTAACATTACGTGCTTCTTTAATGCTAAACAAGCATTGCGTTGAGGTACAGTGTAAAAATCATAATCGATTTGGGGCGTATGAAGTACCAGTCCGAAGTACACAGGCACTAATTGCATAGGATTTTGCTGGCCACCTAAAGGTGAAATATAAAATTTATGTTGATAAGTTGATACAAATATCTTTTAATATATAAACTGTAATGTTGATATGATGACTTTTTCGTGTTCATGCAGTTTTTATCCGTTTTATGTATATTATAAAATTACACCGGTTATATAAACAGATTTTAGTACATGACTAAATTACTGACCTGCTTCAATCAAAAGTACATCATGTTTTCCGCTTTCACTGAGTCGATTGGCAAGAACTGATCCGGCTGAACCTCCTCCAACTATTAACACAAAAAATCATGCTAAGCAAGTTCTTCCAGAAAAATAATTGGTCTCACAGTGCCCCAGAAATGAGGATTTTTGTAGTTTTTGTTCCAGTTTACCAATAATAAAATCGTATTCTTCAATCTCCTTTCCCTGGTAAGTACTTAAACTCTGACTTTGCAGATAATCTGCGTATTGGTCCCAAAATCCATATGCCATAACCACAATCGGTAATGCATTATATAAAACGGATACTGAAGATGAGGACAAATGCACGGGAGCTAGAGGGCCGTTGATTGGAGGATAAAGTCCACGGAAGAACAACGGCGAAGTCATTTTTAATGAGATTTACCATTTAAGATTTACTTACCAATTTAACTATTCTCACACTTTCATTCACCTAAAATGATAAAAATTCTATGTCAAATGCTGATGCTGTCGGTTCAACAAATGACAACTTGATGCAGGTAAGGATCATAACAACAAACTCTTAGTTGATGCAAGAGTGGTTGAACTTGTTTATGCAAAAAACACAAAATGTAAGATGAATTATAAAAGAAGAAATGCGTGCAAAAGTAAATCTCCATTCTAATGACTATTAGTTTCCGTAAGCGCAAGGAGGAGGAATAGTGCTAACAAACACTTGCATCTCCTGTGAGTTTTTAATGCAATATCAATATGTTACATAGGTATACCAATTTATTTTTAGCATAATTTATCATGATCAATAGTATAATGTGTATCGTGAGATCATTTGCAGTCTACACAAAGGCCGCGACTTGTCGTTGAACTGGAATGATAATAGGTGCGCGTATGAATATTTGTGAGAAAAGTTTATTCGCTCCATAAAACTATGTGTTTATTTGTTGGGTAACATTGTTTGCAGGCTTCAGCAATGCGTTGAAATCGATTGAAACAAGTAAACGTTCGAAATCTTAATGAGGTATTATAGAAGGCGGAATTAAGTCGAAAGAATCGATAAGTTTTTTTATTTTTTGGATTTCACTTATGTTTTCCTATGATTGATAATAAGTAACTAAAAGCTCAATTGCAATATCGTGTTATTAGTTGAACTACATCCTTGGAGCTAGATTTAAGAACTTTCCGTTGAGTTAGATTAGAAAAGTATCATAAACTCATACTCATTCATCGTACTCGTATATGGATCCGCCAAAAAGTCTTGAAATAATGTTTGTTTATGATAGCATAAAATTTCACATTAACTAAAACAAACAAACGAAAACACATACAAAGTAAATTAGTTAATGAGTGGGAATATAAGATTATTTTACTTTCCTGCAAACAGTGATGAACATTCTTTCATGATATTATTATATCATGATATATATCATTGATATAGTTAAGAAAAAAATATTTTAATTGAATAAAAGATATCATTCATGATTCATAAATCTTTAGATGATATTAAAAACTAGTTTTGAAAATTTCCCCTCTGCTACAATTAGTTAGTTATGAGTTTAGTATGCCAAGAGTATACTGTTGCAGTGACAAAGTTTATAAGAATATTTTAACGTTGAACGCCTTGGAATGTACATAAAATTACATGTTTTCGAAATTCAAATGCATTGTTATGTTATTTTTCTGTTGTTTATGTTGGTTGTGCTACAAGATTTTGTAAATAAAAGCTGTCATAATATGATAGTTTTATTACAAACGCACGTCTCATTGTTGCTGTGAACAGTAAACAATGAGTCAATAACAAGTTCCTTAAATGTTTACAATTCTCAATAATGAAGCTTGTCTGTTGTTGTATAAGATTTGATTCAAAGCTGAAAGGGAAGTCATCGATCGAGAAACTATCTCCGCACTTTTCCTTCTTTCAGCAAAAGTAATTACGGTATATTACATTCCAAACAATTATGTTATACGCAACAATGTATAAAAACATGGGCACATGCTTGATTTGCATTTCAAAAATGTTAGTTCCAGCCCAGACACTTATGGGTTGGCATGATTTTTTAACAACTTTCATGTACCTAAATTCATCGGCATAATTGCACTTGACAAATTTCCAGGACTTGCAACATTGCTCAGTTTTTTCTTTAAATTTTCCCACAATACTCAAGATAAATGTCCAAAGCGAGCAACTTGCCGTAATAAAGGTTAGCAGAATTATTGTAGTTCCACTGGAGACTCTCTCAGAATACTTTGACAAAATAAAAAGCATCAGAGAGATGAACAGTAAATAAAGTATTTCCACCGTTAGAGCCAGTCCTGAGAAACAGTGATGTGCTAATGTTTCCACGATTTGAAAAGCACGGTAGCATCTAATCAGACTCGAGCAGGTACGAAGTTTATCTTTTGTTACATAAACCGGAATGAGATATTGAACGTGTCTCGCGTTTCCCCTCTTTCGAGGTCTTTGTTCTGGCATCATAATTCTAATGAAAACAAAAAAAATCATTTTAGTGATTTTATAGCAATTATGTAAAGCAGCACAGTTTGTAATTTACTAAAAATATGAAAATCATACGTCATTTCTCGAATCGCTGATCTAAACACAAACGCGGATATAGTCACATTAACCGTAATGAACAGTATCGTTGATGTGATTATCCAAATGAAAATAACTTGGAAAACTGCAAATGTTCCCACTAAAAGTGTCGTCATAAAGAGGCCGTATTTTTTGGCTACCACTGATAAGCTAATTTTCACCAGTCCTGTGGCTCTTGTCTCGGTATCGTATGGTATAAGATGGTGCGTTAAATAAACTGGATGCCAAGGATTGGATAAGAAGTGAATGGTTGGAAGTAAGGGAGTAGAAATGGCAATTGTGATCATTATCTGAACCCAGTCCTCACAACCATTACTCCATGTCCGCCGTAGTCGTGCTATATATGACTCTAAATCAAACACAAAGAATGCAAATTCAGCTTTCGACTAGTTTTTGAATTAGAAAATGTATGTGTACGAATGAATGAGAATTTAAAGCATACCTCGAAAATGAGAAGTAAACTTCAGATAAGAATTTGTGAACAACACAAGAGCCCTCTGATTCATGACCGTGTTCACGCTTAAAACTATCATAAACGTGTGAATTACTGCATGAATGAAACAATAAGTTGTTCCAGTATCAAATTTTAATGGAGAATTAGACGATGAATAGGATGATTGCAGATTCAACAGCGAACTACATTGCCTCAGACTACCTAATCCAGTTACAATTTGAAACAGTTGAACGTAAGTGTGAATACATAAGCTCAGTTGAATGAAAAATGCGGATCCCCATCGAATTTGACCTTTTCTCGTAATGCAAACTTGACCCTTTTTTCCATTCCAAACAAATGGCATCCCACCACAGACATTGCACCATCTAATTACGATTTTGAACAGTTTTCCTGACTTTTTACTCAACATTTTACATTTCTTACTATCAGAAAACGAACTTGAAGCAAATTCTCGAAGGAATAATAAAAATACGCAGTTTTCCTTTTCCTTCAAGCAGAGAGATGATCGCGCTAATATTATAATATTCAATATTGCTATAAAGCAAATTTCGACAACCTTCTTTGTAACCTTTATTTAACTAAGCCTATTATTGAGAACTGCCAGTTTAAATGTCAAGATTTAAACTAGTATAATGTGTTATTACAATAGGTGACTAAAGTCAAAATTACAGTTTTTTGAGTTGAGTAGTTGCAGTCACGAACAGAATTACACAATTGCAAGTTTCATACTGATACTTTCCAGTGAAAGAAAGTGGAATTATTACCACCATCCTTGATGATGATGGTTAGACTTTCACCGAACATTTGAAGCATATATTATACACATTAAAAAATTGAAGTTACTAAATTCTTGTGTAATAATGTGGTATTTCAAAATCAAGGATTTATGTATTATTATTGACTAGCCTTTAAAAAGCTATTTAAATTTGCTGAAAAATGGGCATGCATTTTTTATTGGTCGGAAATAGACTTTAATAGCATTATCGGTTAAAAGAACAACACAACAATAGTCATAGCATATTTTTATAGCTTATGGTGATGCTTTTTAGTTTCTTGCAGTGTAATAGTTCCATTAGCAATTGCAATCTTTACAATGAAAAATACGTATAACGTCAATCACGTACTTGACGTCTAAACATGGATATGCTCCAAAATTATGAAGATTACGCATAAAAGTTTTGTGATAGGTAGCGAAAGTTTGGCTTCCATCCCAGGCTGTATTTGCTACAACTAATAGTTTAAAAGATAAAACATCAATAAATTGAAGACAATAGACATTTCCATAAAATCACAATATTTTTTATTATCAAGGCAAGTAAGGTAGGCAATTTAAATTTACGAGAAACATTGCTCGCGAGTCTCATTTAAAATGTATGTTCTATAAATATTCCTTTCCCTGGAGAAAATTAAAACCCGTGTACAATATTATTTTATTTCCAAAAATATAGTCGACGACAACAGGAAAACGAAGTCACTTACGTCAATCTAGTACCTAACTAGAACTCCTCCATTACCTATGGGTTTTGTCCAGAACAAAATGTTTCTTTTACTTTGCAATGTGGCAAAAATCAATAATCATCTACATGTCACCACACCAATTTGTAAGGCTTCCATATAACGATATAACATACAAACGTCTTTATGTCATTATGGCAGGTAAATGGCTTACAATTACAAGTCAATTTTAATGTTAATTAGGCCTATTAAAAGTAACGCAGTACATAATGCCTTCTTGTACAAAACGTATTTCTTTTATTGGTAAAATGAAGTGGTTAATGGCTGTATGTATCACATATTATTCAATTTCTATTCTTTTAAAATACTAATCCAGAAGACAACAATGCTAAAGTACTACATATAAAATTTTGGAAATGGTAAATAATCCCAGATACAGAAAAAGGTTGCAACAAAACTAAGTTGTTAGTATATGTATAAGAAAGAGTCACTTAATTGTTAATGTTTGGCATTTTTGGCATATTATGCGAGATTTTGAACTCAATCGAAGCCTCGATATATTAATTATATGAACTCACTATTATGCTAAAGACAAAGTGTAAATATTAGCTAGAATTTAGCATGGTATATTATATAATATACTTTAGTCTCTTTTAAAAATATCTTGTCCGGAGCAAAATAGAGAATTATGGTTTTCATCTACTTTTGAACACAATTTTTTTCTGATTTGGGAGAAGCTTTATTTAATACAAATCTTTCCCCTTATGATTTCCGTGTTGAAGGCCTCTTGGTGGCTTCTTCATAACTTGGAGGAGCTATAAGAACAAAAAAGTTTGACTGAATCTTTCCAATAATTTTATGAATCGTATATATTCAAGTATGAGAAACGTACGAGTATCTGTCCGCTTTAAAGGCGCTTTGTTTTCCGTAAGTGTGGTTAACGAAGTATTTATGCCATTGCGATTCTGATCATTTAAAACTGCTGCATCTGGATTGTTTTCTCCTTGTTCTTGTGCTGCATTGTTTTCTGTGGTAGCATTATTTGCAACAGTACTCCCGTTGTTGTCATTTCCACTATTTACCACCATCGGTGGAAATACTTCGGATAAGTTTTTGTATGGGGTAAACTGTTGCACACCAGAAAACGTAATTACATCTGAATTTCCAGATCCTGTGGCGGAAGTGGATGCGTCACGTACAGGAATGGTTCCAATAGTAAGACCTACCATACGAGATAATGAGCTGAAGACATTTTTTGCAGACACCTAAAACGAACGAAAGACAACTTATCATGATGAAGGAATAAGCTTTTGAAGTTACAAAGGAGTTTTCGTGGGCTTAAAACTTACTTTAAGATAGTATTGAATATTGAATCGAAGCACTTGTGAAGGATAAAGCCCGAGACCAGAAGGCTGGACATGTGGCACTTCAAACTGACCTTCCCATGTCTCAATTTCCCCCGCATTAATTACCGGTCCTCTAACTTTAAGTATCTTATTTTCATACGAACATTCAGCACGCTGAGCTCTAACTGTTACTTTCTAAATGAACAGATAATTTATTAAAATTTTTAGTAAAATCTCTTATACATAAAATCTATATATAATGTACAGCAAAATCTAAAATATTTACACACCTGAATCAAGTAGGCCTTGACTTCCGTCAACTTGACATTGCTACAAGAATTATTAAACTTGACGGAAAATTTCAGTATGTCTTCCGGAACATAGCCCGTTTTCCCAACATTAAGATTAAAGGCAACATACCAAAGCTTCCAGCAGAGAAAGTCTTTGTTTTTATGTTCGGATACATTGACAGGACGTGCTATAGCAGGATACTGATTCAAGTCTAAAATCCCCTTAATATCAAATTTTAACGGATCTGACTTTAAATTTTTAAACAAGACTCTCTCCAAGGTTGCTTGCAGAGTATAACGAACGTGGCAGTGTCTTCCTTCAAATGATGAAGGAAGCCATGGACTCAACGCAAAGAAATATGGGAAGCTATGCACTCCAGGTGAAAGTGTAACAGGTGTATCTGCTCCTAGAGATAGCAAATCAATTCAATGAAAGTCGTTACATTTTCATATATTAGAGACTTATCAAAGAGATACTATTATGGGGGTAACGTAACACACAAAATTCATGGTCATGAAAACAAATGGAAAGTCACAGGAAATGTTTGATATGCACTATGCACGCATTCCCAGAGTCAATATTTGACATCGTGTCCAGTCAAAAGTATGAGCGAAGCAAATATTGACAAATATAAAAGAAGAAAAAATAAAAGTTCATTTTGAACATTTGTCCTCTTCCTTAATGTATCTAAGAAGTAGTGCTGCTTACTTTCACCAACTAGGTACTTCTTTTGGTAGATGTATGTCTCTTCTTCAGGTATTCTCGCGGGCAAATGCACAACGCTACGGGACACTCTTCTGGACCCGTTAAGATTTTCCACAAAATAGTGCTCCTTTTCCCAGTGTACAACTCCTTTTCCCAGCAACTCGATTTGCAAGGCTATTGAAATTACATGGACATTATAATAAAAATTCCAAATTAATGGCAATTTACCGTACTTATTAAGTTAGCACAAACTTGGCTGCAGGGTTCTCAATCTTTTACTTACCCATTATCTTTAGCTTATCCTTATTTTCCACCACAACACGTCCCATAACCGTTTGACCTGCCACGTATGAATTGAATGAATCATTTTGCAATTGAATTTGAAAGTATGTTGGACTGGTTGGGAATATTTCCGAAACCATTAGTGTGGCATAAGTGATCAGTGCACAGCGTAGCACAAACCCACTGCAATAACGTAAGGGAAAGATGCTATGATTTCCTTATCGCCTTCAGTGCAATATGATGTACGGTGAAAGTCAGTGTTATTTAAGAACTGAATAGGTAATTTGGCATGCTGCATATAGAAGGTTGTATGATTGATTGAAACGAAGAAAGTAGGGTAAAGCAGAAAACCCGATTTTAAAGAAAATTATGAATATTCTCTTCTGGAACTTATTCTGATTATATGATGAGCTCTTGCTTTCACCTCACGCAACCAATGAACGTTTATGAAAGTTAAACGAAAAAGTTTCTGGTTTCAAAAATCTTGCCCAAGCAACTTCCTCCAGGAGAAAGATGTAAAGAAGTTTGGCTTGGAACAATGTTAAACATTTTTGACTTGGCCTACATGAGCACTTGGAGCGATATGTGTGCAATATTAGTGATCAAAGCAGAAATTCAGGAAGATTGCATGAACATGAGCGAGATTGGTTCACTGACCCAGTTTTGGGATGTCAACACATGCTTTTCGTAACGAACACATACAAGTTGTTGGTTCTTTCTTCCTCGACTTTTCTTCCGAGTTCAGTCACAGCGAGCTCGTGGTAAGTAGTTGGGTAAGCATGCTGCTGGAGCTGGAGCAAAAAACGTGGTTGGTTACTATACTTTGTGTGTGTTTCCAACTTCCAAACGAAATCCTCTTTTTCATGCAATCCTCTCATGCAACTTTCCTGCTAAAATAACCAAATAAGTAGACAGAACCACACAATGCATACGCCAGTGTAGCAATACTGTTCAAGATTGTGCGTACCATTACAATATAAATGGCGAAAAACATTTTGGTACCGTTTTTTAGTTTTTTCCTTGAAATCGATACCTTTGGTACGTGCAATTCATATATATTCATGATGAACATTCTTTTGTGTATCTAGCATAAGTTGGCGGATTTGCAAAAATATGTTGCACTGATGTCTTGCTCCTGGGCTTGCCCACCAAGTGGAAAACAATGAATGAAAAGAAAGATGAAAGATACGAAGGTATTGTTTCGAACTTTTAGAATAATTTGTTCCAACACTTTCCAATATGGTACACAAAAAACTTTCGTTGTACGATAATGAAATGAAAACTTTTGAGGATGACATCCTGTTTTGTTCACAGTACCCCGTATTCGTATGTGAAAAAGTTTCTTGTCAAATGTAAATGTAATATATGATCAAGTACACAAAAGACCATAAAATTGGAAAATAGAGCTTGTAATTTATCATGACTTGTTTGTTCCGACAATTCTACATTGCTAATAATAATACATTTGATATTTGTACAAAATGTAAAAACTTTCAGTGAACAACACCAGGGGAGAAACGATATAGTACATACAAATTACCTATTACCTTGATTATAATAATTATCAAAAAGGTACATTAAAAGCGCTAATGTAATTACAAATATATTTAATTTGACTATTAATTCCATTTAAATCCAAAGTGTACACCATTCCATTTAAATCTCCGTAATACAGTTGCTACCCGTTGTTATTATTGTACGCAAAAACGTAAGCAGTTTTTTAGGAAGCATAATATTATGAATGCAACATTGTTGTAACATGCATACTTTCTCATAGCAAAAAGTATACAATCAAGACGATAATACAAATGACAAGAGAGAGGGGCATCAATGTCCACGCAATGATGTAAGTTTTTGAGTGACTAGATAATGCTTGAAAGACACCGGTGCTTCCAAAATTAATACGTGGAAGAGTTTTCTGCTTGACCATGTTGAAATCATATACTCGCGTTGACACTTCCGGTGCATCTTTTTCCTCCGAGAAATCTTCAGAAATGGGTGGCAGGGAAACTTTTTTGCTCATTGTAGGTCCCTCCGGAACGGGAGTTTTCTCAATGTCGATCTTGATAGTTAGGAAGTTTGGTAAAAAGTACAGTAAAGTTAAGAAAATTACAATTCATATACCCATTCATATATACCTAAACTAAATAATGATTCATTGCAATTGCAAATCTACCTTCACCTCCTTTATCGGCTGCTCACTATCTGGCTCATCCACACCCTCGCTATGCTTTTCGAGCTTCTCATTTTTCTTATTTGCCGAATTTTCCACATTGCCAACGTCCTGGCCATCTATATAATCGCCACTCCCCTGATGCTGCAGAGTTTCTTGCACACTGCATTCCTTGGGTTGCATATTATCCATTTCCACAACTGCTGCCATTCTGCAAAAATGTTTCTTTTCTGTGCGTGCAAATTCACGAATTGTACTACTTTTGCGAAAAAAGTGGAATTTCCTTTCCGAAAAACGTCTTAAATATTTAAATAAGTATAATTTACAAATTTTTGGTCGTTCTGCAAAAATAATCACACACTCGCATTGGCTAATTCACTACTCACATACTACGCAACTATTAACTACAAATGCCAAAATTCTTGTAAATCGCACGAGGTAAAGGTAAAGTTTGAGTTATATGACCATCAGGTATGATGAGTAAAATGAGTCTGTGTCTTGATGTCTGGCTATATTATGGCAGTCAGTTTATAACTTGTCATACACAAAACTCGTTCATGTTGAGTGAGACGAAAAGTAAAATAAACAATCATAAAATTGAGAGCAAAAATATTTACACCATCTCTAAACATTCGGAAACAGAAGTAATATTTTATAATATATACCTAATATATTCTCTGTATGAGTTTCTTCTATTATAACGAAAAGAGAAGATTAACCGCAAAGGCACTGCTAACTCCAGTCCAGATCCATGAGTTATTGGAAAATCTTTGCTTAAGACGATAGATAACAGTTGTGGCTTATGTTGAAAACGAACTCCATAAGTTTGTCTATATCATTGAATATTATGTGTTTTATGAGTTCTTAACACTCAAGTGCTTCATTTAAATGGAACGAGCAAACATGAGTCTTCATCCAACTATCGTACATATTATTTGTGGTAAGTTGTACTGTATTTAAGAGTTCTGAATGTTTTACAGAAAATAAAAACCTTTTGATTTTCTATCTTCGGTTCATGCCACAAGTTTTCTGTTCAATTTACTAAACAGATAAGTGCTTCCTGTTCTGTTTGTATTTTCTTAGAAACCTAGAAGCAAAGATGAAGTCCAACCAAACTATGCATACACGTTCCATGTACCATAAAAGTTTTGTAAGAATGTCCTCTTCCAATACGCACAAGCATACCAACAAAAGAGAGAAGATACTGATGAATGATGCGGTTTTTCATATTTAAATGCATATTTTCATGATGGATTTGTTTTGCATAAAACGCTTGCAGTCTACATCTCATAAAAACTACCAAGTTTGTATCTATATTATTAAATAACGCGTTAATTTATTAAATACCTTGCCAGTTATGCCCAGTACAACATACAAAAGTTGGGGCTATATGAAACAATTTATTCAAAATATTTACAATTTAATGTAAAAATGAAGTACAATTCATACAACCGAAATACATGATACAAATAGTAACATTAATGAAGAATATTTGAATTAAACTAAAATAATTATACCTTGAATACACCTTATTCACACTTTCAATTCTTCAGCTTTACTTGTTTGATTCCAACAGTTTACACGTTTGACGCTTCCCCTCCGATAGCTTTAGATTGAAGCACACTAGAAAACAACAAAGTTTAAAGAATAATATTAATTATTAAATTGATGCAGCAAATGAAACAAAAAATTACTGATCATTAAAGAAAAATACCTTTTGACCTCGTCGAAAAACACTGAATTGGTTTTCAACATCCACTGCATCTCTTCCAACTCATTTTCAACTTTTACGGAGTCGCTCAATGTTACAATGTCCACCCATTTCCCGGATTCAAGTACATCTAAAAGTAATATTACATAATGTTCGAAAAGTTCAACTTTGTAAATTAGACAGCAATAACCATGCCATACCGATAAGTTTAACAAGGCCACTACAATGTACCACATCTCCATATAGTTCAACTCCCATTTCCTGCAAAACCTGAATAAAACCAAATTGTTTTCCTTATATATTATGTACTGACTTCTGAACATCAATAACTTAATCTACTGTGATAAGACAATAACACAATAATGTTCTTCACCTTTTTGAGGTGTTCTCTTGCATCAATTGGAGAGACTTCATCATAGAAAGATTCAAACAAGATGCTCATCTTTTTAGCAAATGCGCCCGCCAGATTAGTACCAATCGTCTCCATACTACTCAAACGTTTCTGTAACTCTGATATTGCGTCATTAACTGTAGGCGAACCCAAACGGGGGCCCTGTAATTGAAAACAAGCAATAAACTCATGATGATGTGAAAACAAGTAAATGTGAAAATTAAAACTAAACCCAAGCCAGTAGTCAGCGTACAATAGGGTGATTCCAAAGAGGATCTACAGTTGGACCTGCTTCTTCAGGCTCCGGCTTTTCTTTTTCATCATCCACATCATCATCTGCAGAACTTGTAACGACAGTAGATTCAGATTCATTTTCTAAAGTTGACGAGTCTGACTCTGACATATTCACAGAATTGCTGCTGGTTGCTTCATTACTTTGCAGGTTTTCTAATTCTGGGGAGTTTTGAGACTCCTGCTGAAAAATTGCAAACAATAATGGCAATTAAATCATTAAAGGGATGATGAAACTCTACTAGTACATTACATTACGTTTAAAAAGACTATAACCAAAATCAATATAACCTTAGCCCCTGCTTCTGTCTTTATCAAGTTATCCATCGTTTCACTGGAATTCTTTTCAGCAGCTGGAGTTTTATCTGTTGCGACTGGAGAACCTGGAGAAGATCCACAAGTCTTCTCAGTCTCGATCTCTGCTTGGTTCTGCTCTGAATGCACTAGAACGTCTTCAGTCTTCTCGATGGCTTGAAAATCCTTCAAATGCATAAATGATACACTGCAGTTAATATACATAGCTCCTGAATGAAAGTACTCATCCTTATCCCGTACCTCATCTTCAACATCTGTAGTTTTGCTGCTATCACCTCCACCATCCTGGTCCTGGTCCTCTTCGCAAGTTGTCTGCGTATTATTCTCGGATTCTCCTCCGCTCTGGCTCTGACTCAAGGTAGCTCGCCTGTTGTGCCTTCGCCTTTTCTTCTTCTGATACCGCTTCTTCAACAGCTTCTCCTTCTGCTCGTCCAGTTTCAGTTTCTTTTGTTCAGCCCGAGATTCATCCGTGATTGCCAAGAGACAGTCACTGCGTACCCACTCGTCCCAGTTGGTGCTCCAATGCCGGTAATGCAGATAATACGCAAAGCCATCCTCAATCGTCTCCTGCTCGTTAGTCATTGATCTGATTTTGGGTGGTGGCACATCTTCAACTTCTGTCGTCCCCTCCTCTTTCTTCTTCTTGGCTTTAGTCTTCTTGTCTTTCTCCCATTCCTTGATCAATGTCTTTGCGGGTTGAACGTCAAGTACCACGGCGTCATACAAACGCCCGGTAAATCTGCACAGAACCTCATCGTCTACATTATACAAGGGCTGCGCTTCCGCTTCTTTTTTTCTCCTTCGTTTTACCTGAGGTGGCTTGGCGTCCTCGGTTTCGGCAGCCGGTGCCTTTTTGGCCTTGGGTCCCATGATTTTTCCCTCAGGCAATTTTGCTAAGTTTCACTCTGAAATCACCAACTCCAATTTACCAAACGATGAAAGTTAACCAAGTTATCAAGTCAGACGAGAATTGCAAGTTTGACAAAAATCACAATTGGGCCAACAACGCGAAAGTCAAGGGACTCGAGAATCTCGAGTCGAGATTGAGATCATGTCACACGACGACGTGTTTCATATAAATAGTACTTGCATTCAGCCAATGAATTCTAGGTCGCTGAAAGTTGACAAGAAAGGTCAATGGACCAAGGAAAGTTTGAACCAAGAATTCATGAATCATTAAAAGCATTTTTTGTTAAAGTCGCTGACCCAGGTACGAAACCGATGAGCAGCGTAAAATTGCATGAATTGTGCATTAGTTCATCATTTTGGTAAAACATCCTGTTCCAGCGTCCAGCATAGCAGCGCAGCGTCAGCGTCAGCGTCGAACAAAACAAAAGCAGAAGTGAACATAGAGAATTGAGTAGGTAGAGCAGAGCAGATACGTGCACATGCACAGCACATACTAGTGCTCATATAAACACATACACGCATCGTCATCATGTGCAGTTGATCATATGTATCCAAAAGTCAGTAGGTGGTTTTATCATGTCCAATTGTTTGTTTGGAATATTACGGTGCTAATTAGTGATTAAAATCATGCTAATTAACTATGCTGTGCATAGGATAACTTAATTTGTGCAGCTGTTGACAGGTTATTATTGGTGGGTAATATGTAAATGCACCTCTGCAAAGAAGAAAGTGTTCATTTCCAACTTTTGGAGTACACATTTTTGGAGTACTGAGAATTAAAGAGCAAGAAGTTGCGCTTGTCAAACTTTCCATTTAATAGTGCCATGCTGGAGTAATTATGTTTGCCAGATTTTCAACAATGTTTAACAATGGACGAACTGGACGGGCAGCGGGGAATCCCGGAGGAGGAGGGGGTCGAGGTGGTGCTCATGGAAGTGGGGATACCAGTCCCTGTCCATCACCCAAAAAGCAATGCAACAGGAAAAGTAATTCTGGAAGTGGATTTGAGTCGGAGGCTCAAAGTTGTCAGGTAATATTCAGGGAATAATGGCTTCTTACGGTTTATTACATCGTTATTTACATGGTCATCTTTCAATACTAATTTTGATATTTCTGAAAAGGTGGATAATTCAACTGCTGTGATAGCAAAGATTGCTGCGCTCTACGCGGAACGCTTAATGAGTGACATTACTCTGGTCATCAATGGACATGATTATTATGCCCATCGACTAATTCTTTGTGCATCTAGTGACGTTTTTCAGGTAAATGAATTGTGGGTTTTTATAAAATCTTTCAAGTACAAAGTTGTATATTATTTAATTACTGGATACTGATTTGTTTCAGGTTATGCTAATGAACCCAAATTGGTCAGAATCACAGGAATCGAGAATAGTTTTGCAAGAGTCGGAAGAATGTGCAAAACACTTTGAAGATTTTCTCAAGTATCTGTATACTGGACGGCTAAAGTTGGAGCTGATAAATGTTATGCATATTCTGACATTAGCGGATAAATATAACGTTAAGGTACAAACTACAATGTTAGTAGAGAGCTGTTTTTGTGAAAGTGTTCAAGGTAAAGACAATTTGGTAATTGCATGTTTTCAGGATCTTGTAAACTTGTGTTTGGAATACATGTTCAACCATATTCCTGCTGCCGCCCAGAATAACCTCCTTATTCACTGGTTTCAACATACAAGGACGTGTGGTCATGAAAAAGTAGCTTTAGCTTGCTACAAATTTGTCAAGTGGAACTTTGAAACTGTGGCAAAATCAAACGATTTCCCGTACCTGGAATTAGATCTATTTACACAGATTTTAAGTGAGGATGACTTGGTGGTTCACGATGAGTACACACTCTTTCTGTGAGTACCTATCTAATTCGCGTTATTAAAGTTTTTAAATCGTATAGATATGATCTTCAAAAATCATAATTCACAACTTACTTGAAAATTGTCAGCATAATCGCGTTTTGGATCGAAAGCCAGCAAACAAGGTTTTGCGAAAGTGATCCTGATTACGCAGACCGCATGTTGCACATAGTTCAGGAAACTGCTCTGTGCTTACGATTTCCCATGATGACTCCGCGTCAGCTTGCAGGTACTTTTATAGGAGCATCCTAATCCCTAATGCCATATGTCACTGAACAAAGCTTTAATCAATGAATTTTTAACTCTTTTTAGAACTACTTTTGAGCCCAGTTACAATACAGTATAAAGAATTTCTGATTGACAAAATGGGAATCGGCATGGCTTTCCAAACAGGCAAGTGCTTAGAAGGCGGTATTTAATGTGTTGTTTGAGATTTTTCAGCCTTTTTCGTGCTCTGTACATGAATTATCTTTAAAAGCGTCTGTATTTGTATTTGTTACAGGAGCTAGGGACCAGTTGCTCGAGCTAACTGCAGATCACCCAAACCGTAGCAGTCTATTTACACCACGCCTCTACACAACTGATAAATGGAGCAGTTGTTTATGTGTTGACAATTTTGCTTCGTTGCCACATTATCAGTCACGAACGCTTTTCTTCTCTACACCACAATCATTTGCAGATATCTCAGGAGACAGACAAATTGAATGGTGCCTTGATTTTTTCCCTAAAGCAGTGCAATTTCCGAAATGCTATTTGATTATTTGGCAGGTGAGTACTTTTCAGCGTTTTTAAATCCATCATTACAATAGTCCTCATATTTTTATTTGTTGGGGTTTTTCATTTTAGGGAACAATCGAAGTTCCTGAACACATAATTCAGACAGTACGACTTTCGGTTCGTTGTAAGAGTGAAGATGATACGGAAGTACGGGTACAAATTGGAGTGTTACTTGCCGGACTCGCTGATGGGGTTGAACACGTTAGAGCTGTGGCAAAAAGAAATTACGTTTTCTCTGAACGAGATAAAATTTTGAATATTGACGACTTAATTCCTTACAACGAACTTATCCGATGCGCAGTTTGTGATGTTAACAGTCGGGCAAACAGTTCAGCTACTTCGTCTTCCGGAGCAGCAAGGTCATTATTGGATCCTCATGTTCAACCAAATAGTGGTATTCATCATCAGTGTTCAAATAGTGGAAATTTTCAGAACCACATTTGTTCGGATTATAATCCGGGGAGTGCACGAAATTGCTACTTTGTAGGACCCTCGCTAGACTGTCTAAAAATCATGGTTTGCATTACTCCGATACACGAGTTTAAGTGCTGATAAATTAATCTTGATTGAGAAACGATGTTTATATACTGTATATACTGGCGTAATTTTGAAGATCTTCTTTACATCTGTAAGTTTCCAGTATCTATAATATTATCGTACCTAATTATGGTAATCGTACGTGGTAGTTACATGACGCGCTATGAGTATTACAACTAAATAATATTTTAGAAATGAAATCAAGCCAAAACCTTTTGTTCGCTTTAAGAAAATGAAATGTTTTCAGATGCATAATGTATTGATGACATTGTGTACGAATTGAAATCGACCATATTTGTCAGTAGTTAAATATTTTAATATACAAAATAATCAAAATATTCTAGTTATTAGGCTGACCTACGCAATTGCATAAGTCTTTAGTCTGTTCAATCGTTGAACTTGTCTCTGTATGTAATAATATCGCATAATATTATTGTCAATACTAACATTTGTAGTTTAATCAACTTAACTATAGGCGCCTTATAGTTTCTTATCACATTTTTCGTTGAAGCTAAGCCACATTTAGTAGAGTGCAATTACATTTTGGCAGCCTGTGTTACATTTAAGAACGTAAAAATATTTTGAAATTAAAGTTGTTCCTTAAAAGCAACATAGTGCAACAGTTTTTTTTTTACTTTTGTACATCGTATCGTAATCGTATTAGCCATGCCATGACCATGTTCATGAGTGGTGTTTTCTGATGGGAAGCAATACACTGACACCATGAACCACGATAAATGTAACTAGTGGAAGAACTAGATTGTCGATTTGATCTGTTTTGCCTTCAATTATAGCGTTGAACACAATGCCCACAAGCAAACCAAGCACAGACACCAAGTTATAGGGTATCACATCTGTATCAACAAATATCATTATATTAGTTAAAACCTACCAGAATTGACAATAATGATTCTAAATATGAGTAAGTACTTACTACATAAGCATATGAGAATTAAAAAGATGATTTGAGCAATTATGGAACACGCGGTTCCTTCAATAGTTTTCCGGGAGTCTAAAACCAAAAATACAAAGTATTTTATAAAAGTTTCAAATGTGACAAAACACGTATATCACTAAAGTGTGAGTGGACCTACCCTCCCAATGAGTTTTCCCGTAGAGACTTCCGCCAATACTGGCAAATGTATCACCTATACCAATACTTATAATTCCAGCCAGACATGCAGCATATTGAACTGACTTTAGTTCGCTTTTCTCCTCAATGTCGGTAAGCCATATTGGAAGGGAACAACCCACAAGGAGATAAATCGGAGTTAAAAGTAGTTTGCCACCATCCTGGTGATCCCTGAACCCACGTACCTTGTCGTCTATAGTCTGACCGATCTTGTAACCCACTAATTCAAACCTTAATACTCGAAGTGTCTACATGACAGAAATAATATTATTACCTATTCAATATTTCCAAAAGCATGGATTAGATTGAAAGATCTTAAACTCACCTCAGCTAAAACAAACAAGAAAAATACAACAGAACTGCAACAAAAAATTAACGCATGATCCCATGCAATTCCTGGCAGGAAAACCAACACGATGGCAAAATGAAAAACCTTGCGATCTATTGTCGTTGTTTTTTGAGTATAGAAGGATTTGACCACCAAGTATATTCCAGTTAGTAAGCTCACACAAGCCCAAATGCACATCAGTCTGACCTGATCAATTGAAAATTTCAAGCGTTTCCGTTGAACTGAATCCAAATAGCAAAAATGAAGAATGACTGAAAAACGATTTTGTTTCTTACCCTCACGGGATTTGCAAATAAAAATTTAATTGGCCAGGACAAGATAAAAAAGGTAACTTCGTCATTTTGGGTTGGGATTCTAGTGAAAAACGCCATTACACAGTATTTGGACCAGAGGCAGAGCATTTCCTCTAAAATAAATAGCTTCCAGGGTTTTTGCAATAGTAGGACTACTCGAGCACCAAGGATTGTACCGAAGAACAGCAACTTTGCGCATATGAAACATAAAAATTAAGATTTAAAAATCCATTCGTATTGGTGTAAAGAACAACATGACGTAAAATATCTGTCTTCTACCTGTAGAAACATGGCGAGTAAGTCCTCTTCTGAGAATTCATAAATGGGGTTATCTGGTTGCGGAAATGGAAGGCTTTGTGACGCTCCCCAAAATCTGTACGCAAAGGCTGACGTAACTAATACTCCTTCGCCAAATGAAAAACTCCTGGGATGTTGCTTAACTAGGTTGTAGAATATGTATGGAAAGGTAAAATTCAAGGCAAGGTAGGAGGCAACCTCATAAATATTTCCTATTGATAAAAGCGAAACATATGTCAGCCTCAACTTTGAGATTCCCAAAAAAGTAAAGAAATGCTTTCTATTAACAATTCTTATAAATAATTAGTAATTGAGGTTCAACAAAGTATGCCATCTACCTCCATGTGCAACAGAAATCAGCAGGATAACTCCTGAAATCGCTATGCTCAACCTTCTCAGTCTCTGAAGCAGCATATAAAAGTTGAGCTCCAGCCATCGAAACAGGCAAAGTAGGAATGCGTTAATTGCAATTATGGTCACTGCCGTAATTGTTTCGCGCTGAAGGTCAAGATCACTTATGTATAAGGCCACGGGAAGCAGAAAAGCGACCCAGTATCCATCGCTAGCATTTCGGTAATGTAAAGTTTTTCCCGATCTCTTTACTTGTTTTACTTCCGGAGCCGCAACACTACGCTGCGACACTGTTTCCGCTTCTTCTGTTGTCCTTGGTTTGAAATTCTCCATTGTCCAGGAAAGATTTTTACCCCAGCCAAAGCCGGAACTCCAAAAATGACTTAATCAAAATGTCAAATTAAATGAATAGGCTTTCCTTTTGTAACCGTTCATGGAGAATCTGGAAATCTTTGGCATCTGGAAGCCGAGGCCGAGTTGAATGGGCGTTGTAATGTTTTAAAGCCCATTTGGCTAAAAGTTGAGTAAAAACATGTGCATTTATTACAATTTGACACTACTGTCAAATTGACAGTTTACCATTACCTGGCTTCAAAAATAATAATATGCACACGTATATTGCAAAACAGCTTAACATTACCCCAACAACTGACCCCAGTACTGACAAGGGGCAAAGTAACACCGGATAAGCTTCTTTGGAATTTTAACGCATTCCACATGGATGATAAGCGCAGTTAGACTTATAAAGAGTCCAACGTGAACTGTGCACTAGTAATGACACGTCGAGAGATGAATGCATCATCAGCTGACGCAACAGCTGTAGAGTACAAAGTACAAACGTGCTTGATGATGATGAACTTCATGAAATGCATGAATGAATGATTGGATTGGGCATACACAAATCAATGTTAAATAGATGCTGATTTAGACAATACACCTTAATTGATAACTTATCATTCTAAATTAAAAGTTAATTACAATCTGCATGAAATAAACATAATATTACATTCCGCAACGGAATTTCCGTTCGTTAAATGACGTTTCTGGGTTTTGATAAATATAGTTGAGATTTGAGTTAAATTCTGCTAATTAACTGCATGGATGACCATCATTAGGTTTCATAATAGTATTCATACATTTTTATCGAATCGAATCGAATATTGTTACTGTCGCATGTTACATTATTTCCTTGCTTTAGATCATGATCATTCGTTCGCTCAATTGTAGAAGAACCTCTGCAGGCTTGGCGCCTACGGAGAAGAAAAGAAGAAAAACACTATTCCAATGCAGAATTATAAAAGTATCTGAGATCAGCAGTCGATTAAATGTTTTATGATTACTTTCCATTTTAACTGTAACTTACCATCAATTCTTGCTTCCATCAGTAATTCGTTAATTGGGTCAGCATCAAGTTTAAGGCTCCGTCCCCATGTGTTCTTTGTAGCCCTAAACTTGAGATGACTCAAGTCTGGGGCTCCACAAAACCAAAGGGTCCTCCCTTCGCACTTTAGCACATATTTTTGAAAGCTGATGTTTGGGTTGCTCGAGCCGAAAATTGAATCGAAAAACCAATTTGATTGTAGTGTGAGTGTGGCAGTTTCGAGTCGAATGCATGTTAAAATGTATGTTTTCATAAATGTCCATTGATTGTATTACCTGAAATTTTTTTAAATTTCGGCTCTGTAATGCACTAGAATAGTTAACGGCGAGTTTAATGATACCAAAATCTATGAAAAATTTACTTATTTATATAGGTAAACTTTGCTTCTAGAGTTGAGATTTAATTTTTATCAGTGAAATCATGGAGAAATTTTTGAGAGTTTGGCATCATTAAACTCGTCGTTAAGTATTCTAATGCAGTACAGAGCCGAAATTTAAATTAAGTACAACAAATCTCCGTTTTTTAACTTTTGTAAAAAATGGAACTTCGCGGGTGCTCAATGGCTTCCATTTGCCCATGTTTAGCTCCATTTACACATCTATAAAGACGTGTCCCCTTAACACTCAAATAAAACTGAATACTGAATCTTAAATAGAAAATAGAAGAATGTGTGCTCGATTCGGATAGTCAAAAAGAAAATGTATGCACCACAAATTCAGGAGATGCTACGTCACATTGCATTGTACACATCGCCGACATTTACTGTGTACACACCTCATTGACATAACCTAACCTATAAGTAACCTTACCTGCTCGCATATACACGAAAGGGAATTGTGTGGGAAATGCACAAAGCTCGGCCAAAAGCATAGGTTAAAGTCCCTTACGAAATGTAACGGCCAACTGAGACCTTCTATTCATGGAGCCCCAAGCTTGAGGCTCATCCCTTAATTGTATACATAATATGATGGCTTGTTTGATACCTACGTATTTTTAAGAATCGAAGATTCTTTCTAATTTCCTATTCTGGCCGTCCGGCCGTCCGGCCGTCCGGACGTCCGGCCGTCCGGCCGTCCGTGTTAACGCGATTTTCTCAGAAATGGCTTATCCGATTTCCACCAAATTTGGTATACAGACTCTTGTGGACCTCAGGCAGAACACTATTGAATTTCAGGTCAGTAGGTCAACTCCAAAGGTCAGAGGTTACCAACGGTCAAACATTTTTACATAGAACCTATATCATGCGGCACATGATTTTAGGTCCATTTTTGATCAGGATTACGAATCCACAGTCCGTTTGTCAAAATTCGGATTGTAAGGTCCTGAAATCAGGGCCTTAATTTTCAAATCCGCTAATTTAATGGATCTATGCTGTGTGACACATGATTATAGGTCCATTTTTGACCAGGATTACGAATCCACAGTTTGTTTGTTAAAATTTAAGTTTTAAGGTCCGGAAATCAGGGCCTTAATTTTCAAATCCGCTAATTTAATGGATCTATGCTGTGTGGCACATGATTATAGGTCCATTTTTGACCAGGATTACGAATCCACAGTTTGTTTGTTAAAATTTAATTATTTAGGCCTGATTTGGGCCCTTAATTGTTAAATTTTCCAAATTAATGGATATATCATGTGTGACACATGATTTTAGTTCCATTTTTAGCCAGGATTACAAATTTGATGTCCATTAGTTAAAATTTGACTATTTAGGCCTGATTTGGGGCTTTAATTGTTAAATTTTCCAAATTAATGGATATATCATGTGTGACACATGATTTCAGGTCCATTTTTTACCAGGATTACAAATATGAGGTCCATTTGTTAAAATCCGTTTATTTGCGGGCCGAAGGCCCTGCCCCGGGGTTCTAATCTTCGATTCTTAATTACTGCATTTGCTATTGCTTTATTTATTTATGGAATTGAATGGTTTGCTTGATATGATACAGACAAACAGACAACCGTGCTCCTTGTATAAAGTTCCGCACATGAAAGACATGTTTCCTTTCTGGAAAATCAAGCGGGCCAGCAAGTCTGATCCAGCCCGGCATCTCCTCTTTCATGCATCAATGCCTATTCACATTCACACTCAATTCGATCTTCTTTTGCTGAATTGTGTATGTGACGACCAAGTATTTGTCTTTTGTTTTCCTACTCTTCGTGTCAATGAGTTCTTAAGTCTGATCAGTGTTCATCTTCAGTTTAGCCCTTGATTAATTGCCATTTCAGTCTTCTAGTCTTCTACATTTGCTTGAACTAATCAACAAGTTAATTCTCTCTGCACAGGAGGACTTTTCATGTGTCTTTGTTTTGTTGATAATCTTGTCAAAAGTGATAATCAGTAACGGGGTTGATAAGTTGATATTATTTGTCCAGGATCGCATTAAAGGTAAGGATGAAAGAAGTTAGACTTAAAAAATGTCTGCGCTATTTAAAGTTGAATGGGTATGTGGGATCTTGAATTTCAAGGCGTTATGTTTTGTTTGAAGGCAGATGACGACTTAATAACAAACCATTTCATTTCCACGGAAAGACTGTTAATCTGTTGTAAGGACTTGTGGATTGTGAACAAGGTATCATGTCGGCGGAGGAGCAACAATCCCGCACAGATCCTGGGGAACCGGGAACTTGTATGGAGGAGGGGAAAGAGATGAGTGATAAACGAGACGTAAATGACGTGCAGGAACTCCTGAGCTCAGCATCGTCAGAAGAATACCAGGACGCTCTTTCGGTATCTCCACTGAATTTCGATGTCAGTCAAACTTCCGCTGAAGGTGATAAACGTGCAGAGAGAATCCTTGATCAGGTACCCGCGCCAAAAAATGTGACCTACACAGAAACATCCCATTTGGCCGGTGAAGACGATCCTAAGCAGGATAGTATGGATGAAGGTTCCAGCAAGCTGCGTTGTACGATTTTTGAATTATTGAATTCAGCGTGATTGATTTGTCACACTGACAAGGTCCATGTCCTAGTACGCATAATTTATTTGTATTTCATAGATTATGAGAACCGTGATGCAAAAATTACCCCATCACCGGTTATACAGTACGTTCTGGATAATGATTTACCGTGGGATACGGTGATTGGGTGTGCAGATGGAAGACTTGGAGCCCATCGTTTGGTACTTGCCTCAGCTTCTCCTTTCATCGGAGATTTATTTACGTATGATCATGTAAGTTTCACTTAATAAAATGCTATCGTTTATATTTACTTTTACTATCTGCTTGCCTGTACTTGTGTACTTACTATTAGTTTTTGGTTTCTTTTAATTTCAGCGATTAGGAGAACTAGCTACTTTAATTTTACCAGATGTGAGGGTTGCTGTTATGAAGGTGATTTTAAACTTTTGCTATACGGGAACCATTTTCTTTCCTATGGAAGACGAAGCTGAAGTTATTGGAACGTTGAAGCTACTGAACATTGGCGAGTTTGCGGACTTGACATTGAAGGAGGTTACTGTAAAACTACCTCCAACGCCAGCTCCGATTACAGCCGAACAATCAGAAGATCCGCAACAAATAGATGATGAAATGCCGGGACCATCCTCTGCATTTAGAGCAATTTGTGAGCAGCAAATTATAAATAATTTTTGTATTTGTAAATATGTTAGTTAATAAAGTATTTTTATTTCTGTAGCTGCGTCGAGGTCAATGGAGGTGATTCCAATAGATTCTGATTCCAACGAAGATGATGATTCTAGCAGTGAGCATGAGAATCCTGATGATGACGAAAAAGAAAACGAGAATATACGCCATACCCAACCCGAATCTGCGAATGTACGAGCTGAAGAGATGGCAAGAATTGATTTTGCCAACACTTATCATAAAAATAAAGATCTTCACGAATCTTCGATCAGTTACCTAATTCCACCTAAAGAACCTGGAAGTAAAACCAAGAAATTTTTTTGCGGCCATTGTCCGGCGGCGTTTAAATCAATGGACACGTTGGAGTCACACCTGGACAACAATCATAGCATTATACCTCAATCCCGCAACCTGACACAAACGGAATTTGACAAGTTGACGGACTGCACTTATTGTCCAAAGCATACACATACGTCGATATCAACCGCCAACGCTTGCCTTAGCAAACACTCAAGAACGCGGTGTATGATTTGTTGTGAAGTTATACGGTCAAGGCGGTTTGATGAACACATTAAAGGTTGCCACTCAGTTGTTCTGAAAAATAGCATATGTACAGTGAAGTGTAGATGGTGTGACGCTGGATTACTTATAAGAGAACCGATTGATAATAAAGCTATGTCTACACATTGTTTTGGAACGCATTTTCCTGGTGGAAAGAAAAATGTCAATATCCAGATGGACAAGGAGGATAAATCAGAACTCACAGTCATGTTGCCAAGTCCCAGTCCCGGCCCTTCAATAAAACAAGAACCAGTTGAAAACTTTCAGATGCCTCCACCTACACCACCTCTTCTGGAAAATAAAAAGACCAAGCAGCAAAGCATGGACTTCTTTCTCTCTTCCTCTATTCCATCTACTCCAAAGAGTGCCTCATCAAAAGGGAATAGTAAGCAGCAAGTTCCTGCAGTACTAGCACTGCTTCAGAAAGCAAGTCAGAAAAAGAGGAAACAAGAACCTGACTGTGAATCAAATCACGCAACTCCAACTAGATTTGAAAACCCAAAGAAACGTGCTCGACTTGACGCAAACGGAAAACGACTACAAGTTGCGAAACGTACCGGAGTTCCTGTTGGCCGGCAAGTGGACCTTAACCGTCTTAAAGACGGAATTCCTACGTTTAAGCCAGTTCAGCGTAACAAAGGAAAGTCAAAGTCAGTACTCATAGATGTTACAAAGTTGCCACAAATGCTGGTGAACTTGAAGTACTCAAAAACTTACATTTTGGATTTGCTAACCAGTAATCAAAGAGTAGACGAGCACTTATTAGCAAACCCCTCACCTAACAAAGAACGTTCTGGTTCCACACTGTCGAACCCTACGGAGCAGTCCCAGTCATCTGCGAACGCTTGTTCAGATACGACGGTCAGAGAACATGTAGAAGTTCCTGGCAAAGCAAACTCAGATACTGAT
The DNA here is from genome assembly GCA_029691765.1 of Entomobrya proxima. NCBI lineage: Eukaryota > Metazoa > Arthropoda > Collembola > Entomobryomorpha > Entomobryidae > Entomobrya > Entomobrya proxima. Next base: position 11,404,473 of record CM056172.1, read on the forward strand.
TCTGGATGCTGCTTACCTTGAGTTTACCTAAATTGACATAAACAATGTAATAGTAATATGTATTGACACATAATTTGCAATGCTCAAATATTCTTTAACATTAGTACACTCTAAACTCAACCAAATCCATAACTGTTCAAAAACTGTACATAGATTGTTTTGTTTAATTGTTACAGAGCTTAAGTAGAACCGGATATTATGTTATGTACCAGCAAGTAATTCCTGGACTTCATGTCCCAGAATTATACGAAAACAACTTTTTCCTCCAATGATAATCATGTAGTTGCATGTCTAATGTTTTATGCTTTATAATAAATCATATATAAAACCAAGATGTTATGATTAGATTGGCATTTTAATTAAAAGTGGGCATAACTTAACATCATCATCATTACATAATAGTATGCCTTCGTCTTCACATCTTTTAACGCGTCATCCTTTGTTCATTCATCAATAATCCTTTGGCCAAAAGAGCACCATAGATTTTGCTTCCCTCGCCAAATTCATCCACACTGACCATCCAATCCACTGCACACTGCCTTCATTCTGGCAGTCGTATTGGCCCGTACTTTTCATGAGAAGCAGGTGACGACACAGAGAAGTTCAGAAACTTCTCGAAGTTTGTAGCACAAATGGATAGGCATTCTGTGGGTAAAAACCAGCCCTTCTGTATGTGCACTCCTTGGTCTACTGTTTTGGATTGAGTCATCTTGCTATTTGCACTACTCCTCGGCAGATACTAAAATCCTACGGCTGAGCACATCGTGAGAGTGGTTTGGTTAATGATTGAGTGAAGAAAGAGCCCAGAAGTTCCACACGATTCCATGGAAAAAGCAAGATCATCGTCACACGCTAACTGGCTGCTCAATTAACCCACAACTTGCTAGTTTGTTCAAAGCGGTGGATAAAGCAACTTGCTAAAATAGCAGCACGCTCACAGGCTCAGCTAAAAGCGAGCTCTAAAATTATTGAGCAACTAGAAAAGGTGTATGAAAATTCTGACGATATCGGAGTGACCAGATAATTCTTTTGGAGGTTAGGAAATTTGAAGGAGGACAGGAAAGCAGGAAGAAGAATCGGACTTTTTGCCATAATTTTGCTATAAAGGTTAGTTTATAGGGTTTCGATTGGGATGCATGAAATGGGCATGAATTTGGGCGTGTTCTTCATTTTACTGGCGTGAATTAACGGATAGTCCGGTTTTTGCTTATCCACAGGTTTATCAAGAGACAATCTTTTTGTGTTGATAAAGTCCAGCGTTTAAGGTAGCAGATAGTCAAAATGGTGAAGGAAACAGCTTACTATGACATCTTAGAGGTTAAGCCCAACTGTACCCAGGACGAGCTGAAGAAGGCCTACAGAAAGTTGGCCCTCAAGTATCATCCGGATAAGAATCCCAATGAAGGAGAGAAGGTGGGTAGTTTGCTTTATCGATGCATTTAAGATTGAGGTCAAGGGCTTATAACTAATTAAACTAATGGGCTTGTGGTTTCCATTTTAGTTCAAGCTAATCTCACAAGCTTATGAGGTGCTGAGTGATCCGCAGAAAAGAAGAGTGTACGATGAGGGTGGCGAGGAAGCTATCAAGGGATCAGGAAGTGGTTCATCTGGCTTCAGCTCGCCAATGTATGTTTCGCCATGTTTATTTAGTGTAACTTAAAATGGAGAATGATTTGTGAACATGCTTTTATAATATATCGTTTTTGCTTTTAGGGACATATTCGATATGTTCTTTGGAGGTGGATTCGGTGGTGGGCGAAGCGGGGGTTCGCAGAGAGTCAGGCGAGCCAAGAATGTGGTCCATCAACTCAATTTGCCTCTTGAAGATCTGTACAATGGAACTACTCGTAAATTAGCTGTACATAAGAATGTTATTTGCGAAAAGTGCACAGGTATGTAAAGGTGTACACCAGCATTGGCACTAACATGGATTTATATTAAGCAGGAAGTAGGAAACTAATATCAAATATTAATATGTAGGTAGCGGAAGCAAGTCTGGGAAAGCCCCTGAGAAATGTCCGACATGTAAGGGCAATGGGGTGATATTCCGTGTCCAGCAGCTTGGACCAGGCATGATTCAACACATGCAGACCATGTGTACTGATTGTCATGGTCAAGGTGAAAGGGTCAGCCCTAATGATCGGTGCAAACAGTGTCAGGGAAAAAAGATTGTCAAGGATCGGAAGCTTGTCCAGATTCATGTTGAGCGTGGTATGGAAGATGGAGAGAAAATTGTGCTTCGCGGAGAGGGTGATCAAGAACCCGGAGTTGAACCTGGTGATATCATCATTGTTATTGAGGAAAAGCCTCATCCTGTTTTCAGGTAAGATTTCACCTCTATATTATTGCAAAATTGCAGGAATTAAGAGAACTATGAGCTAACATTGATTTTTTTTCCTGTTTATAGACGAAGAGGGCAGGATCTTGTCGTGACAATGGACTTGGAGCTGGTTGAAGCGCTTTGTGGCTTCCAGAAAGTGATCGAGACCTTGGATCAACGAAGTCTGGTTATAACTTCAATCCCCGGAGAAGTCGTTAAACCCGGCGAAATTAAATGCGTATTGAACGAAGGAATGCCAATCAATAGAAGTCCGCATGAGAGAGGGAAGCTAATCATTCAGTTTAACGTCAAGTTTCCTGAAGTGATCGCTCCTGAGTTGTGCCCTCAACTAGAAAACTGTCTCCCACCAAGGTAGGGATTATTCATTGGATGTTGTTGGCTTGCTTGATAATATCCAGTTTGTTATGTGTTTGGTAAAAACTTTGATTTAATTTCTGTTTTATAGGAACGAATGTATTATTCCTGATGACGCTGAAGAAGTAACTCTCCGCGAATTTGATCCAAAGTCACATGCCCGCCGTGGTGGACATGGAGGTGGCGGTGGGAGCTATTATGATGAAGATGAAGAACCGCGTTCCGCAGGCGTACAATGTCAGAGTCATTAAGATTTAAATTCTTCATTAATACCTTTAGGTCTAAGTTTTCTGCTAATGAATGATTTTCACATACAAAAGCAAAATAAAATGAGTAAACCTATGTTGTGTGGTAAGACATTTTTGTTGACAAAAATCAAATACGCTGCGTGTAGTCAATTTCTCTAGGTCTGTAATATGTGTAAATATTGATGATCTTGTAATAGTAGTGTAAATATGCATTACTTGCTAAATTGTATGAATATGCTTTAAGGGATATGTTTTTCTAGTACTTCCGTTGTGGGCATTATTTGCATGTAGGCTCTAAATACGCTCTATCTAATCAGATAACTAGGTTCAGGTTCTCGGATGTAAAATGTTTTTAGGAGTGCGGGATCTACCTGATAGATAATAAGAAATCCTATCTTATAAACTTCCAGAAAAATTAGTAAAGCAGCACCATAATTACATTTACGTGCTTATTTTTTATTGTTGTTATTTAATGTGTGAAGACTATTTTATTATGTTTTACTTAAGTCGTCCTTCTCGTCGTCGTCAATTCCAATCTTATTACTTAATAGTTTTTCTGTTGCCGAATCTGTGTCTACTAGAATCATTTATACCCGCTATCAAGACTATGGACTATAATATATTATGCTATGTAATATATTTAAATGGTATTAATTTCAATGTATTCGTTGAGTTCTGAATTATGAAAGAAAAATATCGTAAATAAAAAAATTTTGAGATTGATACAACTCGTAATTAAGTTGTAAGTAGTAGTCAATCATTGATTTATAAAATGCATTCATAATGTATAGTGAAAGCAAGGAAAGGTAAATTAACTATTTTCTCTCCAATATTTTCGTTATATTTACCAGTTTTTTTGATTAATTTGTTTGAAGTGATAATCAAATGAAAAATTTACACAGTATAATATTAGCAAATAGAATATCATTGTGCATATTTTTTAATCGAAACTTTCTTTTGGCCATAGTGTTAGCTCCCATGAAATTTGCGCTTCATTTCTCTTGGCCATATAACCGCAAGCTTGCGTCTTGCGTTGTTCTGTGTACCTGTTCAACTCTGATTTGATGATTTGATTTGCGTGTGCAGGTTGCGTACAATTGTAATGAATTAATCTACTACTAGCCATACTTTGTAAAATCATCATCATCCTAACATTCGCGTCACCAGTTACCAGGCAAGGCATTGTGAATTTGTGAATGTGTACGTGTTATGATGTTTGTCTATACTTTTTGCTGAACAAATGGGGAGTGAAAAATGAACAAAAAGGTATTACACTCCATTCCACCAACAACAAAAAAAGCCGAGAAGCCAATAACACAAAAATGCAGTAGAAAGAATAGCAGCAGGAGAACTTTTGCTGCTGGTGCTGGTGTGTGTACGTAACCATTTATTTGAGAAATGAAGGTCGAACCAGCCAGAGTGTAACAAACTTTTACGTTTGGGTTTTTATACAAAAACTTTATACAAAAATCCGTGTACACGTTCGTTTGTAGCCAACTAGTCTTGCAGATCCTTCTCCCTAAGCATGGAAATGGATATGAGCATCTTCACTATTAAATTTATCCGATCATCATCGTCGTCGTCATATTATCATCCATACATTCTTCTCCTCTCTACTACCAAAGAAGTACGTTTGTTCACGGTTGACGACTGCGACTTTGTACTGCTGCTGAGAGTGTGATGCTATTTCTCTACTTTACTAGGCATGGGATAGAGTCGTCGCCAAAAAAGAGTACACATTTATAATTTTTTATTGACCGGGGCAGAGTGAGATAATTCCGTATTGGTGGGGCTCAAATAAGCCAAGTTTCATGAGTTTTACCATGCTTTGGTGCAATTTTATATGGAGTTAGTAAAGAAAAGGTATGGCGAGCGGCGAGAAAGTTCGGCAATTCTAGGAAAAAATTCGACAATATTTGCTATTCGTTTTAAAAAATTGGTATTTTTGCCGCTTCGGCAAATTTTTGTGCACTTAAAGAACCTTAATATACATAAATAGAGTTATAAGTAATAAAAAAATTCATGTTTGACTCAAAAATGGTGCTGAAGTAAAAAAAAACTAGTAAAAATACACACCATGCGCGCGTAAGCGCGCCGTAATTTTTAAAAATTGTCCAATTTTAAGCACTAAAACCACCATTTTTAACGTTATTTTGGGAAATTTCAAAAAAGAGTACATAGAGTACAAGTTCTAAAAAAAGAGAACTGTACTCTTTTTTCTATTTTTCGGAGTAAAAAAAGAGTACATTTCTCTAAAATAGAGTACGGATCCCATGCCTATACTTTACCAAACTACACCACCAAAAACTTCTTCACTTTCTGGTTATAAAAGGCTTGTTTTACTGCACCAGCTCGATTTTGGTTTACTATCAAAGCTTTTTGCCCTGCTGCTTTGCTCCTTCTACTAGTTCTACTACACAAACCAAAAATTGTATAGACAAACATAGCCCGTTTTTTATGGAGCATTCATGCCCATGCATTTTCGCTACACATTACATACATATTATGCATAACAATCATAATAGCAGCGAAAAGCGACGATGATGATAAGAGATGTGCATAGGATACATAATACTTTATCAAGGAACACCACCAACAAACACACACGATATGAAAATATTATGATGATGATGACGAGAAAAGAAGGTACATGTGTACCCAGTTAAGCTTAAAGCCGTAATTATGTACACAATAATATTATCATCATCATGAGCGTATAAAAAAGTTTGCCTTCATGTGTGTGCTTCTTTTCTGTGCTGCTCTTTGCTGTTCCTCCGTAGCATTATAATATCTCTTCAAAGTGCATCTTTCCTCCAGTCAAGCATTTTAACATTAACTGAGCACCACGACGGATCATCATCATGAGGAGCACACACACACATTCCTACAAATACCTGAGAAATTGTACAAGCAACTGCAACACTACTATCATCATTGATCATCATCATCGTCGTCGTCACATCACCATCATATTTTCGTACAATACTGCATTGTTGGTAGAGCAGTGATATTTATGATGATGATATTATCTTGTATGTGTGCTCCTGCTGCTGCAGTTTGGTGCGGTTGATATTTTCACTTTATAGCAACGAGAGAAATCAAGGTGCATTCACATTCACGGAGAATTCTCTTCTCTCTCTCTTCTTTTGATTATCGTCATTTCTTATAAAAATGTGAACAAGGCTTCCATTAAAACCAAAAAGGTAGAAAGGCAAAAGGGTCTATGCCTTTCATCCCAGCTACTTCAGCATTGATCTGGCATTGTTTAAAAAAGTTCATCTGGAAAAAGCGTGTGAGGTAAAAGGGACTTTTTATTATATGAGTCCAGAGAGACCCTTTTTAACGTGTCTCCACTTTACCATGTGGTGATGGTGGTGGTAGTGAGTAAATAATGATCACACGCTTTTGTTAGCCCAGCAGTCACAGCCAGTTGGACTTTTATTATGATGAAGTGCAAAAAACGTAAGGCGAGTAGTGCTTTAATCCCTGCTGGTTATACGTTGTAATTTGAGATCCGAGTTGATTTTTTACTACAAGGGAATACCTAAACTCACGCTGGAGAATAGGTCGACCTAGACCTCGGCGGAAATCTATATGCGCACACACACAATACAGAACTTTAATACGATATTCCCTTTGAGAAGGGGATGATGATGAGATAATAATAGGCAACAATGCTGATATGTAGTGTTGCTGCTTATAGTAATCCGGGTTACGTTACACGTGAATAGAGAGGATGTGTATTAATATGTGTGCATGTTTGTAAGGGTGGGTTTTCAAAACAAAGTGTACAATATGTTCAGAGGGTTGATGATTACTGCGGCGATGGAAGCAGAAGGGCCAGGCAGACTGGTTGTTCCATTCACTCGCACTCGCACATGAACCTCATTCAGCCTTCATGTCTCGGTGAATGAAGATGAAAATGTTGATCCTCTCCGACTTGCCACTGCTCCTCATAAATAAGCACACAAAAAGCCTGTTTCTCTGGCTGTTGCATTGTTGAAGGTGGAGGAGCAGATAAGTGTGTAAAAAGGACAATGATGTGGTGCAGTTGGTCCAGTAATGACTGTGAAGTGAGCACGTGCTGTACTGGGCATCAGTGTGAGTACCCTTAGTACCAGTGTCATGTTTCTCCAATAATACAACAAAGAGGAGCAACGTGACGGAATTTTGGTGAGAGTCAATTCTTCAATTCTTTCTTTTGCATGTGCAAAAATAAATATGGATTGCAATTTGCAAACAACTTGGTTCCAGATACAGCATTTGCAAAATAAAAATATTCATGCGCAGTGCTCCTGTCTTTTGCAGAAACTAGTGAGCATGGATGTTCACCGGAATGATCACTCATCATTTTCATCTTCATATTCATAATCATAAAAATAGTTCATTCATCATTCATCATTAAGCAACCCTTAACTATTTTGCGAATGGCAAATTTACGAAGAAGTTGTCAAAATGAACACAGAATGCAATCCGCATCTTCTAAGTGACCCCAGTGGGGGTGGTGGTGGTGGATGTGTAATTGGTAGCGGTGGAGCAACATCCTCCGGGGCTCCCATACATGGCTATGGAAGTCCCACCGGAAGTCATGGGAGTAGTGGGTGTGTGGACATGGGAGTTGGAACTCCCTGTCCTGTGCCGACCCCGCCGTGGGTCAAACCCCCCAGCAATCACAGCAACAGTGGGATGATGACCCCAGAGAGTGATGTGAGCTCTTGTTCATCCCCTGCATCCACTTCTTATGGTGCTTCCTCTCAGCAACAAGCTGGTTCTTTTCCTCCGCAACAACAGCCGCATATGCAACAAAGATCTTTTTACGGATCCACCACTAATTACACGAGTAACTGTGCTGGAAATGCAAACTCTAGTGGAAGTGAACTTGCCACGCATGCAAACATGAACCAAATGAGAGGTGGTGGTGGTTATAATAATAGTAATGCAATTAGTAGCAGTACAAATAACAATAGTGGTTTATTTTATAACGCCTCCGGTGAGGTCATAGACCAAAGTCAGTATTACCATCATCAGCATCAACAGCAACATTTTCAACAGCAGCAACAGTTTAGTAGTAATCCGAATAACTTGCATCTTCATCAACAACAGCATAAAACAGGGTCTCCTAATTGTTCTACGCCTAGTTTAGATAATAATGTGAATTTAATTGGTAGCGAATGTGGAGGTGACGCTGTGGATTCCTCCGCAGGAGGCAACTTTTATGGCTTTTACAATACTAACCAATCTGGTCAGTACACAGACTACCATGTTCATGATCTCCATCAGCATCATGACACTTCTACCGGTTATCCTGGAAGTGGCGGCGGTGGTGGGGATCATTCTACTGGCAACAATAATAGAATGCATCCATACTATCGCCAAGACGGTAGCAGTGCAAGTGCCAATAGTGTACCTGTGGGTCATTCTGGTTATTTCAATAGTAGCACACCCAACCCAAACTACTCGACGTCATCCGGGAACTCAACGCCTACCAGATACGGTTCTCCGATGATGTTTCCAAACAATCATAGCAATTACGGGCAACAGCAAGCGCATCATCACCATCACCAAAGTATGCAAGGTGGTCAAATGCCAATTAGGAGAAACTCGATAGAATCGTATAGTGCGGAACCCGGTGATATGAATAGTAGTTACACTGCTCGGTACGGTTGTAGTAACGCTCCAGTGAACAATGCTAATAATATGAACAATCATTCTCATACTGGTGGCATTTCGCAAATGACCACGTCTCATCACAATTCATTTCCTACGAGTAATACAACTGGTGGTCCTGTGGGTAACATGATTAAAAGGGAGTGCATGAGTAATCGTGGCTCTCCAGTAATGAATCCGATGACTCCAAACAATATGAACACCGGATGTTGGTCTCCTCATCCACCTCAGCAAGGATATTTTCCGTCCTCCTCGCCGAATAGTGGCTGCACCAGTAGTAGTAGTCCGAATCCGTGTTCCAATGATGGTGGCAGTGGTGGAAATAGAACAAGCTTTATCAATCATAATGCGTATAATCAGAACATTTGCGGTGGTGAGGGTGAAAGTGGCAACTGTGCAAATTCCAATTTCTTCCCTCCACAGCAGCAGCAGCAACATCATCATCAACCAACACAGTTCAAAAGCTGTGCTTATGAGCAATCTCAGCAACATCATGATATCAAAGAAGGAATTCCCTCAATGATGATGAATAATAATAATTTAAAAGCAGCTTCTGCGGTAAAGCATCGTTCCTTATCACTATCCGTGCCATTGCCGTCTTACCTGGAAAACAATGGTGGATCTAGATCTGATTTGGAAAACACCTTTTCCAACAACCATCGCCAGCAATTATCTCACCATCATCACCAACAACTCCACAACAGTAACAATCATAACCATGCTTTTAGTGGAATGGTGGATCATGCGCATCACTCACATCAACAGTGTACTACGACAGGCCTGGTGCCCCCACCTGAACAAAATCTGTTGACGCCTAATAGTGATGATGACATCCCGTTTCGAGCCGCCTCCGCCAGCGGCCAATCTGATTTGGACTCATCCTATGAAACAATGGGTGAAGAGGGATGTTCAAGCACTAGTACCAGTGTTGCCAGTCACTGCATGAATACCTCGGGAACGTCTTCGTGTTCTAGTGGTGGGGGAGACAATGGTGTAACGGTGCCAATGACCATTGCAACTACCACAGAGCACATGCATTCAATGTCAATTGATGCCAACAATGAACAAGACTGCCAGCACCACCACCATCATCATCACAATCATGTCAGCATGGGAAATGACCTTGTTTTCTCCAGTTCGACATCTGTATCTTCCTGCATGCAAACCCAGTCTCACCACCATCTTCAGCAACATCACCATGTGGCATCATCTATAGGGATTGGAATGCTGGAACTGCCCAACTCCACGGTGGCTCTCTGCACGAATAATGTGGATGACCTTGACGAGTCATCCACAGACTCCTCAGTGGAACTGCACAATGTAATTTCTGCGGTTGTGCAGAATTCGTCCATTGAGACGCCCGAGAATACAATGATGGGCGACGAGGATGATGAGGTGGATAATGTCGTGGAAGGGATAATGCGTGATGAGGATATTGCCGCAGAAAGCAGCTTTCACCATCACCATCATCAGGATAGTCAGGCTGATATGAACGTGATAAGTACCACGACTATGGAACCTGACGAACTGGATGACGACGACGTGGTAGGTAATCATGATCACGACGTTGATGACAATTGCAGTGAAAGCAGTATGAGCCACATTAACTCTAGTTTTACCGCAGACATGTTTTGCGACAGTAATCACAGTAATGATGATAATAGCAGTAGTGAAATGGTAATTGCTACAAGCAATGAGATGAACACAACGGGTAACTGCGATAATGGTGAGGAAGATGCAAACGTTATTAACAGTAGCAGTGGAAGCAATGACTTTGCGTGTGTGCCCGAGGAAGGAAATTTTATGGATAATGAGGTTGAGCATGTGGACGAAGAGGAAAATGCGACAGTTAACAGTAATGTTAACTTTGACAGCATCAAGGCATCATTCTCACCTCTGGGAACCGATTCTACGTCCATTTCTCTTCCGTCGCCATCCTCTTCATCACCGCAAAAGATTTCGAAACGATCATTCAGTGAAACTGACAAAGACGTAAAAACTGCTACAACATCATCGGCAGCAGCACTAACCACAACGAGTACAGATTCATCTATGGCCACACTAAGTACAACATTTGGTGCTATTTTGAGAAAAGCCAGTGAAAATAGCCGGGATAGTGGTGGTGTCGTGGGTAGTGGAGAAACCACATCAAGTATATCAAGTACACCCAGTTTAAGTAGCAGTAGTGCTGTCCAGAAAGGTGTGAAAAAGGAGAACAGTAGTAGCAGTGTTTCAAGTAACAATACGATAAACAAAGAGGAGAAAAGTAGTGAAGATAGTGCTAATATTACCGTGAATAGTGATACGAATGAAAAAAGTGATGGCAGTAACGTTAATAGTACCGACACTAGTAGCAGTAGTAATAGCTGCAGTGGTAGTTCCTCCACAACGACCACCACCGCCAGCAGCAGTTGTAAAGCCATTGACATAATCATTAGCAGCAGCGTCAACAACCTTATCTCTAAAGGCAGCGGCAATAACAATGGAAATAATAACAGAGTCAGTATTCCCAAAGGCTGGAAGCGTGAAATCCTGAAAGGATCTCTGAATGATAATGGAACGACTGCTAATAATGGAACGGGAGTACTGTACATCAGGTAAAAACAAAAACAGCATTGTAGCAATTACGACAATGATTATAGTGTGTTTGGCTGCACAGTTTGGTTAATGAATTACTTTTTTATCTATTTCGTCGTGTGGGATTTTTATTACCACAAAAAAGAAAAACATAGAAAACAAAAAAACATGGCTGAAATAGGAGTTTCAACAAACTTTTTTGTTTGATTTCCCCATTTTGTCAAATAACAAAATGGGACTCGCATTATTAAGGCAGTGAAAGCGACTGTTTGCATGTCACCTTTTCCTCGCTTTGATGCTTTAGGCGCAAACTATTGTTAAATTGGATGGAATAAGAGAAGTAAAATGTGAGGACATGCAAAAGAAAGAAAACAAAAGGAGAAAGTTGTTAGTAATGGTGAAAGTTGCTTTCCTTTTGTTATTGCTCACTTTCCGTGCACCACCAAAGGCAAAAGTAACATAGCATTTAGTTTCAGACTGGCAGAAGGTGACTTTCTCTTCTCTGCGCTAACAATCCTGATGTGTTCATGTCAACTTTCATTATATGCATGAGTAAACGAAATTGGCTTCTTCATATATACATCAGCTTTACAGTCTTTCATCAGCTCTCCGACATGCTTTAGTGCGCTTACATTCAAAGCAATTTTGTTTCTTAAAGGTGGTATGCACATTTGGGAACATTATTATTAGAAACATGTATCAAATAAAAACGTACACTCGCTATGAGCTAAAAAATTCATTATATCCGCAAGCGTAAAAACAAAATATAAAAAGAAACACAAACAACCACACACACTGCATAGAAAATTGGGATGGGGTTCTTCCACCACTTCCTTACTGCGACTCTTCCTTTACAATATATTTTTGTATTTTCAAAGCAACCCATTTATATCACAAGCATTTCATGACATTAATCCATTAGGGAAATAAACCCGAGAAATAAAAAACTGGCAATAAGCACATAAGAAATGCATGAAAGCAATAGAACTATATCATATAGCCTACCTGGAAGTTCTTTGATGTTGGCAGGTGTTACATTTTCTCGTTATTTCTTTCGTTTGACAAATATATTGGGCTTCCCATTCCCTGTGTGTGATATATTATTATTGTGTCAAAAATAGAAAACACACCAAAGCAAAAAATGCAGAACTGACAAAGGTGCAAGCATGGCATACTTATATTGCTCATATATCAATTGTGTTTGTAATATTGAATATTTTGTCAAAAACATTCCATTGGTGACTGGTATGTGTGGCTTTTGTGTTATTTTTATTCATCGATAAAGCAGATCTGCTAATCGATATTTTCCCTAATAAGTGTAGCTCACTTAGCTTTTCATCAAGGACGTTGACTTAGTATTCAATTATGTACTTATACATTGGTCACTTTTGCAAATCTTATGGTAGTTTTTGCAAATCATATAATTACTATTGTCATCTAAACGTAATAATATAGGGATTGAAAAGCATATTATGCCTAATATAGATAATTAATTTTGTCTTTTATCATAAACCTTCCCGATGATTGCTAGCTAAAATTCAATTTTTGAAAACCGAATAGGTACTTCTCATCTACATTTCTTTGAAATGTAAAGTGCGAAAAATAAGAAGCAAGTATGCTCAAAAAAAAATATTTGCGTTCTTCATGCGGAAGAAAGTTTGATCGTTTCTGAAACTCTTTTTCCACTCTCATAACATCCGAACTTACAACAAAGGGAATCTATTTTTACTTATTTTTATCATTATTTAGTTACTGTCATAAAACGGGAATGGATACATGCACAATTTCACTCAATGTATTTCAAAGTGAACAAAAGAAAACAGGTTAAAAAATATGAAATTGTGCAGCTGACAGCAATTTAAAGTTTCCTATATGAATCATTTTTGTGCATGTTTAGGGGAAATTACCATTGGGAAAGTTGTTGCAACCGGCGATTTAGATACTATATCGCCTCTTACCTGTTCATATGTTAACTTTTTTGTGTTAATACACAGTGCGTGCAATGAAACAAATCTTGTTAAAATGTGTACTGTGTACACGTATAAAATGTGATAATGAAAATAATAACGTATTTTGTAGTAAATGAGAACGCAGCGGGACTCTAACACGTTCCAGTGAAAAATGAATTGCATACTAAGATAGTGGCTTAGAGCGGGCTTTTAATAATAACTTCTTTTGAGCCATTTTCTCTTTATATTAAGGTGTTTTGAGTATAATGGGATAAAAAAGGGGTTTTTGCCGCTGCATAATGCATAATACGCATCTCGTTATTTACAAAAACTCAGAGAAAAGAATTGCTTCTTCAATTCTCCACAAATTCATTTGAGAAAGGAAATTAAAATGAAGATGAGTTTGTCCATTTCAAGATGCACCAACTGTTAAAAATGTAATTTAACCACGTAACACTTCAATTTGTGCAAAGATCACAATCTTTATTTCTGTGAGAAAATTGAGTCGGCAAAATATCAAGGAGTAGTAATTGATTAATTTTACAAAACATCTCGTGATATAATATTGTAAATTGGAGGCTGGTACACAAGCCAATTTCATATAAATTTTTAAAGAAAATGGGCAAAGCAAAAGTATGATTCTCCCTTTATTCTAAAAAATATATCATTTACCAAACTCAAAATGCAAAACTAGCATAAATATCTTCAGCAGCTTAGAGCAAACTGTTTGTTGTATTTGCTATTAAAACCCAAATCAGCACGCTACTTGATAAAGGTACTTGTGTGTTCCAAATAGATAAATGAAGTTATTAAGCGTAATCATCAACAATATATCTCTAAACTCATTAGTTATTTATGCTTTGTCAGCTGGCAATAATGGCATTCATGAATGCGTAATAATAATATTTGCTCAGTTTCACTCCTCTATGTCTGGTCTCCACTCTGAGCATTTGAAATGCAAACAGAAACGTTATCAGTTATCGGCTACCAAAACCAAACAGTCAAACAGTGTACTTTACACGGAATACATTATCATTACAGTTTTGTTATTGCATGTCATCATGATTTCTAATGAATAACGGGGAGGTAAGAAATAGCTGTAACCATTATTGGTCAACCAATGTCAGGCAGGAAAATCTCGTACAGAAAGTCACGAATATATTTAAGAATATCATGTTTGGAAAAGTAATGTTTACCCACATTATCAGTTTGGGCACACTTGACAATTCGTAGGCTGGTTATACACGGTTTGTTTATATGCATACTTAGCACACTCATTCAAGGTGTTGGCTAAAAGAAAGCTTGTAGACTTTACAGCAGTTATCATTATCATCACCTCATAACAATCATGTAAATACTGAGTTGGTGCAAGAATAGTAATATTCAATTTTTGAATATATTTGCCTATATGGTTTTATCGTATGTAGTACAAGAAATATTTGCTTCTAACTTCTTCCTATTGGAGTTTTAGAGTTGTTTAGCAAAGCTAATAATGATTGTGACCGTGAACTATTCGTTGATGCAAATGTTCAAAATGAGCTTTGACGAAAAGCTTTTCTTACAGCGTACATAATATTTATCAAAGAGTGTTGGTAATAAATTCCTAATTTCATTTTTCTCATGTATACATTTATGGACTATCGAGCTCGGAAATGTTTTCCCTCGTCTACTTTGCTATTATTTTCTTTGTACGATGAAACAGAGATACGAGTAACCAGATCTCAGTGGGTAGATTGCAACTAAATATGGTATTTTTACATTATGCGGGCTGGCCTACCACACGGTCACGTTTCTGGCTGGAGAGAAATAAAAAAGTGGACTATTCCGTTTCCATACTCAAAATCAAACACGTGTTGAAAAACTCTGTTAAAAGTTGAGTCAGACAAGAGCACTCATGCAAATGAATAAAGAAAAAACTAAAACGATTACTAATAGAGCAAAGTTAAAAGAAAAGCTGGCAAGCAGCCCTGCCACCGTACCACTTTGAAACATACCAAAAAGCGAAGACGACAACATGGAGAAAAATGTTGTTTATTATGAAGCCTAAAATCATGTTTACGTTACGTCCTCCATACACACTTCCGTTTTAATTTTTTATCGAGTGAGTGTAAAAGCAAGGTGGATGTGGGCCGGTTTTAGGCAACACCGACAGTAAAATATGCATAATATTATATCTTTTTATTTAAACTTGCATCACATATTACATCCCCTCTGTTAGATATATCGGACGTAGTATATTACAAGGTAGAAAAGTTTAGTTGCTTGTCTCTGCTTGAAAGGAAATTTTATGAGTTTTTACATGTACAGATTGCTACTTGAGTTTCTCTTGGAATATTTTTCACAAGTTTTTCTCTCTTTGTACGACATCACTATTCATGCAACGAATGCAGTTTTTGCGTTGGTATTAGCATATTATATAATATCGAATATATGACATGTCCGTAAATAAAACACTAGCCAGGCAAACTATATACTCTTGTGTTACTCGTCACGTGCAACCGGCAGTCGGAGTCGAGGGTAGAAAGGTAAAATTTATTACTACTTATACATTGGCATTGGACTGGTAAAGGTAAAAAAACTAAACAAGAAAACTTTTCTACGCATATATACAACCCTATTCAATATACATAGCTTGGTAAATATTAAAAAGTACAAAGATTGCTGAATAAAGAGAATATAGAGAGAAAACTGCAGAAACTCTTACTGCTAAAAATCTTACATCCTACTGAGTCACTCCGACTCAAAATGGAATGAATAAATGAGAAGGGGTAAAATTAATGTGTTTTTATGCACGAGTGTTTGCGTATGCGTCTCATTTACAGAAAATATTCTTTTCGACAAAACAAATTCTAAAAAGGTTGCACACACAGAATATTTTTCGTCTTCCACTTTTTATTCTTTAATGCAGATATATTCTCGTATCACACTCACATATTACTAAACCCATAAACTTTATCGGGTGCATGTTGCATACTAACTAAAGTGCTTGTATACATGGAGTCATTAGCGCAAGCAATTCAGCTACCGGTTTCCTGTGACTTGAGTTCTCTCCGTTGCTTGTCTCCCTGAAAAATATATTTATTTTCATATTTGCCTTCAACTCTTTCGTTCGTAATGTCGTTCTATCCAGCTACAATTTTGTGCTTTTTAAAACTTTTGCTCGTTAGCAGTTATTGAATATAATGTTGCCCATGCATATGTCGTTGCTACCGCCTTCAAATAAATATAATAATATAATGTGTTGCATGTCAAAGTTTTTCTCTTTTTCTATTAAAATTCACTCAAGTGTTTTCTCCCAAGACGAGAATAAGAGAGGTTGATATGGCCGTCGTCATACTTAAAACGAGAATTTATTGGGAAAAAATTATGCATACAAGTTTACAAGGAGCGGTAGCAATTTATGAATATGCATGAACCATCTTGCCAGCTTTTGTTACTAGTTGACTCAAGTTGACTATTGTCGGCTAAACACTGGGTATTTTCTAATGTTTTATACACACCTCGTCCAATTTGGGGTGAAACATGTAAGTGCTACATTTTAGTAAGGCATAATGGAAAGGCCATTCTATCCGGAAATGGAACGGTCTAGTTAAGTAAGTTTAGTAGGGACCCACCGCACAACACCAGTTTGAGTTGAGCCACTTCAAAAAATGGTTTCAGGAAATCATGCCTACCTGCATTGCGCCTACAAACAAAGAAACGCAGGAATTATAATATACGCAAGCACTTTTGATCTTTAATCAGCATAAACCTCAAACATACTCAAAACTAGATCTAATCTGAAAGTGGAAAGCGCGCGTTTTATTCCATCTGCTTATATAGTTTCCTGAGCGTTAAATTATTTTAACGATAATGTTTACAAAAAGCACCAGCGAGTCCAAGAGCTCAGCAAGCGGTGGAAACTGTAGACTCTAAAGTTGGCACTTTTATTTACCGAACTTTAATATGAAATGAAAGCAATGAAGCATTTCTTCAAAAGCTCAAACATTATAGTGTAAAAATGTAAATAAAATCAGAACCTGACATATATTTTGCTCTTTATAATATTTGCAAAATAATCAGTTTATTATCATTTTATTGTGATCCTGTGTACAATAACAAGGTTTCGTGTCAAGCCACTCATTCATTAACAGTAGAAAATTAGCAAAATGTCAAATGCTGCTTTTTATAATAAAAAGAAAATCGGAAACTTTGCAACAAGAGTTACTTGTGTGGATCTAGCACAGTCAAATTTGAACAGAAATGTTCAAAAGTTAGACAGTTTGTATCACCTCTGCATGTAGGTGAATGGGTTTGAAAAATGTATGTTGGCAAAGGTATAATTATCCTCGACATGAGTTATAATACAAGAGTGTAATTTAATGCACTTCTTTTCTCCACGGACATGACATGATATGTGGGTTTTTAGTCACAGCCGTGTTGGAAAGTTCTTTTAAAATGTGCGCAACGATATATTCATACTTTTCTGGTGCCCCTCTCTAGTCTGGTGCATGTTGATAACTTTTGAAGATAATGAATGCAATGTTGTGACTTTTACTCGCGTGCCACTTACACCAGCACCACCGTCCTAACAACTGTTTTAACTGAGTCATAGTCATTATAATGACTGGCAAATAAAATAGGAATCGACTAAGCATGGACCAGTTTTGAGAAAGGCAAAGTGCAGCAATGATGATAGCTATTTTGGTGTAAGATGATAATAACATTTAAAATGTCTAGGGAATTGCTGCAGTGCGTTGGATCAGAGTATGCAGACGGTTTGGCTTTCAATGTTGTAAATATTTTGGTTTGCTTATCTTTATCGCTTACGTATTTTCATCGTGAAGTGGTATACAAATATGCATGGTTTCATGTTATAATACTGATAGTGTCATTGCATTCTCCTTCTATTTGCAATGAAAGAAGATATTAAGCTGTAGAACCCGCCTCATAAATAAATGATTTTATGAGCCGATTACCACTAAATGTATTTTTATAGATCATCAATGCGATATTCGTTTTGATAAACATGGCAATTTGAAAAGGGGACGAAAACACAGAAGCTTTTATAAGTACTGAAATGAATATGTTTTTGAAATTACTTTGTAGTAATTGCAACAATAATGGCTATATTGTAGGGAGTGGAAAAGTTACCCACAAACGTGTCATATATTGCATTGCATGTTTGAAGTTTGATAACAAATGCCGCATGATACGATACTTTTGTTATTTGGTTATTTTCTCTTTTTGGCTTATTTATAACATCAGGGGATTCATTCTCTTGATATTGCTGCGCTTTTACAATTTAGAATGATTGCGGCTATGTTATTACATTCCTGTGAAACAAAAATAACTTTAAATTGCTTTTTATCTTGCAACCATGGTTGTTGAACCATGAGGAATTCGCTTATAGAATCAAATCAGACATGGTTAACAAAAGTGCGTATTTGAATTTGCCATGTCGTCAAGTCTAAAGATTTTGCGTGAAAAGGGAAACAATTCTATAATTGACTTAATAATGACGTTACAGATTACACAGTTTAGCTTGCAAACTGTTTTCGGTTTTTTTAAACAAAATGCCAATTAGTGAACTAATGGGAAGGTAATTTTAGGAATAGTGTCAAAAGCATTGACATTATTTGTGGCAATGAAATTCATGGCGATTACTGCGATTGCTGACGGATCAAATTTTATTTGCCGACGAAAAAACATACAGCTTCCAATATACTCGTGCCAGCAATGTTATTATATAAATGTGCTTCCTTTCTTATTTCATTATTGTATCCGAAGAGAAAGATTCATGAAACAGCACATATGCTCCTTTCCGAATACTATTGGGATACCATTCCAAGAGCTATTACAAGATTACGAGAACAAGCTCATTTGTAACAGCGTCATCATGTTTATTCCTGCATATTATCATGGCATGTGGCATATTGGATTACACACACAGATAAGTAAAATACCAGAAAGAAGCAGTAAATCTCAAAAAATGATTTGCTGCCATAAAGCTTTCTGTTTGCATTTTATGTGTTCTGCTCTTAAGAAATGAATTGTGGGCTCAAGTCAACCGGCGGTCTCTGATGTCACTTTTTCGTAAAATGGGGTTCCATTTTCCTTGCGACGACGATGGCGGTATCCTGTAGTGTGTACTTGACCATTTACTTCTGATAAAGAGTTTATTTGTTTACACGCAATTTATTCCCTCAGACATGGTTTCAGCTTTATAAGATTTATCTTGTCTGTTAAATGAATGGAATGAAATATAAATCTCAAGTTACTTTTTATTACTTGCGTTTTGTTGTGTTATAAAATTTTGAAATATGATTCCAGTTCAAAAGGAATCATGATAACCATTATGCAATTATACACATATACCACAAGCTGTTCAAATAGAATGGGAAGGTTTTTACAAAAGCCGAAACAAGAATCAAGGAGACAAGAACAACTTTCTAGGTCTTTTCACTTCGATTTCAATACAATAAAGTACGCAAATATTTACCTTATTATATGTATTAAAACCCAACAATATTAATAATTATGCATACATCCTCACAAGCAAAGATCATCTACAATGCAAATAAAATTGGAAAAAGTATTGAACAATCCTTAAAATACATTTGTTCAGCCAGTTTTGCAGACACTAATCGCATAAAGGTATTGGTTGAAGAAAGTAATCGAGTATTTGTTGCTGATTCCATCACACAGGAGTGTTAAGTTGATAACGATCACCATCATCGTAAAAATCAGTTGCAGAGCAATTGTTTGTGCCTGTCCTAATACATCTAATCTCGTCACTAAATTTCTCATTGTTAGTTCTCATTTCTCAAGTACATATAAGGAATTGTGGTCTGCGAAACAACTCTCTCTTTCAAATCATCAAACAATACAGATTACTACTTGAGATGGATTGAATTGAAGTTGATAGTCATCATTACCATAATACGTATAATATCATGCTGATCGAGAATCTAGTTTTATTTATTTTTTATCTAGATTTGTTACAAAGTCTGGTCGACAGAGATGTGTAATTGTATTTAGTGAAGAGATAAGGATTTCTTTATAAAAAGTAAACAGACAAGAACTGGATGATGATGGAATGACCGGTGGTGTGACTGAATTTATTTCATGTAGAGTTGTAATTTTTTCGTAAGTGTTAATGATTGAATGATGGGGTTGCATGAGGAGACCGACAGTGAATCTGACAGCAAGCAGAAGCACATATGCATGGTCATACCAAGAGATCAAGATCAGCGATACGCAGCAGAAGTAAATACTCATTTTTCAACTACGCCTTAAAGAGTTTTCTTTTGGTTCAAGTATGCGTATTTCGATTAAAACATGACCAGACAATCGCGATAATTAGGAACCTTTTTCATATCTAAGCAGCAGCAGCAGCAACAAATCTGTAGGGGTCCACTGAAAGCTAACAAATCCACATGGAGTGTCGATGACTTTCTGATGAGCCATGAACAATGTCATCCTTGCTAGCTTGTTTATGCAACAGTTCAACAAATTGATTTTTATTTTGCAAAATACGAACAAGGGCAAAGTAGTTGGTTGGGTATTTCCTTTAAAAAATTAACCAGTCTTGATAAATTTCTCTACCAGACTCGAACACAAAATGCAGGGATATGTCAAAATTATTCGACAGGCCATATTAATCGATTTTTATGGTTTTCTTATTGCCTGGTTTCAATTGTATGAAAAGGTACGTATTCATGCATGAGGATCATTGCTAAATGACTGATCAAATATGTGAATTCGAAACATGCCCAGTTACAAGAAGCCAGTCACGTATTATCAATTGCCATAATATGTGTATATATTATTTTAGTTAATGCTGCTGAGTTTTATCCGGAGATTTTAATTGATGATTGGACATGTTTACTCAGCTTATTATAACGTGCTTATTATCGAGTAAATACTGTTGTAAAAGGCGATCCGAAAAAATTGATTAAAATGCTATTATTCCCTTTTCCTATCGAATGAAGTGGTAATATTACTAATCATTAGATCCAGTACACATTATAGTTTCACGTTTCATCTCCAAGTATTTTTTTCATCAAATACTAGTTCTAGAAAGATAAGCTTGCTTGTAAGCATTTGCGATGATTATTACTTTTTATCTCAAGCGCAAATCTTGTCGGACCGCTTTTTTCAACTGGAATTTACGTAAATTTTAAACGAATAAAAATAAGTCATTTTCAATTACCTATGCAAAATGTTTGCAAAAGAAAGCACAATATTTTTACTTAGGTAGAAATGTAACCCCCCAGCAAAAGCAAATGAATCGAGTGCATATAGGTTTGTAGTTTAGATTTTCTGATAGCCATTTGTTATACTCTGTTGGGTAAATACCTACGTTATTGATAGTAATAAGAAGAATATAAGAAATGGAATGCTTTTCAAGAAAACATCTTATTTGTCATCTTTGAATCATCATCATTCTAACAAAACGTTAACAAAAAAATGAAGAAAAGGCGCGTCTACAATATGCTTTTTGCTAAGATGTATCTCAAAGAGCTACTTTGTCGTGGTATGAATGTACTATCTATATAACCATACTTATTATACTGGTATGCATCTTTGATGACAATTTTACTCTCATATAATGATGATGCTCTTTTTTGTGCCTTTGTCACTTCAAACAAATTTTTTGCTCGACTCATAAATTCGAAAAAATTCAAAGTCAATATCCCATCGTCCGTTTCATCTTCAATCTGCTCACCCTTCTTCTAATAAATTGGCACAATGCTCATCATCAACATACTACGTCTGAATACCATAATACCAGAACCGTCATTTTAACAGTAGTATTGGCATTGTTGTAACATGCACTACTTCGCTTTGCCACTTTTGTTGCCGTCCGTCCTTTACATGTTCACCGGTTCTGTAAAATGGCTTTTCTCCTCGTGTGAGATGCATAACGATAAAAAATAAGCATTTGCTCGGTTGCCTCGTCGTCGTTGGAGCTCATCTTGACTACCGAAGAAAACTGTGCTTTGATGAAGCATAATGCGATGTGATACATGACAATGTTATTTGATCTTCACTTTTGGTACTTCCATCACCCATCACATCATCATCAAATCATGATTTTGACGTTCTACGTTCTTTCGATTCGTTATGCGTGTTAGTATTTTTTCTTTATACCTGTATTGAACAACGCGATTGTCTAGGGTAGCGATGAGCTGCTCTGGATTTAATGGTTTTTGTATAGAAGTCGAGAGACGAATGATGTACTACCTTACCACGATGATGATGACGAATATATAATATTAGATTGTTATACAACAACATGTATGCTAGGGAAGAATAGGAATTGATGCTAGGGTAGATCCCATAAACGATTTTTTGTGCTCCCACATTTTTTCTTTAGCTTGAGTTTGTAGGGAGAAAAGAATTGATGCATGCATGATAAAAAATTTCGTTTACCGATGATATTGTTGTGTTCCATTGCTTGACGAGTTGGCTTCTTTTTCTTTCTTGCGTTTATGTCCTCTTCAAAGAGTAGCATTTGTCATTGCCCGCAGAATATACTGACAATGAGAAAGCAAAGATACAACACGTACTAAGATTGAGAGTTTCTTGCACCTGCGATCGCATGTACATTTTTTTCATATGATAAACAGTAGACATATTGGTGATTATATGCATCTATATATGTCACGAAGATGTTTAAAAATTGAAAGTTACAATTACAAACTGTAAAAGTAAACGTGCATCAGAGGGAGATGTGAACAATGTAAATGCATGTTTTCTTGTCTAGCGAGATGATCAAGCTGATCTTTCGTTTTTTGGAATGAAATACAAATGGTTTAAAAGATACTTGGAAAAGGGGTAAAAACTGCGATGAGAGCACGGACTATTTACAATTTACAACTAAAGGGCTAAAAGTGAAGTATAGTTTTAAGGAGAAAAATCTTTTTTACTCGAATTTTTTACAAGCCGACAAAATTCAATATGCAATAAATTTAAAATCTGGTTGTTCAGCTCCGTTTTCTGCCGTGGCACGTTTATGATATACCTACAACACTTTTCTGCCCATTCGGCAGTTTGACATACAAGGTATTATGCAAGCACATAAGAATGAGCTCAACGATTTGTTCTGATTATCTCACTTTGTTTGCCAGCATTAACGATTGTAGTAGATGTGTTGTTGAAAATTGTTTTTCTTCTCAAGGTACGTGGATTGACGTACCGGAGGGCTACCTGTCGAACATGATCATATCTTTTAAGCCATATTCGATTTTCAGGATGAAAACACGTTTCTTAGAACCGAAAAGTGAAAAATGCAATAAATGAATCCATATACTTTTACAATTTTCAGTACGCACGACGCTTTTAATGATGCGCGAGCATAAATGATGATGATGAGGGAGAGGAGGATGGTCAGAGTTGCAAAAATGTTGTTTCGTTGTTTGTTTTTGTGCTCAAAGTCGTGATTCTTACATTACCAATAAACTCATTTTTCGTAGTAAGTATTGAACCTGTAATTGCGTCTTGGTCGGCAAACACTGAAATCAAATAGGTCCATGATGGGTGATAGAAGTGTCTCAAGTCCATGGTATACGTGCTTCACGTTTCGAGTGTTAAAAAACACAATTATGTTTATGCCAATAACCGCAAAAGAGCAAATTTCAAAATCCGGGTTTGTTCAAACCACTTTTTTGAAATGTGAAGCCGTAATTTCAATACAAATCGTTGACAGAAACAATTAGCTGTAGTGATAACTCATGGAACTTTCAGAGTTTGTTGCATGTAATCTTTTCTTGACAAAAACATTTTCCCTTGAGAATGTCGAGAGATGGATAGGGCAGCAATTTTTCAGATAGCATAATATTATCTACACGTGTAACGAATTGCCATTTCTTTTGAACTTTTACCTTCATGCATTCATCCATTATCGCAAATCAAGCAAAACCAGAATTAGCTGTATACATTTTAGCATACACGCCGGATTTTTCTTGCTAAATTAGCATCAATTATAATTTTACACATTTTACCTACCGACTGCAGCTTTTGAATCTTTCTCGTTAACAATTAACATAATATATTTGGTCGTGAGAAATCAGTTATCGGTCGCCTCTTTGACTTTCTTTATGTCCTGTGTTTCACACACATATCTTTATACTTTATTACCAAATGTAAATTCGCAATTAAAATGCATTAAAATATTCATTTGAAGAGTATTGCTACAAAAGTATCAATGAAAGAGCGCTGAACTACTCAAGAAAAGTACGCTGCAAACTGTGGCGAGTGTCTAAATTCTAAATTATTATCATACTTTGTACTTGTAGATTGACGATGTGACAGAAGGGCATATAAGAAACACGTTCCTCTTTGTTGGGGTAATAAAAACTGTTGACAGTTCCAACAAGTCACGTTAATGACAGTAATGTTGCTGTTGCGCTTGTGACTGATGAGAGACAAAGATTACGAGAATAATAATAATTTTAATAGTGTAACAAAATGTTTCAGATTACTGACTACACAATTTACAGTGGCTATGATGTGTTCTTCTGCTTGAAAAACTGCTTATAGTCCATATTTGTAAGCTTCACAAGTACTTTACAGAATACACATTTAATGGAGCCTTTTCAGAGAAGAAACAATAGACTGTTTTTCCTCAATGGGATATTATATGGATAATTTCTCTAAGGTTGTTCTTCATGGCAAATTTATGCTAAGCTGTCAGTAAAAGCATAATATATAACAACTTATTGACAAATCCACACAAAGCATATATGAAAGAAAGTACCATGTTGGATATTTGAGGCGTAGAAATATGGTGTGATGTGGCTAAATATCATCTTCATCATCGTCAAAATAACAATGAGAAAGCGCTTTATTTGGCTTTATTGTACTTTTGCTATGCTGTATTATTGGAGATAAAAATCCTTCAGAACCGAAGAGCCAGGCGAGCAGCCAAAAAGAATTAATCAAGAATCACGAATGAAACAAGAGACAGGAATGCGCACACATACACATATTATAATCAACATGACTGCATCTTTTTAACCAGACAAGCCAAATTCAACGAATTGCGTTTTAGATTTTATTCTTTTCGTGTGTCGATGTGTGACTGTGCGGTTTTACTTTGGCAGAGATGAACTCTGAGATACATTGTTGCTGAAACCAAAGCAGTATGCAATTTATGAAAAAGGATGCATGAACCATGAGCATTATCAATTGTTTCAACCTTTGTAAGAAATTCATACATTGCAAATTGCATGATTGTTTATTACATAAAATATTATTCATTTTGATATCAATCCCTTCCATTCCAGTTATCTGCTTCAGACACTACAAATGCATAACTCATGAAGTAAGTAATGTGCTCGTATCGTAGTTGGTGTATTTCATATCGCGATTCTCAGTAAAGCCAGAGAAAATGAGAATAATGTCTACTAAGTATGCTTTTATCTTGTACGACTTTTATTATTCCATCTACATTCCCATTATTCCATACGGTTGAATGTTTTTGTTGTTTTGGCAAGACTGTCCGAGTAGGAAAAATCTTAATAGCTAATATGCTCAAACGTCATGATAAATATAATGAATATTATACACTCTTTGCCAACAAGTGTATTTTTTCTCATTGTTTTATCATCCAATGTCCATTTCAACTTGTTTCTTCTCTCAGGAAAAGCTTACTACTTAGCATTAACAGCAACGATTGTTTATTTTTTATGAATAAAATGAGTTGTGCAAGTGATTATGCGGTATGAAAAAATGATGCATACATGATAATAGCTAAAAAAAATGCCTGGATAGAGGAGGATAGAATTTCACTTTACATTGTGGACGTGCCTGGTCCAACGGTCCAAGACGAACAATAAGTAAAAAGCCGGTATATTATAGTGATGAATGTGATGATGATAATGATGAGAAGTGGTGGTGGGAGATGGCCAAGTTGTTGTTTGCCAAGCTTCATTGTAAAGTCATACTTTAGTTGCTTTGGATTGATATGTGTGGGTAATAATTTTCTCTGGGATGGAGAAAATGACGACGACGACGAGATAAATAAAATAATATTCTGTATGACTCGCCTTGACTTTTGCCTAATTCGGCGAGGGAAAAAACAAGAGGAAAGTTGAAGTGCGCATATCATATCCATAAATAACAAGTACGCATATATCATCGTCTTGATCATTATTACCATACGTGTACTTTGTAGATGAATTGAAGAGAGGATAGCTGTGCAAATAGTGTAAATATATGTACATATTTAATGCATTTCACTTTATGCGTCATATTTCTTCACAATAAAACGCATCACATACTGTGTAATGATAATAATGTTGTTTTGAACTAATGCACATGCTGTACAAGAAAAGTACACACAAGCTTTTTATCAAGATTTCCAGCGCACATTAAGCGAGAAGTAAAACTTGTATTAAGACAAATTCAAGTTCTTTTTAGACTGGCTGCGTTTCTCTCCGGTGTATATCCTGTTTGTGGCTTTTTATGCCTACCTAATATTTCGTGAAACGCCTAATATTACACTTATAACATGTTATAAAAGCCAAAAGGTACTTAATAGGAATACCAAAGAACTTTGATGTACCAGACTCTGAACAGAGGAATAAACTGCCGAGTACAGGTGGGTGGTCATCATTTTCATCGCAACAACAGGGTTTTTTTTTACTATGGAGTCGTTTTCTCCAGCACAAAAAACACACAATGTGTGCACTGAAGTAGCTTCAAACAAGCACAGAAGAATGAGTGAGAGCAGAACATTTTGTAAAACTTGTTATTAAGCCCATTGTACCTTTGAATAATTTCCATGCACCATGCACAATCATCCAAGTCATCAAACTTGCAGTTTTCAATTCTATATATTATTTTTTATAAATATATGCGTGTCCTCCGATCACTGGAGTTGGATATCAATTTACTTATACACAGCTTTAAATTATGATGTTCTAGAACTATTCAGTCAATTCTGTGAATAAGTTGAGTAATTGAGAAGGAAATCTGGATTTGTACCTTGGGACACAAGTATATAGGTATCCACCTGCTTGATCTTTTTGATTTTTGTGATGTAAGTAAATGTTGTGTAATGATAAAATACGAGCGTTTTTCTGTGGTCAAAATAAAAACATCAAAATCATACTTTTTTGTAGCAAAGAGTTACCTTGTTGAAAAAAGAAGAAAACGGTCGTACATACATAATATAACAGCTGCAAGCACAAAATCCAAAAACACTCCAAAAACTGGCTCAGGTTAAATAAATGGATGACTGGCTTAATGGAGTATTTTAAGTCGTAAAAGTAGAAAATGTACTAGAAATGGTTTGAATAAAAATAATGTGATGCTAGTGGCTGCATGAGTAAAGAGGGTAATGCAACATAATTGTCGTCGTGAGTTCTGAAATGATAGTAATAATAGTGATGTATGATGCTATGAACTGCTTAAGTGTATTCTAAAAAATATGATCGCACACAGGTATAATCATTGTTATTACAATAAAAATGTTGATAGCTTAAAATGCGATATGATATCTGCATGATATTAGCTGGCAGGATGCAGATGCACACGGAGCGAGCAGACAAGGAGCGACAAAAAATGCCCACAGTACACAATATTATCTAACATTTTATCCTCCAGAAGATTTATGACATTTTCAAAAAGGGAAAATAAAAATATTAGAAAAGTTGTTGAATGATGAATCTTTGTATCATGTAGTATGTTTATTTTGTGCATTATTAATTGAGCATAATATACATCTTGTGTGCGTTATGGCTGATGTTGGTGATATGTCACAGTCACATTCAAAGTTCTTTCTAATAAAAAATGTGAGTGTAAAAAATTGCGTTCTTTTACTAGCATCAGAGCATTTTAAAGATTTGCTGACAAAGTTTTCATTGAAAAGCAAAAAGGAATGCATTTTCATTAGTGTCATCATTGCAATCAACATGATTATCACCCTAATGTTGGTAGGTGTAATATGTATACTGAACCAAGTTTGAATGGAATTTTACTTCTTTTCATTCGTTCGTTTTTTGTAATATATACAAGTCTTTGTGGTTTACATTTTCTGACGCGATTCTTTTCTTCTTGCATGAATACAATGAGACTGAAAAAAGTATGAGCAAGAAAAATAGGAGACAGTGAAAAATAAAAAATGATGACTAGTTTTGCTGCACCAAAGGAGTCAAGAAAAGTATGCAAACGTATTGTTAAGTTAATTGATGAGGTTATGTATATTTTGGCTTGTTGAACCGTGTCAAAAAACACTCCAGACACTCCAAACGAGATAAATTGCTGTTTAGTAATACACGCTTGGTACAAAATGTACAGAGTACACATAATTTTCTTTGAAGACGGCAAACGCAAAAAAACCAAGATTTTTTATGAGAGGAGCAGCAATCATTGCCACTACAACAACCGTCGGTGGTACAGACCGTATTCATGATGAGTGATATGAACAAAATTCCTCTCTATGTTTATAGACACAGTTTTGTGAGTAAAAGTAACACTTGGGACGATGTTGTTTCTTTCATTATAAACATGAGTGTACGTAAAAAACACGAAACGAGCTGACATTTTAAAGATGCTCACAATACAATCACAAAATCAGCTAAAGAGGTAAAACATATTTTTCTTGAAAACTCTGATGATGTTGATGGGAAGCAGTGTGTGCGCAATTTAGGAGATGGTGATGATCATCAGGCAGATGAGGAATTGTTGTGATACTGATGATGATGACACAGGGAAACGAAGAGTGGCTTGTTGTTACATGTTCTAAACATGGCTCCGTTCTTTTAAACTGATAAATTTGCATAATTAAGTTTACTTTCCTCAAGAGCTGGCCTTAAATGGAGTAATGTGATGAGGATGTTTTGATGATGGCTGAGCGTATATAATGTAATGAAATGTGGTGAAATAGCATTGCAACCTGTAATTTTGGAGAAAACAACCACACTTTACTCTCAACAAAGTCGTTATAAAGGTAAAATAGCAATAGCATCATTATGCCGTTCTGTGGTGGGGTAAATAGCAATAAAACCAGCACACTTCAAAGGCTTTTTTAAAAGCTTTTTGGCTTAGAGATTGTTTTATGCTGAATGGGTTTAGGAGGAGGGTAAGATGATGCGAATTAGGTTTTTAGAGACACATCTCCTGAGCTAGAACACACAGAAAGAAGTTCAATGGCACATTTGAGCTTGAGTTGGTAGATACATCATCCATTTGGTGCAATACGTGCTCATTATATAATGGAAAATGTTATTCCGTCTTGGCCTTTTATTTCTTGGGGCTCCGAGTGATCTTTCATGACATTGATGTAAATTGGTAATGAAGGGTTGCACCTTTTTGTGCAAATTAATGGATGTTTTCTCTTGATGATTATGAGGATGAGTTTGAGGATTAATATGAGAATATATATACTCTATGCAAGCATACTTGGGCGTTTAGAGAACAAGAATACTTTAAAGGTCATAACTGCATTATTATGGCTGCTGCATTATGATGATGATGTGTCTGTGTAAAAGATAAACTGTGCAGATTACTAGAGTCTCATTGTTATTGTGGTGCAATGTTTAAAAATGTTCAGCGTGTCATAAAATACTTGTTTTTTTATATTTTTCATGTAACAGCCCAAGTGACACGAAGATACGGAATTTGGATGAGCTCAAGAACTATATTGGGTCGGATGGAACATGTAAGTGTGGGCTTAGTTGCCCGCTGCGTCTGGAGGTGGCTTTCAGCTTTGATCCAAAGGTATGTTTTCCTTGTAAAAGTTTTCAGAGAGTCGAGTTTTACAAACTTAATTATATGCGCGTATATATCTGGTGTCGGTCTGGCAGTAAAAATGTCAACCATATCTTCGTGTGCCTGCATTCATTCCCGACACATGTCTCATTATCATAGCCTGATGTCTTTCATTCCCTCATTAGGTGACAAATATGACTGCTGAAGATGAGAAGGAAAACTTGGCTTTGCTTCACGCTTCTGGTGACGCTTCTACTTCTGTTGGTGGCAGTGTTAATGGAGGAGGAGGAGGGAGAAATGATTCTTCGACATCGTCATCTTCCTCATCATCATCGTCAACTTCAACTACCACCATTACTGCTGGTGGGGAGTCAGACACAAGACTGTTATGCAATCACAAGAGAAAAATTCCCAAAGCGGAGGACTCACCTCTCATTTCCTCAACCAGAGATGATCTCGGTAAGTGAGAAAGAAGAAAATGAGCTAGAGACAAAATTATGTTATTTCATTTCCTTGCTTTTTTAACCCCTTTCCTCCAATTTTATTACGTGACTTTTTGACAAGCACAGCGTTTTGCTGACAGCAGCATTCAGCCGAGAAGTGAACCAAAGAGCTTTATACACTATACAAACTGCTTATTTCCTTTTCCTTTACGAGAGTTTACGGTTTTCAAAAACGCATTATGGTACCAGCAGCAGAACATTTTTGTGACGTGATCATACTTTACCTACCTTTTTCTTATTTTCTTGTGAAAAAATTATGTAACAAATCCCAATAGAGAAATAGAAATGTCAGCCGTGGATAATTTAACATTAACCATGCTGTTATGCACTCTATATACCATGTCGTTATATTTTTAACCATGTCTGATTATTTTGTGTTGTTAGTTAAATGAAACAGACAGAAACAGAATAAACTTTTGGAGAAACTCGCAAAAGAGTTTGGAGTGATGCTGCGTGCATGTTAGTCGGCATTTTTACGAGCAAATTAGGAGAAGCTTTCAGACACGTTAAAAAATAATAATAGCAAAAGCTCTAAAAGAGGTAAAAGCATAAGTCGGAGAAAAAAAAGTATATTATTATTCTTTCTTGTTACTACGTGTTTGTATTTTTATATGTTTTCTCAAATATCCATCCATCCTGCTTAGGAACACATTAGGAGCATCAGGGAAAATGTACTCACTCAATAATTTTAGTTTGATGATGAAAATAATGATTGTTGTTGTTATGTTTGTGTATGTATATGTGTAGTTTTGTTTGCTCAAATATTGTTTTACGCTTGTTAACCTTTCATATAAAACCAGCGAACAATGCTAACTACTGTTGTGCCGAGGGAACAACAGCAAAGTCAAAAAAATAAAGATGCTGTACCATTATGTTATTAGTCAGACGGAAGAAAATGGCAATTTACCATTAACATTGTAGCAGCAGTTGTTTTTACTTGATTCTTTTTCACCATTTCACCACACGGAGAAGCATCCGTGTGTCATGTGTACTTACAAACTGTACTACTTCTGTTAAACAAATAATAATAGCGTTCATTCTTCACTCGCTGTGATATTAAAACTTACTGCATTACTACAAGCAACTCATCTAAAAGTAAGCGCTTAGCGCTTTGTTGTATATAAAGCTGATAATACGAAATGAGAAAAAAGGTGAATAGGCGGATGCTTGAAATTAGTGACAGGAGAATTTATACGAGCTATGCTTCCAATTAGTCTTCCTCCTCTTCTCTTGTATATACTCACTTTATTCACTAAAGTGAAGAGAACAACAGAAAGACACAAAAGAAGAAGCGAGGTTAAATCGCCCATTTCCTTTTTTAGTTTTTCCAGTTTTAACAGACCTACCTAAAAGTAATCTTTAATGTGATGCGTAACAACAAGCGTCGTAATATCATCGCGCAGTTAATGTAATATAAAGAACGCCTTTTTGTACACATAAAGGCTTACTTGGAGTGTGAAAGGTTGAAGACGAAGACACGCATAAAAAATGGATCTTCATGTCATCATGACGTGAATGACGATGATAATCACCACACCACCGTTTTCGATGAGTTTTGTACGAACATCATGTTTCTCCAACACATTTTCTTTAGGATTAATATAGTAAAAGTAGACCTCTACTCAATAACAAAAACCTACAATTCAATAAACGTAATGTGTTACTTTATTACGTACAGACTGGGTTCTTCATCATCATGTTTTAAAATGCTATTTTGGGTGTTGCGCATTGTTCTCAAAAGTACAGAAGAAGTATCAAGCGCTGCTTGTGTTCAAAAGTAGATCCATGAGATGTACCGATGCTCACTATAAAAATGTAGCCATTTGGTAAGCGACTCATAAAGTCGTCTTTCCCTTCAATGTTACGCTGCTGGTCTTCTGGTTATTTTCATTCTCGCTTCTACATTTGTCCAAGTTTCATCAATATCAGCAGCAGCAAGACCATTTTCTAGCGTAAGGATGCTTCCTCTAGAATACACATGTAATAAAATGTATATCATATCTTCATGATCGAATTGGGGATTACAACAGTTGCTTTTTACAAAAAGCTCAGGTAACAGATACAGACGGTGGGAGTGAGTGAAGCAAAGGATGATAATGAAGGGTTCATCGTCACATTTTTTCAAAAGGCTCACTGACCTTCAAATATTAAATTATTATATACATCCAGTGTGTCTACTAGACCAGATCCAAGTACTTATCCCCTTCAATCTTTCATGCGACGGACTGTCCGTACTTGTAACAATATTTTCCAAGCATTTTACACGGTAACAAAACGTAGGATGTGCTCTGTCCGTATTTAACGTATTCAAGTCACTTTAGCTCATCAAAGTCGACAGACAGACGGGAAATAAGGGGAACAGAAGATAATAGATTAGTTAAGTAACTTTACGCAACCAAAAAAGAGTAAACTTATTATTTTTCTGAGAGAATGAGTGAGTGGGGGTTTAATAATGTTGATGTTCCAAATTACCGGAGCGGAGTGCCTCTGGCTGGTGGGAGTAATATTAAGTAAGTTAGTAAGTTCAACCAGAAACATTCAAAAGTTTCACAAAGATACATGTGTAGTGTATTTTTGGTGCATGGGAATGGGACAGGTCGTGTTAGCTTGTGCTTCTCTTGGCATATAACATGTATATAACCTGAACAACAAAATTGATTTTTTTCTTCTTCTTTTTATGAACAAGCTAATCCATATTTTTATCTACGTTTTTTACTCTCATAGGTCAGAGCTTTTCGGTTATGATTATGTTAGTTTTTGTTAAAATGTACAGGCTGCACCAAATCCCTTGATTAGATGACCATTGCGTCGTAATCTTGTTCATTTTTGCTGCTGTGAGAAAACATGAGAAGGGTGTTCATTATTTCCTCAGCTTTCTCAGTAAACTATGTTTTAATAATTTTTATAGTTTACAAAGTTTGGATATAATCAAGATTATAGAGAAACATTTTCTCTGGAAAAAGTTGTCGCTAATGAGTTTGTCCGAGAAGGTACATGCATCATGCTTCTTTTGTACAATCATTGCATGACATTGCATGCAAAGCTGTTGTATTCATGATGACAGAAAACATAGATCGTGCACTGTGATACTCTAATGTAATGTGTACTAAAAATGTAGCATTATCACCCTCGGTACAAAACTACAAAAAACGCGTCAGAAGAACATATAGAGCTATTACTACTATATACACACGACCTAGAAAAGGATTTATTTTCGTGTTCTGGTCCAAAAGGAAAAAAATCATCAGCCATTTCTGTTCCACTTGGCTGCAAACTGACACTGCCTCCCTTTGTTCTTGTGCTTTTCATTTAATTCTGGACTTTTTAATTAGTATTTTTTGGCATTTTACATGACACAGACGAGCCAACTTTTCCGTTCCGTGGCTTAGTAGAGGCTTTTATCTAAAAATACAAAAGAAGTACATTGTTTCAGATGATGATGTAAAACAGAAACGTATTCATGCTCAGTAGAGTCTTTCATTCAGCTACTAATGATACCAGGGAAAAGCGTGTGGGACCTAGCAGGATTACTACCTGGATCCATTATCCAGACATTATTCATGATTACCGGGATTATAACTCGGCTTTAAGCGAAAGTAATATGAAGCGTTTAATCAAATCTGTTGTTCTTGCTTTACAAAAACTAGCATTCATTTTTGGAATTCATTGTGCATTATTACTTTTGGGTGCATTGTGCGATGTGTCGATGATGATGATGATATTGTTCCAGTTTAAAGGTTTCTTCACTCGAATCCTTTAAACGTTACAAACGAGATACATTCATGTTGCTTATCTGCTTATGTTTCATTAAGTAAATATGTAAGCAAACACAGATATCTTTCTCGTCATGTTTTAACAAGAAAGGGAAACAAGGGGAAATCCTTTGTCTCACCCCAGGTTTTAATTTTATCTTCTATTGTTCACTTTGGACCTGAATGTGTTATTTTTACAGCTTCTCCTAACACGTTTCTGTCCAGTCAGTTCCGGCACTTGAAACTGATGGACCGAGAATATATATATATTGTACATAATATATGAGTCCTGCACGGGCATCATCATGATGACCTTTTCTATGCGTTTTTAAAGAAACGCAGCATGAATATTATGTGAAGGGAAACCAACATCATTATAACGCAGTCATAATGTGCGTGTGTCCAGTCTTTTTTGTTCGATTCTTAAGGAAAGATGATGAGCTAGGAATGTTCTTCATATTGTTATGCTGTTAATAATTACATCCATTGTCTATATTGTCTGCGTTATATTGACTGGTTGTTAAAGCATTCCGTATTGCTGCATTGCGTGCATGGAGAGATGCACGAGGTTAAAAGTGATTTTAAAAGGTAACCTTTCCCCTTTCTCCCTTCAGGCTTCTTGCTCACTCTTCTTGAAATTTGAAATTATGTAAGATTTTCGTTTCTTTATTATTTGCTTGTAAATTGTGCCGATGTTGTTTGCCTGTTTAAAAAATGAAAATAAAGTTCATTATATTATTATCTACGGGTATTATGTGCATGTTTTCATCCCGTATTCAACTTGAAACGTGTGTGATACTCATTGAGATTGAACAATTCTATTGAGAGCCCTTTTCTTTCATCCGTGAGCATTTTGACTTATAATTTGATGTGATGGAGTCATGATGTAATTTGAATTCTTGTTGGGATGCACGTTATCATCGTGAGTGTTTGAAAGCCAGATATAGACATGGGTCCGTGAACGTGACATAGATTGCTCGCTATTAACAAAAATCCCTTTCACGGTGCATTAATTCCATTTGTGTACCGAGATTGAAATAATACCTTAGTATACGTATAATCCAATATGTTATCGATAATTTGATCGCTTATACTCTGTTCGAACAAAAAAACATTGAAAACTGAACATTTTTTGTCAGCATACCATTTAGTATGCAGGGTGCATACCAAAATATTATGTGCACAAGAACAGACCTCCGGTAGAGGAGTTCTAAGAAATGAAACAAAAATACATGACATACAGTTTTACTTTGTCAAGATTCAAGCAACAAGTGAGATTGATAAACACATGATGAAACGTCAGTAAATTCTTAAGAAGCTATCTAAAAATTATGTAGACATCTGTCTTTTATCCCCACAATAGAAGCCATTGCTGATCCACCTTCCCTAATGCCTTGAGCGAAATCCATCGTTAATATAACCACGATTTTATTGAAGCCGAGACAGTTGTTGTTTTCATTTCTATTTTACACCCTTTTTGGCATCTCCATGTTTCAAATCTTAAACTTCCTCTTACCATTGTTCCTAATGTCTGGTTGAGTGGACTGAGGAAGGAAAATCGAGTGGACTCTCTGACTTGCTTATATATTCAATCTAAATATTAGAATGCGAATGGAATGATTTGCTTGGGGATTAGGATAAATAATTTGTGCATTTGGACGTAAAGTCAGCAAAACTTTTTTTGCCATCGGCAAGGGATGCAGTTTGGAAAGGGGCATGAATATTTATATGATTAAGACTTACAAAATTATGTAAGTTTTCTGCTTGAAGTATTTTGGATGCCCGAGGGAGTATATTTCTTACGCAACTGCTCGGTGCACGACATATAACAAGTCTCTTACAAACCGAAATGTAGAGTAGATTGATTCTTAACATTTCTACGTGAATCTCTGCGAGCAAATTTACTCTTGATGCACTTGCTATGGACGTTGAATTGAAAATAAATTGGCAGGTCTTGTTATATAGTAAATATTGTCTTGAAAGGAGACGAGAGAAAACAGTATGGTATAGTAGTAATCATTTACGTTTTTGCTACGCCTGTCACAACGAAAACTTATAACTAACTGATTTGCTCCTCTGCTGTTATCGATATGATACCCGACGACAACTGCACTGATAAATGAGCCGATGTATTTTAAGCAGCTTCTTCATCATCTCAAGTTTTCTTTGTTGCTGTTGCTGCCCTAGAGGCCTTTCTCTTTTCTTTTCAACTCGCATTCTCCTTTGCTTCTTGACTTTGACTTATCTTCTCAAAACAATTCATTCTTCATATCATTCCTCGAGAAGGAGAGTAGTTTGAGTAGTACGTAAAAGCAGAGTGTTGTTGCAATACTGCTGATGATGATAATGATGAACTGACGACGGTGAAATGATGATTAGGGTATGATCAAGTGGAAAATAGCAGAACTAAAGGAAAAAGTTTAGAAGGAGGGAGAAAAGCATGATCAGAATATTTAGAAGGGGAGAACTTAATTTATCACCAAGTTTGATCAGGATTACTTACATAAAACTTATTACGGTACTCTTAATTACAACTCGATTAATTGCTTTATAAAAGAAGAAAAAAGAAGCGTTGGAGCAGCGGCACAGCAGTAGTTTGTCTTATATAATGTGGTAGTAAAAGCGAAATTGAAGGTACCAAATGAATACATATCTATTATCTTTCTTTGCCATTTGAAACTTGAATTTGGGGATGCTGAAAAAGTTTCATCTTGCAACTTTGCTTCATGATGACTTGGTTCTCTCTTGTAAAGATACACAGACGATATGACTGATAATGACGAACGATGATCCGAAACTAGGCTTTATTCTTTT
This sequence comes from Entomobrya proxima, assembly GCA_029691765.1. Classification (NCBI taxonomy): domain Eukaryota; kingdom Metazoa; phylum Arthropoda; class Collembola; order Entomobryomorpha; family Entomobryidae; genus Entomobrya; species Entomobrya proxima. Next base: position 11,441,379 of record CM056172.1, read on the forward strand.
CGTGTGCTTTCGTTTATTACCACCAACCAACTTTGATGTATACTAATGAAGAAGGCGAGAAGGGGAACGCAGTGAGCAGTGTCAGCAAGCTGTCTTGTAGGTTTCAACTAAATTAATCAGGAAATTTCCTTCGAAAACTGCTTACTCTTCTCGTCATCATCATCATCATGGATGAACGATGAACGACATTTCAATTCATTCGTCGACTTGGGCCTGCCTACCGGCAGTAACTACTGTTGTTGCAGAAAGTCCAAATTGGAATGTTGTGATGCTGATGAGCAACTTGTAATTGGAGGAAACTATAATCCTTGCTCCTGTAAACAAAACGACGCAATATAATAGCAATAATAATTAGACACAAACAAATAAAGCACTACTAGAAAGAGGGGAACTGAAATCTCCCTTTCCACAAAACTCTCTATGTAATGCAATTATATCGCATACAACATCGGAAAATATACCAATACTCAGTATTAGTACAGTTGAATCTCATTATCCCGTTGCAATGGGATTAATATTTGAACAAATGAGCAGGAAGCAACAACTTTGTATGCCACAACATTGCTGTCATTTACAAATAAATATAATGACTTGTACTTTGCAGCTATGAAGGTCTGAAATGAGATTAGTAAGACAAAGAGGAATTGCACAAAATGACTTTCGATACATTTTGTATTTTGAAAAATTAGGTTTTCCGCTTTTCAAACATTGGTTTCAGTGGGAAGAGAAAGACTTATTCGATTACAAATTGTGCTTGCTTTGCTTGGCACATTTTAGGGCGAAATAAAAATGTATTTTTTCTAAAATGCAACTTTAACCTGTTTTTGGACTTTTTATTGTCCGTGCCCTGCTACTCCTTCTCATTGATATCATTATGTTGCACTCCATGGCTAAAAAGTACTCATAAGATTAATTGCCAGAAGATCGTACTTCGTTCACATTGCTCTAGGGAGATTCTTTGATCTATTTAGTAGGGCTTCTCCAAAGGGAAGAAAAGAAAAAACTGGATGCGAGTAAAGAAGCGAAAAATTTGATGCGTCGGGGGAAACAAAAGGGATTGAATGTAAAAGCAGCAGTAGTGTTATCATGGAGCACACTCAGCACACTCGTGGAGGTCTTATATAACATGTATTCCGTACTTTGGCATCTGCTGCTCCTGGACAAAAGAAGCATTCTTCTTTTAAAAAGGGGTTCATGTTGCGTTCTTATTCCAACTCGCTCGGTTTTAGATAATGAAAACATGCAAGAAAAGTTTAAGGTGCAAAGAAGGAAGAACTGTTCAGGCTCATTTAGAACGTTTAAATTATATTTTGCCTTATTTTACATAATGTATTTATGATGCTATTCATCTAGTGCTGCAAACAAAAAATATCACGTTGCACGGAATGTGCATGCAATGCATCTTTAACTACTACACTGCATCGTTGTAATTTACATTCCACCCTTCTATTTCTTCTTCTTCGAGATAGAGAGAGAGAAGAGAGAGAATAGAAAACATCATCAAAAGATGAAAATGAAAGAGTCTTCTCTTTCTCTAAGGGAATAATAATGATGAATGAGACGAAACCTTCCCCAAAGTCACGAAATCTTGGGGAAGGTGCCAGTGTTTCTCCTTTTCTTGACTCAGCTTGGTAGTTGGTTACGGATCAACATCTCATTAGGCTATATAAATATGCCGTGCGCCCGTGCATCTGTTTATTTGCTGCAGTTGTCGGCATTTAGGAAAAAACAATACACTTTATTACTCTTGCTCCACTCTAATTTCCGTGTTATACTTCCTAAGCGGAATTTTTAATGACTGTTATAAACAGGCACGGTGGCTTTTATATGCTTTACTATGAGTAGTTATTTTTTGTACATTTGACACAGTGTGGTATTCTCTCATGAATGCAAATCAACTCCATTTCAACTGAATTGTCATTGAATTTGCATGATAAAGACATTAGAGGGTTCCCGGACAAAGTCTATTAGTGAAGCTGCTCTTATTGTGTCTTTTGGTGCAAGCAACATGAAACAGAATACTTGATCTCAGGTACAAGTTCACGCTTGCCAAAACTTCATTTACTACAAAAGTTCCCTGCGAGTTGTTGTGGTGCGATGACTGATCATTGAGTGTGTCATGATGACTGGTGACGATCGCAATCATTTACCATGTTGCAACAATGTATAGTGCTCATTCATGATGATGCATGTTGCTTTTTAGGGGAAACATACAGCGACGTTACTGAACTTAAATAATATGCGCTTTTGGTTTCAATCCTTTCTACGAAGTAAAATTTATAGAAAGCATGCTTTTAAACGTGATAGTGACGACGACATCGCCATTGATTCCTGGAGCATGATTACAACGTTGACAATGACAGAAGACTGATGATGATGAGAATGAAGATTGGAGGTGCGATTGCATAGAATTATTGTGGCGTGTACAAAACATTTTGTTTGAGATTTTTACATTTAATGTCACGCAATATGTGTTTTTCGATTCGATTTAGATTTGATATAAAGCACGACATCAAACTAAAGTGCTCTGGATGTTGATGTTGATAATATAATGATGGGGAAGAAAGGCGAACGGGAGAGTGCACACAGCAAATAATTTTGGAAATTCAAGTTGACATTTTGAGAAAAGTGAATGGGTTACACTCTGCTGCATAGCAATTTCTACTATTTATACATTTTATGCATTTGGCAGAATCAGAGTGTGACAAGACATACACACAAACACGAGGAAAATTGTTATCAGCATCTCGAGGGGATTCATGGACATTAATTCTGCGTATTCACAGCAGAACAGAGAGTTATTGGCAGGGCAAGCAATTCAGTAGAGAATACTCTCTTGTTGCGGGATAAATACAAGTCGATATATGTGTAAAACACACGGAGCAGAGTTTATAGAACGGTTTTAGAGGAAGTTTATGTATGTAACGTGCCTCCTTTTCCCTTTTTATTGTGCTTAACGTTTGGAAACTGTTGTTCAATTGTTCTCTTCAGTGGAACGTACTTATTTCCAAATCCGAAAATAAAGGCAAATCCAAATACGACAGTGTAACCCTTTTAGAGTTTCTATTGAATTTCCTTGTGTCTATGTGTATAGCAAAAGCTAAAAACCCCTTCCTTCCGCTACAACAACAACAGCGTATTTTTAAATGCTAAGCAGTAGAACCATTTTGTTCTCAATTTTGTTATCACTTCACAAATCAGCTTCGTTTTGCTTGTTGGCTCTTTTGGTTCTCTGCTTTCAGTCTTGTTGCATTTTCCCTTTTTCATACGAAAGGATAACGTAATGAATTCAATTCCCATGTCTCTCCTTTTTTGTTTTCCGGGCTTTCATTCGGAAAAAAAGTTTACGCGTTGAATTGGACTACATTCCATTTTGCGTACATTTTCTAGCAAGAAAAAAGAAATTCCAACATAGCACAAGAAAAACACAACTCGTAAAAAAATAATCCAGCAACACAATTTACTTTCATACAATGCCTGTGCGAGTGTCGGAAGAAAAGTTATAAAATGTACATTTAAGTGGTGCATTTCATACACATCGCCTGCGGAAGACAGAGGTGGAACAGATATTGCTGCTGGTGGTGGTTTGGTTGTTGGTATTCATTTTTGTTCTTCTGCATATCTTCCGTTCTTCCAAGCTCGTTTCACCCTTCGTTGGAATGCATGAAATGCAAAGTGCATTTTGTATGCGTTGGATATTCTTTTATGCTCGTATCTTCCCACTTTTCATTTTCCATTTATTTCTGGAATGGAAGGAAGGACGATCATGATGATGATGAGATATTGGATATAGTCATAGTGCAATGTAGACATACTAACATTATGGGAAATGACATGCTACTCAACTCAAAGTGTGAGTAAATAGTTACGCACATTCATTTTTGTTTGCAGACGCATAAAAAACATTGCAGGGTGTAAAAAGATGAAAGAATAAAAAAATGGGGAGTAAAAAAGCAATAGTAGCTACGATGTATGATACTCAAAGTATAATTTTTTACTTTATTTTTATTTCGTTAAATAAGCAATAGAACATTGATGCGTCTATTATTATGATTATGCTGTGTTGATATATATTATATGTATACCAAGATATATTATTCTGCTGGTGGGATTATACCAGTATACTTATGCACAATTTATTGTGATTATGATAAAAGGCAAGTCGAGGGTTGAAAATATTATTTTCATTTGGACTATGGAATGTGCGTCTAGGTATGTTGATGCGAATAAGGCGTAAAAGGATTTTCTCTTTACTTGGTGCTAAGATGAGCCGACCAAAATAATGCAGTATCAACTTTGCCTATTTATATTGTGATGCAAAAAGGGTTGGTCTGGGCGGTCGGCCTCTTCATTTTCATCTTCTCGTTTCTATTCCAATTGTATTGCAACATCAGCATATTATCATCATCAATGAAGATGATTATCATTTTACGGCAAGCTATTTAGAAATGATGGGAAATTGGTTGAAAGGTCTTGAAATTGCTTTTTCGGTTCAAACTGTTTGTTGTTGCTGTTGGGTAAAAGAAAAAGAGCAAATGATTGCCTTATAAAACAGAGAGAAATATAGTTTACAGCAAAGAAATTTTGCCGCAGCACCAATTTAAATGCACCATAAGTTTCCTCAACCAAAGTGAAAAAGACTTTATGCTCTGTTGCCGCAAAATATTCTGGGCAAACTACATGAAACACCCAAGACTTGGCTTTATATGCAGAGATAAACTAGAAAGGCTAAAGATAAACTGCACCCATTCCCCCGAACAAATAATATGCCATTTCAACTAACTGTGTAAGCTTCGAACAAAGTGAGAATATGTGCTACCAGACTCATGCCAGGAGAATATTTTAAAAGGAATAAAACACACCGCACACACAATATGTAATGGCAAGAACTTCATCGCAATATTACTTCGTGCGCTATTATTCTTTAGCTTAAAACGCGGAGAAAAAAGCGATTTTTTCTCTTTTGTGTTTATGTAAGATATTGCTCCCCATGTTCATTGTCATTATGGCTGTATGACATAATGTAACAGTTTTTATTACATTCATGCTGTCCCGTGCTATTCTATCTAAGAATATTTTTCCCTTTTATTTTGTCGTTGTGTGCGTTCCGACAACCGTCACATTCAAGACAAAAATGAATAAAAAGCTCTTCTGCAGAGAATAAAATTCATCTCGAGAGAGAAAAGACAAAACAAGGAAGCTGTTTTTATTCTAAAAGGAAGAGCCGAAATGTAAAAAGCACGGGTGGAGCTGCGGAGAATGGAAATTATGCGAGTGAAGATGGAGAAGGAAAATTTGAGAAAGAGAAGAGGATGCATGCATTTTGTTTAACTATTCTATTATCTATGCACACATGCATTTTATTACATGATGAATGTTATATAGTCTCACGTTGCCTGTCGGTTGTACATTACGCGTTACATAATCTAGCAACAGTGCAATCGGACAATGTGCCCAAGCAAGTTGCATATCTTTGCCTTGGGTGCATTGGCATGAGACATAAAGATGCTGATGATGATGACAACGACAACTACTTGTAGGAAGTAGAAAGCGAATCGACAAGATGATGATGATTATGATGGGAGAGTTTATTGTATTTTTGAAACTGTATTCTTCTCGGTTCCTTCCTTACTTTATGGAACATGAAACGCTTCTTTGCATATGAGAAGACAACGAGCAACGAGTGCGTTCACTTTATACAAGCGTGATTCAAGAGTACAGTTTCTTTTCATCTTCATCATACTTATGTGTTCTGTGCACCGGGAAAGAACATACGCATGTCATTATGTAATTCTCCACAAGATTTTTCCTGTTGTTGCCTCGCTGTAAGCAATTTTCAGGTTGGCAGCCTTTTCTTTTGTTTACTTGGACGCAATTATAATCATACTAATGGGACCGAATAGCTTTTAGTTCCATTTGAATGTTGTTTGTAGTAGCAGATATCAAATACGCAGATTCCTTTCATTATTATTGGAATTACGCATACCACAGTAGTAAATCAGAATGTTGCCAACAACTGCCAACAGCAAAGTATTGTACAAAAGGTAATATGGAATGTTGTTTCATGCCATGGTTTGTATTGACATTGGATCCACTCTTTAGCTATGACAAGCCAACTCTATGCACTCTTTATTCGTCTTACCGCATAAAAAGTGAAAAATGTACTGAAGCAATAGTGAGACATGATATATGCACCTAAAAAAGTACGCAGGATAAACACAAATAAAAAACAAAAAGCTTTCTTGCATTATTAGTCATTTTATTTGCATACTATGCAATCATGCATTTTCATGAGATCTGATGGTGAAGCAAGAGATAGAACATGGAACATGTTTTGTACAGTATCTTTTATTTTTATTTTATTTTTCATTCCATGATGTTTCCCCTTTTTTGATAAAATGAAAAAAACATCAAGGTAAAAATGAGCGCTTTCAACATCCAGGAAATAAATTTCAGATTGTTGGTTTAGAGAAAACTATGAAAAGGGGATGATGGTATATAGCTATATGGCATGAGAGCCTTTTGTAAAATATATCATATACTGATGATGAGTCAAAAATCACACGAATACACGGTGATGTGTCATCATCAGCAAGTCAAGTTTTAAACTACATCCCTCCTCTTAACTATGTCGTGTAAAACACGGTTGGCTGGAACCATGAATACTCATACTTTCTTCATTCATGCATACATATCCATACCTATCATTTTTGTCTTTTGATGTTTCGGGTAGTTTTGTAGACTACCATGCGTACATAATATGCGTAATTTATGCAATAATAATAATGTCAGATATGTGTGCAGTGTATTTGTAGAAAAAAGTCACTCATTTTATGTAAAAAAAAAATATGAACAAATGAAAAGTGAAGAGATGGCAAAGTGAGTGATATTATCCATGTATGGAACTCGAGAAGGGGATCGAAATGCAAACTTATAGTAATAATATGACTTTCTGCTCCAGTAGTACTACCTCGTATATTTATCTCCCCAACAAGGATATTTTGGAAACGTTCGTCTGACTCTGACTGATGTGAAGATGTGATGATGACGAGGATATAGTGATGATTTCATGTTTTTCCTCTTTTGCTGACTAAGTTAAGTTACTTGGAGAGGGGTCTTTCTTGTCTGGTTAAGTGGAAGTGGTGATGACGTTGCTTTGTGGGAAGGAGAAAATGTTGAGATGAAATTCTGGAAAATAATAATAAAAAAAGTGGGTGCATGTAAAATGATGACTGAGAGTGGTTGTGTCTGTGTGTCTCTGCTTGTTTGCAGAACGAGCATGGAATGATACACAACAAAGTAATTTTACACTGAATCTTGGAAACAACTAGCTGAAGCCAAGTCCTATGCCATTGTTTTCATCATACTCCGTACTGGTATATCTTTAAATTTTTCTTGTCCCGTTTTCTAACGTTGTTCATTACACTGTTATTTGTATCGTACCACGTTTTCAAGTTTTCAAGAGAACATGACTCAAACGTTGTTGTGTCACTATTGTTAGTCCACTTTAAATTCGGCTAAAGTATGGACAAGAAACTGTTTTAGATTTGCTCCATACATTAGAGGAAAAACTTTTGGGTTGGATGTATCTTTGAAAGAGAAACTAGGGAATGATAAGTAGGAAAGATGAGAAAAGGGGACACCATGATACCGACGGAGAAAATCCTAGAGAAAAGACCGATTTTGATGATGAGTGGTTGTCGTCGTGTCGTCCGCTTCTTCAATCCTTGAGTCTCTCTCTTTCTGTTGACATTTTCTTTTTTGTGGGCGACAGCGACAAAGTATATTTCAACATGAATAGCGTCAGTCACTCAGCAAGCATGAGCCAAAAAATATTATGCTCCGTGTTCTTTCCAGACCATCATTTTCTCCGAATTTCTTTTACTTGACATCCTCTCATCTTGTTGACTGCTACGTTCCAGCTTAGAGCATTGTACATGTATTTGGAAATGTCAGCAGAAAAGTTATGGATTAAGCTTTACCCTGCTTTAGGTAAATATATATGTACATGTGACCAATAAAGTTTATATGTGAATGGTTCATGGTCTGCTCTGCTTTCCCCAGTTTTATTTGGTCGTAATAATGGTAAAAATGTATCTTGTGAGTGAGTGAGCACATTATGATGGTAAGAAGACGATAACGGTAATACGTCCATTTTAAGCAGACGGGAAATCTAATAATATTATTACGAGGGAAAAATATAGAAATGGGAAATAATATCATATTGGCCATGTCAGAGCACGACCACGGATTACGTCGTCGGTAACTCCGTCTGGCAGGGAAGAGTGAACAAAGTGCAAAATAGACTAGCATGTCATGTTATGCTATCCTAAACAAGAAAGCAATCATTTTAACACCATCACCAGTGGAAAAATGCTTGGAATTACACAATTCTCAATCTGTCTTTCCAGCATGGACTCAGTCTCGCAGCATGTATTCAAAAAACGAAAATCTAATCTTTTTGGATGGTTTCAAGCAAAAAAGAGACTAAAACATGAGACGTATTGCTTGCAAGGAGATGATGATATTGCGATATGCTCGTATATTATTTTTTCCATTTCCATTCACAACATTTTATCTCTAGTACGTACAAGTAGCATTTTTTATTTCGTTTTATTATGTTACTGCACTCAGTCAACAATGACACTTATTCGATGCAGCAATAGTGCATCTATCGACTATTGCGTCCACAACGGGGTGTTTAAATGACAAAACCATAGAAAAAAACATTGCTACTGGTTGGTTGTACGTTTACTCTCGTATATTATTATCGATATTGGCAGCAACCGACAGCCAAAGCCAAGGGGAAGGAAAAGCAGCAGGAAAGAAAATTGAGAGAATGACTTTGAAAGTAAAGTGGGATCACGACACCAGGCATTGCATTGCATTTTTTGTTGTTATGTATAATGGAATAAGAGCAGTTATAATAGAGAGTATTGGGAAAGATGTACTTCTACAACTGCCTTTTGTTAATGTCAATGAGTTCAAAAATAGATTTTTGCTACTACGCTAACATGTCGTACTACTACATTTTGTGGGCTTGTAAGGGAAAATTGTTTGCTTTCAAAAGAACTGCAGTGTACTCACGTGACTAAAGTGTTATATGGAAAATTGGAAATGAGTTTATAGTAATTGAAGCTTTCCCATACAGTACTATTTGTGTTTAGTACACGACAGACGGTCACAGAGATTTTTACATGATTGTGAGAGCGTTCGTTTTTGGTCTGCTATTCTGTTTTCTATTGGAAAGAAAAAACTATAATATATCTACTTGTGTTCTAATGCTTTCATCTGGTTTGAGTTTACGTTTTTGTTGGGTTCTGCTTCTGTGGACATGTTTATATGCACCTAAACGAATACTACTGATCTTCTTATCGAACCAAATGAGAAAACATTTACTGGTGAAGGAACTCAGCTCTTTATTTTTTATGGCTGTCGTGCTCCCCTTTTTTGTGGTTTCCTTGTTACGAATGAATTACTTTGGATTGCCAGCGAAAATAGAAGCAAGATGTACGAAACACGCTTCAAAAATCGTTTTCCGGATAGCACTCGTCTGTTGTAAATGAGAATGATGATGCAATATGTATTTACCTCACGACTTTTCCAAACAGTGTGACAAAAATGCGTTGATTGAGTACACATTGAAACGAATAGTATATACGGCTTTTCAAGCTAAATTCGTCATTTACTTTTAAAATAAAATGTGACTGCATTTTTCTTAAAAACTCTCTTAAAAAAATTCAATTTTGGTCATTTATTGGTCACTGACAAAATGTATCATTTTAACTATTTTTATAACTACTGTTTATGGTGAAACAAAAATAAATGTTTTTCCCACATAAAAAGATGTAATGTTGTTCACATAAATGAGAGAGATAATATATAAAGACGACGAGGCAAGCATATAAAACCAATAAATTCCTAACGGCAATGGGTAACGTTGACTTTTGTAAGGTTTGCTGACTCCAGAATTGCTGATCGTTAAAAGAAAGACCGGGTCTTACATTCCTTTTACGTTTTCCGTGGTCAACGGATATAATACGTTTCACTGTGGTTGACAGAAAAAATATGTAAGAAGTTTATCGAAAAATTTAGGTTTCAAAATTCTTAAGCCGTATCTCTTTTGTAAGAAAGATTTTTACTGAAAATAACCTACAAAAATAATTATTTCTATGATAGTAGACCATCGTGTTGTGAGTTTAAATGTATTGCTACTTTGAAACTTTGCGCACAACGTAAACATTCGTGGTTCCATTAGAAGAAACCTGTCTGTCATGATGTCGTGCGTTTTGTTGAAATGGCAAGCAAGTGGAGTTAAAATGATGGGTCGAATGCTTCTTGAAAGAGTGGAAATCCAGGAAAATATTTTCGAATGTGTGAATTTCGTGAAGCGGAACACCCTCCTCGTAATAGTATGGCACTGCAACTTGAGTATACGAAGTACGTATAAATCCCAGATAACAAAGATCTACGAGTGCTACGTGCATTTTTGATACAAACCGCTAATACTACCATTACCACTCGTAATATTTTCCTTAGGAAATGAGTTTGTTAACTAATACTTAAGAATATTGACTATAATTTTCTGACTATTTAATCTTCATTGAGATTGTTTAATTAGGGAAGGAAGCACAATGACAAGCATAGATTTACATTTTGCTTATTACGATTGAACTTTAAAATGATGATAACTTTTTGAAGAATCATAATTCCACATTCAAAGCAGTCCAGAAGAAATAGAAACAAGCAGTATCTTTACTAAGGACTGATAGTCTGGAAGGTATTATATTGATGCACACTTCTGGTGTTTTGGTTTCTGTTGTATAGTCGTATCAAGATATATCGTGTACATTTAGCTTCTTTAAGTGTAGGATTTCCGTCTCATCCAAATTGAGCATATGCTCTTCATGAACTTATCCCCATTATTGTACATCTTCTTTTCATTTGACTTTCGTCCGCTTCTTAATGCCACCAACATCGTAAGAGAAAAATGATTATTCTCACAAGGAAATGGTGGAAGATTTCATTCACAATGTGCTACTTTTAGTATGTTACCATTTTAGGACAAAAGGTTAGTTAGATACGCATCCTTATATATCAAAATCACTTTTTGGTTTATCTCTCCAACTTGTTATATGCCTGCTGCTTCACAACAGATCCGGATCTCAATGTTTTCAAAGGAGCATAGCATCATGTACTTGACGGTTTGATACTTCTTTTTCTTTTAAAATTAGCCATTCTTCTTATTAGATGAACAGACGGGTGCTCAAAAAGGTGTATATTTAGTATGACTGTTATTATGACCGTTTCTCTGAGGGAGGATTCTGAATAAACTGTTGGGAAGGATGAAGGGATGTTTTAGGTTTGACTGCAGCTGGATTAAGATAAGATGGGCGAAACAAAACCTGATATTTTTTCATCACAGAATGCATGAAAATTTATCCTCATAGATTATATCATTATCACTGGTTATTCATTTCATTTGCTTTTCTACACTCTGGGAGACTGAAGCAAATGGTATGAACCTGGAGTTTGTATGGGCACCCTGGATCATGCATGAATTATATTTTATAAAAGGAGTTTACTCTGAATAAAGTAGTAATATGCATCAAAAAATTATTATGCACAGGGTGTTGTTTTTGTTTAAATTGGAATTGTGTCGTCATAAACTAGAATTTGTTTCATTGGGTCAAATGTAATATTACATAGCATATTATCATAGCTTGATGAGTTAGTTCGAACACGCAATATTTTCTCTTTCAAACCGCATGCACATAAATAAATATTACATTCCCACCAAATGTATTTTTTAATAATATGTGTATTTCCATATTAAGTGTGCGATTCATTCACATTGACCACTCAACAGGTATCCTGTGTCGGCATTTTAAGAAGGTGTTTATTCCTGTCCAATACTTTAAGAAAAATGGACGACAATGAAAATCGAAAAATATCTTAGCCCCATTTATGGAATAGGTTAAATTATTTCTCTGTGTGAGTAAAAGAATAAATAAAAAGAGAAGTACATGTTTTTATCTTGGCTTTGTAATGCAGATTAATTATCAGCAGTCAAGATCTGCTTGAAAAGCTTATTACAAATAACGACAAGCATGTCCAAATGGGAAATGAAAGTTTTCATGAGTAGTCGTATCCATGTTTGAACAACTATTCTGGTTGTTTTCGCAATTTTTAAAGATGAGTTGATATTCTCAGTTTCTCGTTGTTGAATCGTTTATTAAAATACTTTTAAAAGTGAAAATGATTTTTTACGCTGGAGGCTTTTTGGAGCAGCAGTGATAATCAAAGCCGGTTTATGCTGCTTTTTTACAAAGAATTCTACACGAAATTCTGCATGGTTGAGTTTTATGAGCAAAATTAGTTAACTATAAAATGTGCATCAAGTTGTTTGTTGAACATAGATAATGCAATAATTTTTGAAAATCTTGAAAACTTGCTGGATTACTTGTACATACCGGCATACCCAGTGACTCAAATACATAAAGCAAATGGTTAATATTCTATTCTCAGAATATTTCAGTTTACTTTACGCACTGTGGTCTTCTGACAAACGACGAAACGGAAGTATAAAAAATGGTTATAATCCTCCAGCTTATAAGTATCGCTGACCACTGTTAGCTTTCATTATATTTTAATTTATAGTATATAGTTTTCACAGCATTTGATAATTGCTGAAAACACGTTGTTTCCAAACAATAACCAGCAAGAACCACAATTACTGAGACTCTCAAACATGGCATACCAACTTTTTCATGCGTAGTGTGTATTTTATGACGAAGACGTGATCGTAGAGAATGCCATGCCGGTACCAGTAGAGTAAAACATGTCCTTATGGCGATGGTATTTGCCGGCATTGACTCTCGTAGCTCATGCAAGAGAAAACCAGTATTTCTTGATTTTTCACCGACTTCTTCACTAGTTGAACATGCTTTGCTAAGAGTGGTTACTAAAACAAAAAGGATTTGGAAAGGAAATCTAATAATTGCAGTGCCGGGAGCCTGATAAACTGGTCCCACATATTCTCTGCACGCTGGATTACATATCGATCATTTGCTTTTGGGTTATGAAAGCCAGCACAAAACAAAATGCCTATTTCTTTGTCGATAAAAGACCTTGGCCTTCTTCCGTTGGCTGATAAGACATACATTTCAGTTAAAATCAGTTTTAATGGCTCCCTTTTACCACAGCACGTACAACTGCGAAAAGCGCCAAGCACCACTTTTATAGTCATATAAAGCAGTAATTGAAAAAGTACCCGTTCTTGTTACCAAATAATATGTAATGCGCCAGGGAAAATGAACAACCCATAAATTATCTAATTTCTTCAAGTAAAAATGTTCAGTTGCCTTTGCAGTTCTCTAGAATTCTAAGTTGGAATTGAATGATAATGGTCTGCATGTAAAATTGGGTATCATTAAAAGTAAGGTGCTCCAGAAGTACTAGAGAGGCTTATTTCCTCACATCTTCTTTGTCTCAAGTAGTTTGTTAAAAAACGATCATTTATGTCATTTCTACAAAATATGGATTTTGTTTAAATCGTGAATTCTTCTAGTGAAGCAAAGTGGATTTTCATGGCAGTCGGTTTTGTTACCTTTAAAGAAAATGAGAAGGAGAAACACAAGTAGCCATTTTATGTAATAACAATACTCACTCTTTTTCTCTTTTCTACTGCAATTTTTTACTGTGAGGAGCTAGATGAGTATGCTGTCATTGTTTATGCTGTTGACTACTTCATACACGTAGGTATTTACATGCATCATGCTTAAAGAACTTTGGTGGTAATTGTTATTGAATGTGTCTGCTGAGATAGTTTATTATGATGTTGAAAAGCTTTCTTCTCATGTCTTGAATACACAATAAAAGGAGGTGTGAGTTGCATTGTACTTTTTGAAATCTCAGATTTGTTTTCGGTTCAGTTCTTGTTCACACGCACCTTTTCATCGGGAAGAAAATAATTTACTAAAAAGAGAGGTTTAACATAATCTTTTTTTGAAAATGTGTTTTGGGGTTTGGTTTGTTAGGAAATGAACCCTGTTCAGAGGTGTGCACCAGTAGCCGCCTTCATTATGTAGTGATGAAATAAAAAGTACTCAGAGAATGTACAAACGCACGACATGGGATCATAGTCATGTGCGTTAGATATAAAATTGAAGGAGGTTTTTAAAACAAGATCATAACTAAAAGGAAACATCCCAAAATAATCATTTTATATAATATCCATTGATGCGTGTATCCAAGTCTTGCATTTCAAAATTATCATTTCATGGGCTTGTTGTAAGTTTACATAAACCTCAAGTGCAATTTGTTGTGGTTCACCTTCTTTATCCTTCCATTTTCTCCAGCTTAAAAAGCTTTCTTCAAAGACGAGTCTAGATTAAAATGATTTACTTTTTTCCTTCTAACCAACACACTAGACATATAATTTCCTGTTGTTGTGGCGTACATATTTTATCAGCCTTCTTTCAGGCATGCTGCACACAAAAGTTTTGTTTTCGTAATATTATTACATTTTATTTGCGTCGTTTCTATCTCTTTGATGTTTTAGAGACGTTACTTATTAGTAATATGCCACAGAGACATCAAGTAGGCTTGTACGTAATTTGTACAGGTATCAGTAATAATATGAAAGCCTCCTATCTGTATTTCTTGTTATCTACAAACCGGCTATTATCCCTACTCTACCTTGTCTCGTATACATTTTTTGTCATCTTCATGTCGTGTTATTAGTTTCGGCTTTCATATTGTTACTTTCCTTTTATCATCCTTCCTATTCGACATCAGCAAAAACGCAGTAGTGACATGAAGATTATTTTTGTATTATGCTTTCATATCTTGAAAAATATTACATCGAACTGAGAGAAAGGGGTAGATTGACAGAGTGAGAAAATATAAGCCCTGTTTTTGTTGTGGTAAAAAGCATCATATCACATCTTCTTTGTGTTCGTTTCCTTTTGAAGAATATTGTTGATCCTCTTTCAAGCCCGTCTCCATCCAAAAATACTTTTCTTATTACACATACTTATCCAAAGGACATGTGTGTCTCGTCAAGACCTTTTCCTTTCTTTCGTCTAAGTACATAAGGCAGCTCATAATGTGATACTGTAATCAAATCAAATAGACACATTTTTTAATACATCAGTTTTCTTTTCATTTTTTGCTCCTATCTCGGTCTGTCTCTTCACCTTTCTGAAGAGTCTGATCTACGTAAATCAAAATGATTGTATAACCAAGTCGGATTGGAATTTGGTATCCAGTGAAGATGATGAGCAGAAGAGTAATAATGCATAATAATGATAATAATAAAAGCTGAGCACTCCATTTATGGTAAAGGTTTTACAGAATAATTCTCTTGTGAAATACGGGGATATGGTTATACCTATGTACATACAATAATATGCAACATATGTACCCCAGAGTCTTTCCTTTTTTAAATGGATGAAAAACTGATTCTCATGATGACGGCGACGTCAGTGACTGCTACTTACAACTTTTTTATACATTTACCACTGACTGCTATATAGATCGGCAAAATAAAAAATGGGCTTTCAATCCATTTATGTGATCACTGTTTCTTCCAGTACAAATAAGGCTTCTGTCTGTTCCATTTCTGTCCAACTGTCTATGTCATGTTTTCCTTTCAGCTTTAGGGTTTGGATTTAATGTTTTACTATCCTGTTGCTGCTCTTACTCACGCGGTCACATTTAAAAATGAAAAGTATAAAGGAGGACAGCTTTTAAAAAACGTCTCACACATGAAATTGTTTTGATACAGTTCCCAACAAATATCAAACGAGCTAAATATATTCGACTTCTTTACAGTGTCTACCTGCAGAGTTGTCCATGTACAGATCCAGTTTTGGATTGTACGCACTTGGTATCTTTTGTGACTCAGACCTAGAAGCTAGAAGTAGCCTTTTTTGTCAACAAGAGCCCACTAGATCTGAAAAGCTTTAATAGAAAAATGCCTCTCCTACTTTTTAAAGACGGCAAAGAAAGATGAAAGAACTTTCTAAAGTGACAAAAGAAGACTCTTCGTAGCGTATGCCCTTTTGAAGAGCAAAACATTTTTTACTTGCATACCACCACCATCATGACAAAAAGGTAAACCCAGCATTATTTGATTTTGAATTTCCAGTCATAAAAATGTGATAAGACGTGCGCATAAATATGATATTCGCGGCGAGTTAGGCTCATGAAGGTATTCGAAGAATGAAAAGATGAAAAATTCTTTGTTGCATTCTCCATAAAAATCATTATCCCTTTGTATGCTCTGCATAATTCAATATGGGTAGTTTTGTGATGATGATACCAAAATAGTGTAATCTATTTGCTGTGAAAGTCATATGGTTTACTCATCTCATCTCTCTCTTTAACAAAACGTTTCATTATCAATCGCTACTTTGAAGTCCGTGCTCTGTGTGCTGATTATTTCCGCATATATCATTCATGATATCAATATATGTATATGCTATAATCATACAGCATGGATTGCAATAGCATTATGTAGCAAGTTGGGTTTGTGCATTTATCCCTTTTGAAATCGTTTACGAGGAGGCTTTAATATTTAAAAGTTTGAAAAGATGATTTCCCAACAACTTTTTATGCATTACGTACTATAATATCTTGCTTGTATTCTTGAATGTATTTTTTCGTTTTCTTATGTTTGTTTAGTGAAGCATGAATTTTTAAGGCCTTTAAAATTTAGTACGCTAGTTCAGAAGGAGAGTTGTACCTTTCCCAGGAAAAACTCATCAGCAATGAAATTCTGAAATCTCTCATGATAAACTCAACATTACAATTTGGCTCGAGCTCATCCGAACAAAGAAAATTTGCGGTGTTAGCGTGCACATAGAAAACTATCCAGACTTTATTTTATGTACATTTGGGAGTAGCAGCTGAAAAAAATAAAAGTATTCACCAATTTTGTTGCATGTTTTGTTCACACGTCTCTATTACTTGGGATGACGAGGCTTACAAAAGATCAAGGGAAAACGCATTGAAAACTTTTTGTATGTATTTATTTACTATCATACCCTCTTGCTTGTTTGGTTTGCAAAAGAATAAACGGATAATGATAACGTGGTAGCATAAAAAGAGCTCCTGTTGCTTCATCTTCATCTTTGGGAAATATAGTCATTGTTGTGAAAGAAAACTGGGTGTTGGTAAATATACTTCAGCCCATTGATCGAACCACTCCGGCGGATGTGTAATTCATCCAAGTTAACACATAGCACAACAAGAACCGTCATAGAATCTCATCGCTTACCACAACACCATACATTAGATAATGTTATGAAATGTTTTGTTGCGTTTGTGTGCGTAATTGAAAGGAAAAATACAAACCCGTACAGTACAGGGGAAGGTTTAAAAAAAATATCGCTGCAAGTTGGAAAAGGAAATGTCTCTTTGAAAAGAATAACGAAAAATGTATCCATTTGGGGTAGGGTCGAATAAAAGTTGTTTGCTGAGGGAGTACATTCACGTAGCACCTGAACCGATACGTTCAGTTTCTTTGAAGGGAACAGGAAAAGCTTTTCAAACAGACGTCACATAAAAAAGTACTTTGAAATGAAACCTTTCAAGTTATTTTCATTCGTTTTTTTTCTCTTTCATACAGGCAAACATGAATGCAAATTGCAAGACTTCTCAAACTATCGATGATTATGAAAGGAATTCAAAAGCCATTTCAAACCTTGAAATTGATTGTATAACGTCCGGAACTACTAGCGAAACTAGTGTCATCCAAACTGGCAGTTTACTTCTTTCATGATTACAACAATTTCTTTTGAATTAGCAAAGTCATGTAGTGGTCAGCAGAATCGATGTCATCAACCTCTAAAAAAGTCTAACGCCTGCATGAGTGGCTACGGCAGAAGCGATTGATACCATCAATAATAAAAAAGAAGGCTTTTTAGTGGTTTGTGTATTTATATACCTGGTGCACATACGTCAAATCAAATTGAATAATTTTTATTATGATGAATCATCTCTGTAACAATCCAGTGATAAAAGTTTTTTTAGCCAAGTCACCTTGCAATAATAAAACGAAACCCTCTAATTGCCTTCTACCGCATAGTGACTATGCCATAGTCCCTCGAAAATAAAGAAGCTTACATTTATGATGGTATCGATCATAAATTACTGGTACAAGTTTCAAACGAAGCCACATGGCATTACCTAGCATTTTTTGCTTTTCGATAGGTGATAAACATTCAGTATGACTGCAGCCGGTAAATACATGAATCCAGCTTGCACTCAAATAGTTCATTTTTAATTCTGCGGTTATTGCTATTATTTGAAATATCTGAAAGTAGCTTGTTGTTCATGTATTTGAACGAAACTGGGTTTGACGCATGATTATTAGGATAATAACGATGATGACGGCACAAAATCTATTATTATCTTGGACAGTCAAGATGCATCGAATTCATTCTCCGGCATGTAATGATCATGCTGTCATGAGCCCATTTTTCAAACAGTAATGAATACAGTAATTATATTTTGGCACCTTTCTGTGTTCAACTTCACCGGCAAACATACACACTACCTGTGTTTATACTTACTGCTGTCAATTAAATATCTACCACTCACTAATTTGCGAGTTTTTTTTAGCTAACTTTATGAAATGGATGAATAGTTGAATTTTGCTATCGAATTATAGACGGGTTCTAGTGTTTCAGAGAAAATGTTCCTTCAAGCCTCTTTCATCCAATCTACTTGATGAAAAACGTTCTTCTGAAAAAGTCTTTGACAACAACCATCAACGTGTATAGGATAGGTTTTGTAATAAACGGTGACGATGACTGGTGCTTAAAGAATGAATAGAAAACTACTTAAAATGGCGATGAAAGTAGGGTCGAAATAACAAATGATTTTTGTCAAACATTCGTTAAAAGAATTGAAGCAGTGAGTTGAGAGGGAAGGAGAGAAAAATAATGTTCCATTGAAATGCAAGCAAGTAAAAAAATATCGCCATCCTTGTCACCAGCGGGTACAAAACAGTTATGGTTATGACTATGGCGGAATAATTGTTAAAAAATCAACCCCGGAGTTCCACATTTTTCTCTTTTGTTGGTGTGCAGAGCATAATGATGATGAAGATGACTATTTGTGTGATTATGATGATTGCTCTATGAAATGTTGCTTTTAATGAGGACGGTGATAATGACGGTAGTAGTGGTAGTTGATGGCCTCTGCTGCGTTGTGTATGATTTTGTTGGCTGGTTGGTGGTTCCTCTAGTTAACGGGTGCAATCATAATTATTATTTATATACGAAAAAGCAAGGCAGATGTTTTCATCATTTTTGTTCCCGTCTCGAATGGCACGACGGACGACTGGTTACTGGTTTACCCTCACTCCTCAATCAATGAATTTTGAATGGGATCTGACCGTCCTGGTTCTATTAGGGGAACATCACATTAGTCTGTTATTGCACTTAATTGGCGAGTTTTTTCGTTGATTTATTATTGCCATATATTCAAACTTGTGCAGTAAGTGGAAAATTATATAGAACCTTTTTAGCCATAATTCTTTAATTCAGTCATTTTCTCTGGTTTATCAAAATGGTGACGATGAAAAAATTCAGAGCAGAAATAGAAAAAGTGTGATAATTTTTTAAGTATTAATGTATGAAGGGGGATACTTGGTTTTGATGCTGTGTTTCTGAAGGTTCAATATGAGATGACATAATATAACAGACGTCACATTAGGTTCATAATTATGCGATAAATTGAAGTATGTATTTTTTTGCTTGCACACAAAACTATTCCATTTGAAAATGGGTTGTATATATTATTAAAGGTTTGCCTTCATGTAGTTATTCAAAGTATGACTTTGAACTTCTTGGAATTAACCTTATATAATAGCAGGCTTTAGCAGATTATAGGTAATTAGATTAATAACCAGAAGTCCTTTTGTGTCTTTCTTGAGTGCACTAGAGCTGTATAATCCTTTCCTTTCCCAAAACTTTTCTCTTGGTTCAATCATTCAGTCACAAAAATCACGGGGGTTCCGCACACATTCTAATTATAATGTGCATTGAAATTTAATATGAGAAGGATGCTCATGTGGTGTGTCCCGTGTGCTATATCATTTGAGTACTAATTATGTTCCTTTGTTGCAGGGGATTTTGGAGAAAAGCTAAAGAAACGTCGTCTGAGTGGAAACGAATGTTTGGGAGAGAAGCTAGTCTCGTCTGGGCCCTTTAGAAAGGATTCAATTACAACCTCAAGCCAGAGCAACAATGCCAAAAGCAGTGGCAATAATAGCAGTGGGGGAAGCGTTGGTGGTAACAATGTGGTGCACAATGTCCCAGTTCCCTTCTGCCAACAATCTCCGGATACGACCACCCAAACACCTCAGGTTTCCTATTGAAATTTTATAATGAAATGCGTTTTAATAACATGAATTTGAAAAGAGGACTTCAAAATTCATTTGTATATTTTCTTTTTAGACTGAAATGTCTCCAGCCTCGTCAGTTTGCTCGGATGGCTCTACAATACTTTTCAGTTCCTCATCAAATAGTGGAAGTAATAATGGAGGAAATAGGTCGTTAACGTCCACACCCACACCAACGCTATCATCATCTTCTACCTCGTCAACTTCATCTGTATCTGCAGCTGCGGCAACTACCACAAAAGCTGGCAACTCACCTAGTCAAGGACAGGGACATTGTGATCAGTTTGTGTGGCCATCACCTCCGGTAACATTTGCTACGGGTAACTTGAGCTCGCCTACCGTCAACACCCAAACATCACCATTATCCCAACTGGCAAAACCCAACCAAACGGGCACTTTCTGGCTGAGCCCAACAAATTCGATAGCGACATTCTCTACCGGTCCCAGTGTTAGTAGTGGTAGCAATAGTTTGACCCTTAATTACGTACAGTCGCCAAATAGCAATACTGGTACAGGAATACCTACCATCATTAACAGCAGCTCTACGAGTTCAGCTGCAAAGTCCACTGGCAATGCATCCGTGTCAGTGGCGACATCAGTTACAACTGTGTCTACAGCGCCAACTACTACCACTGGACCAAGCAGTTCAACTACCGCAAAGAAACCTTACCAACCATTTTCCGCAAAAACCGTGAAAAGACCAAGCTCGCCTTGTCCAAACGTAGATGTTCGTCAGCTTCCATTGGAACAAAATAGGCCACCGCCAGTTTCATCATCTTCGAGCAAAATGTCTCCTCTTGTACCATCCACAACCACCACCGCCGCCAGTACAACTATTACCAGCTTGTCAACCTTACCAGTGGTTACAAATCCGAATATTTTGTTTACCGTGACTCCACCACTCGTTACAACCAATAAAACAGAAATTGTTAGCCTGTCTACGCCAACGTTGCCAATCCTTCCGCTTTTGACTACCCAAAAGCTTCCAACCGTTGGACCAATTGATACCACCTGCGGCGCTCCCACAATTGTCACTACTCTGCAGCCAAATACAGGCATTTTCAGCACAATTGATGCAAATACATTGTACCCTACTGTGCAACAAAATAAGGAATCTCCTATCATCCTCCCAATAACAAGCAAGCCATCATCCGTAGCACAACAGCGGTCCCTATCTCCAGTGGTGAAACCAGAGAGTAATCCTGGAGCTATCGCAAACTCTAAAAAGAATTATGAAAGCGGAAAAGGCGATAAAGAGACCATTTCCAGCTCAAAAACAGTGAGCAAAGATGGAAAGGAAAGCAAAGCGGTAAAGGATGGAGAAAGATGCCCGCTACAATTAGCACAGGACATTTTGAACAGATTTGAAAAGAAGTCTGGTGATAAAAAGGCTGAAGCTGGAAATGGTAAAAGTAATAATGACAATGGTGGCAACAACACCACCACTAAAAATATCAATTCCACAACCTCTGGCACAAAACTCGGCACAGAGGAGAAAGAGAAAGCAAAGGAAAAAGCGACCAAAGCTATAAAATCAACAAAGGATGGCAACAACAGCAGCAAGCCTGACGAGAAGTGTAATAAAAATGAGACACCAGCCGCATCTGTTGCCAAAATTGATTCGTCTTCATTGTCCTCTACAACTGGTGGGGGAGCACCAAAGGCTGAGCCACCAGCAACAAAGTCTACTAATGAATCTGCAGCAAATAATAAAAATTCTTCTGGTGTAGCGACGGAAAGTAAACAAGGAGCCACGTCTTCCACGCCAGATATTGTGGTGTTACCAACACCCAATGACAAAACGAAAATCTCGGTGGACCCATCCAGGCAAGCTATTACTACACAACAAAATGTGGTCGTTGGTGTTGGTTCTTCTGCACCTATAACAAATAATGCGACAATTCCGCTAAACACGCTTGTCGCTTCCTCTAATGCTGCTACCACCACTACCACCACCTCTGCCACACAACTCCCACAACAGCCTCCACCGTTGGCCGATAATAATACCATTATCACATCGCAGACACCTGTTATGAGCACCACACCATTAATATTGAAAGATGGTCTGCAGCTCACCACAGATCAGGGGCTTACTTTAACGACTTCCGTGTCTGGACCAATCCCCACCATTTCATTGTCCGCCGTTGGGAATCAAATCATTCACACAAGTGGAGCGACTGTGCCCTGTACCACTACGCTAACTGCCGGTGGCTTAACCACTTTTGCGCCAGCAACTACCAACCAAATCATTTTGCAGCCACATCAGGCCACCACAGACCCGACAAATGGTGCTAACTCTACTTTTATCACGACATCCACTGCTCCAGGCACAGGGCATGCCAGATACCCAATTCTCCAGACGATACAGCCATTATTCCTTAATTCTGCTGGACCTGTTGGTGGTCCGTTGATCATTTCACAACCGACCCAACACTCCCAGGATCCTACTCAGGGAAATCCAACTATAGCTCAGCAGTCCTTCATTTACGATCAAAACGGAACTCCCACGGCCACCATTGACGCAACTGGAGCCTTTCAGTCAGTGCTTCAGCCTGCAACTACTACTATGGTGCTAGATCCCAGCATTTGCGCTGGAAATCCCAATTTGGCCGGAGGGAAAAAGAAGAAGAAGCGTCTGAGCAAAAAGCAGCAGCAGCAACAGGCACAGTTACAACTGCAACAACAGTTTATTCTCCAACAGATCCAAGCGCAACAGCAACAAGCAGCCGCGGCTGCCTTTTCGCCCTTGACCATATTTCCTCAGTCTTTCAACCTTGGTCCACAAGGTTTTAGCCTTCAGCCGACAATGAACTTTTTCCAGACGCCGACATTTTTGACGCTACCCAACCTCATTCTAAATCCTGCGGATGGAACACTTTTCATTCAGCCTTCGACACCATTGCCTACTGCTACCACAGCACCTATGCAGCAGACAACCATGAAGCTGGGCAACTTTCCCCTGACATCAACTACGCAAATTCCACAGAACCCACAGAACATTGCCCCAAAGAAGGATGGGAGTGGAATCACAACCGTGATTCAGAATTTGGGAGTGGAGCCGTTGAAACCTGCAACGACACCGGGATTGGATCCCGGCTCTGACGACTCCAGACAAAATCCAACGCCAGATTCGAGCACAAATGATCTGCAGTTGGGACTTATAAATATGGCGACCGGGCCCACTCAACCAACCAACACGATCACGCTAAATATTCCCACCCAAACAACGACTACCGTTCTTCATAACGCCAGCCCGGTAATGAATAAGAAAAGTTCGAAAAGTAGGACTGTGAGTAGCAGTAGCACGACTGTGAAACGGATTCTCCCCCAGAAACAAATCTTACCAAAAATTGACTCGACGACGCCTTCCACAACTGAGAATGCGAATTAATTCTATTTTAATGGACGTACTCTCACGATAATTATATTGTAGTAGTTTTCACACAATAGTGTACTGTTGCTATCTGTAAGAATATTCAAGATGAATGAAATTTTACCGATTTGATTATTCAATTTTCTCTCGTCTTCTGAATCAGAATTTTTGTGACTAAAAGGTATTTTAACACGAACTAAAGCTAGCAAATGTAATCCAAAAACGTACTGCTGAGATATATAATGGAGATCGTAAAAACAATTAGTCACGTAGTGCAAATACGTAGTCTTTTTGAAAAGAGATTGTACTAGTAGTTTACGTATAGTTGTTGTAATTACGATAAAAATTGAAGCAATTTTTCTGGAAAACTTGAATCGATTTTCTCACAAAAATTCTTACAAGCATTTCTCCGATATAAAGTAAAGTAATTGTATAACCTTTTAAATCATCTTCATGATGACTTATCTTTAAGATCTGCTGTAGGAACGATGATTATGATGATGCATTAGTTAAGATGTAATAGGTGCGTTGAATATGCTGTTGTATCTCAATTTAAACTATTGTGAATGATAAATCAAGAAAAGGGCAAGAGAAAGGAAATGGTTTGACATAGTTTTAATATTTTTCTCATAATAGCGCTTTAACTTTGGAATATTAAACATTTTAGTGAACATTTACCCGTGAAAATGAACACAGTCAATCATTGAATTGAAACAGGTACACTATTTACATAATGGATAGCTAGACAAATTAGAGCAGCATAGTTTTTAATATTCTTCTGTTATTTTACGTATTTATATGATGTGATATAGATTATCTGAATTCATATACAGAGGCAGCTAAGAAAAGTTTTACTTGTTAGTAATAGGTATTTTAATTGTTGTTTATAAACTCTTGATTTTATTATTTGTAACTTTATGAGCTATATTGGAAACTGTTATGGTTGTTGTTATTTACACCAAATTATATTTGGTTTGGCTGTACTAGGTTGTTGTTTTAATTTGTATATTTAGTAATTATTGTTATTTTTAATTGCTGTGGTTGTGCCTGAAATGAATAATATCCAGTGAATTATAGTTTTACTCTACGTAGAGATACAGATGCCAAACAGGGCATTTGCTGGTTAAACCAAAAATTTGATTTGTAAATAGCATATAGCGTAGGTAATTTTATCTTGACTGACGTTACTTTATCAGAATTAGATAATCGAATTGATGCTACATCGCCTAAGAAGTGTAAATACACGTAAATACATACATTGTTGGACATTTATGTAGTAAACAGTGTGCTTTCATGGTTGATTTTTGGTTTTATAAACGCAATTGTAACAGACTACTTGGCGGCAGCTACTTTTTAAAAGATCTGAATGTATAGTGTGAACATTACTACGTTTAATTTTGAGAATTTCATCAAAGCAACCCGATAAAGTCATACGTTTTGTTAAATACAAATGTGTACATGAATTTTAATCAAGCTTTATGTAGTTGTATCATCTTCCTGCGGATATATTGTAAAAAAGCAGTGCATTTTAACTTGCAAATTACATGTTTATATTGTCAACTGTTATATACGTATTGTTGTTACTACACGTGTAAATTAAATCACATCATCACATCACAAAATTTTGACACGTAATATGCATTACTACTAGAAAACATTTTAGCGTGCTGGTATTTTATTTTTAATGTAGTTTACCAAGTAGCAAAATGAAATATATTTAGTGCTTAAGGTTTCTAAAAGTGTTTAAAATCTCGTCCACATTTTAAAGAGTAAAAACAGTTTATACAATTTGCGAATTGACTTAATAAATCACAAAAAAAGTTTACTAATCAAATGAAACTAAAGCTGTTCAGTGGATCATTTTTATTTTCACCAATCCAGTTTGTGTTAAAAAGCATTTGTATTTCTACGAGGAAGGGGAAACGAAGGACATTTTCCACAATAAAGATGTTTCCCAGATGGCGGAAAGATACTTGACACTAATCCTCAACATCATCGTATTGCGCCTGCTCGTTTTGGGAGGAAGCGGAAGCCTCTTGCGTCTCCAACTCATCTTTCCCCACATTCAAAATCTATATAAGAAAATTTATCTTGCTGGAATCCTCTTAGATGGATACTTTAGGCAAAACATCCAAGAGCAAAGTAAACAGTAAGAAATGAAGCATGTGTGTGTGGACAAAAAGACACTAAAGCACCCAACACAAATAGATTGAATAGCTTCCTTTCTTTTATGCAAAGACATGCTTTCTTGGTTTTGTGGACTTGTCACTAAAAGCATCTTTTCTTAGCCCATTTCCATAATATCTTATCATCATACCAGGTTGGCATTCACTTTAGTTTTATAAGTTGTTCACATCATCTTCACAAGCTTTACAGAATCTTTTTGTTCAATCGGAAAAATATAATTGACTGTGGTTGCTTTTTCTTTGTTTTTAAGCAAACTTGTAATAATGAAAGGAGAGAGAAGAAAGCTGTGAGATTGTTTTTCAGATAAAACAAAAAAGCAATTTGCTGAAATGCCAACTTCATATTTATCCCAAACAGAAACACATACACACCTTGTGTCGCACAGACACAAAAAGCTTTTATTTCCTTCCATTTCTCCTGCTATTATCCAATCTTTTCATACTTTCATTTATCAAAGTATACAGCTCTCGCAACAAGCAGCACGAAGAAAAAAGTGAAAGCTAGCGGTTTGGTTGGATGCGCGCTGGGAAGCGTAGACAGCGTAGTCGCTGTTGCTACACACTCTTTCTCGCACACAGAACACTGGCACTGGTGGGGTAAGTAGTTTGTACTCATAGTATTCCAACGTTTTCCGTTTCAAGTGATCAGTTTGAGTTGTGGCGATGAGGAGCAGGGGTTGTAAGACCAGGAGCGTTGCATAGCCATTCACCAATACGTCATTGTACAAACGGATGAACAGAGGAGAAAATAGTGAAAGTGTGACTGTGAATTTATCTCTTCCATTTATTACGTTTTATAATTTCTAAACTTTTCTAACAAGCATGCGCTGATATAAGCTTCTTTTTGGATAAGCTTCATCTTTGCGTTTGAAAGCAAGTGTGTTCAACAGTCAAACAGGGAAATTAATGGTAAGTTTTTTAATGTGTTGTTCATCAGGTGTCCGTTTTCTCATCCCATCTCACATTCCCCCTGCTACAAATCGCTTACCAATGCAGCATGTAGCAAAGTAGAATCATAATATAGTATAGCAGCAACAGTAACATACTCTAGAACATTCTTTAAGCATCATACCCAGAGCTGTCTTGTATAAACTAAGCCAATCAATTTTTCCAGGCTTTTACAGTCATTTTATGTAACAAAGAATACACGTATTTATAATAGATATTAAGATTTTATAGACATTTGTAGCAATTTTAAAAGTGTAAATGGTTGCAATCAACCATAAATCAACTCTTTCTTTCAGAATCACGCTGTTTATATTATGTTCCGATTTTACCTGACTACAATCTTCAATGTCCGATTTAGATTACCAAAATAACTTGGTCCCCTTTAACCTTTTCTTCAACTTTTTTCATCCGAGATCCAAACAAAGGGCAAAAGTTTTATTGGATAAATAGAAGCAATAAAACACTTTCCCTTCACTCCCTTCTAATTCTAAAGGGACACAATTTCCAAGTGT
This sequence comes from Entomobrya proxima, assembly GCA_029691765.1. Classification (NCBI taxonomy): domain Eukaryota; kingdom Metazoa; phylum Arthropoda; class Collembola; order Entomobryomorpha; family Entomobryidae; genus Entomobrya; species Entomobrya proxima. The sequence goes on from CM056172.1 coordinate 11,468,814, forward strand.
TGCAGAGTTATTCTCTTGAGTCCAGGCTCACTTTTTTATCTTTTCAATGCGTAATCATAATGATGTAAGACAAACTTGTTCAGAATTACATCCTGCGTCTTATCTACAAACGTTATTGGTGCTTATTTTTTCCGTAAACTTCGTTGGTATACTAAAAGCTATTGATTTCATATCAGAGTTGATCCAATATCCTCCTATTCCTGCCATTCCTGCTCCGTCGGCATGAAAGCGTCAAGACTCTGGTAGGAGTTCTAAGCATTTGGCGATGAGGTTGCCTTGCAGCATGAAAATTGAGTTTTTCAGTCAGACATAAGCAAGTTGGTAGAATGAAATATTCTCCGAATCTTTGCATAAAAGATACTCAATACTGAACGCTTTCTCACATTTTCTTATAATCTACTTAAATCATATTCAATATTCTGTTATAAATCTTTGAATTACGTCTCTTTTTCGTCGTAGACGAATTAAATTTTCGTTGATATTCGTAGTTTATTATTTTTGTTTGGATAATGGTTTTGAGGAAAATACATTTTATCTACCTACAAATATTATTCACCATTAGCATGTAAAGAAAGTTGAAAGTTGGAGCTTAATGTAATGAATAATTTTATAAAGACTGCTTAAAGTTGAATGAGCTTAGAAATAAGAACATATTATGAAGATTGCAAGTGGGTTTTGAATGCTGTGCACTGTGCACAATTCTTGTATTGTAAACAGCAAAACAGAGTTGGCGTATAGAAACTTTCTTTGACTGGAAAAAATAAGTGACTACATTCTCTTCTTGGCTTTTCTAATCCTGTTCAGTTCACTTAGCAAAAATAAACTTGACATTATCTTGACTTAAGAAGAGTTGTTTCCGCTTTCTCCTTTTCAAATTTTTATCCTTCTTCAGTGTATACCATAGAATTAAAAGCTGGAATGTAGCTAGAGAAGGAAATTATAGATGGGATGTGAGTTAAAATGTAGTGGAATGTTAAGGAGTAGCTTTGCAACTCCCAGGAGAAAACGTGTTCTGGTGCTGTTTTCTCGCTTTACCGGAAAAAATAAAGTATCTAGCTTTCTTCATACGTACACACAGATCAAACAAGCTTCTTTGCATTTGCATTTCGAGTTGAGCTTCCATTCAACATGGCCGTGTAGGTTGAATGTCATAAAATTATATCCTGTAAATTGCTCCACTTGTTTTGTTGCTTTCACTTTCACCGACAATGGGAAAAAAGTCTAACGGACGAATAAACCAGGGAAAATGTACTTTGAGTGTGTGTACGTACATCAATTATTAATGGGGAAGAATGACATCCCATGATGGTATGGTATATCTCAAGAACATCCTGAAATTAGGCAAATTGAGCGTAAACACCAACACATTCATAATGTGTTCTCATAAATTTATTATTGGCAGATATAAGCCAATGTTAAGTTTGGAAACGGAAAATCATTCCACTCAATCAACTTTTTTGGCTGCTTTGTCTCATCTCGGAAGGGCAGTTCATTATGTCAATAATTACCTTTTAAAAACGTATCATCGCTTCTTCAGGATCCACGAACAACTTTTCAAATGAGTGAAGCTGTCTCTTTATCCTATTTTCCATCTCCACTTTTTCTCTCTCTAAACTGTAATTTACTTCTTGACATGCTTTACGAGAAAGGATGGTAAAATATTAACGATGTTTTCCATCATGATTTTTCAGCAGAGACATATTCTTCATCCAGGAGAAGCGATTTTTTTGGCTGGTGAATACGCAACTAACTGCTTGATTGAGCGAAAGGAAATCTTGTGCTGCAGGCAAGTGGCAACAAACGGGTTGAATAGAAACTCTGGGAAAGAAAAAGGAGCAGACGAAATGGAATAAAGGACGGGGTCTAAGTCTCAAGAAGCTCCATCCGAGACGACTAACTTCTCGCAGAAACATTCAACATCAATCATTCTCCACTGAAGAGGATTTTAAGGGTATTGCATTAATTATGCATGTTCTTTTTACTAACAGCTGTTATACTACTAGTGTTACTACTGAAAAATTACCTATCATGGAGAAAAGTCGAGGGAAAATGCTTTATTGTTGCATAACTGCTGCTACCGGATAATAATATCGTCCGTATTATTCAGAAAATGGATTTTGCCTATAATATGCCTACAAGAAACAATAATATACAGTTTGCTTATTATATGATAATATGAATACAGCTTTTCTCCGTAGACTCGTCAAAAACTATAATTTTGTCATCCATGACATTATAGATTCAATGTTGTGATGAATCGAGTTCCTACACAGCTTTGTTGTTTGCATATTTGGTGAATATCTAATAAATGGGATGAGTAGTTTGGCAAACTGAAAAAGCTATAATGCAAACAAACGTAAAAGAATACAGGAAAATGCTTTGTTATCTGATGGTGAAACGCAGTAAAAGTAGAGGCATCTAAAAGAATTGTTATTGTACCATTTTTCTGAGAATATATCAAAGTGGCAGAAACTTTTTCCCAAGATAAAGTGCTCGACTCTGTCAGAGAGTGAGTCAATTTACTCAATTTAAGCAGCTTCAAGAAAAAATGCAGACTATTACAAAAAATAATGAGATTCTTACACTGACGACTGCTGTCAATATAAAAAACTATGATGGTGGTTGCGTATTCAAATCGAAAGTTTCCGTGTCTTTCTTTATGATCTAGAAAATTCTGGCAAAACTTTTGAACGCATACAAATGACAGAGACGTGATGACACATGGTATAAATTAATTAAAGAACCGATTCGAGCATACTCATCTTTACTCCATTTTACAACAATTGCATTACTTTGTATGGTAGAATTGCACAGAGGAAAAATCGAGCAAACAACAAAGGCATTCTTTTCGTCAGCTCAAAAGAGACTTGATTTCTGCGTGATATTAAATAACACCAACTTATGTGCGTACACCGAGGAAAAACTCCTTTTTGTCACAGTGTGCACTCAATTCCTTAACCTCAACCCTCATTTTCCACAAATAGGAGCAACTTTCACTCTCCCATTTTTACTTTCTCCGTTTCGAGTCTCCTATCAAAAAACAACTTGCCAACTAAAGCTATCAGAAAAGCCAGCCTGTTTAATACGTACTTTGTATCAGTGAAAGCTTTCGATGGGAAAAGACGTAGAGTGCGAGTGTAGATAGAAGCCAAGAAAAAAACACTATTCATCGCACTGCCTGACTGAGCGAGTTACCCAGGTATGGGTCTGTGCCTAGAGAGCTCTGTAACTAGACTCGTTTTCATTTCACGCTACGTTAACATTTTCTACTACACAGAATTTCTCACATATTTGCACATACCTTGGTGAAATTCAGCGAAAGTGTGAATAAATTACTACACCTACACACCTTACCCTAACAATGACCAAACTAGTGTCTTTATGATGGTAAAAGTGAAAAAGTGCAAGTGAATTAAAAAAGGACGCGCTTTGTGTACCCTATTCTGTACCCTTAAATATTTGGCTTTGTCCTGCTTACATACGAATGCATGCTTTCTCTACAGTTTTCACCTCTTTTCTCGCTCATAGCCCATTACAAAAGATCTGACATTGTGCGTAGAATAATACACAAATCATGTTGGAAGCGTTGTATGAATAGCACTCTGTGTACCCATATTTATTAAAAATAAAATCATACAGTTACTCGCATTCACAAAGGAACCGTCTTGCGAAGTAAGCACAACTCTGGCTACGAGGCAAAGAAAAGTTACGAGAGCGTCTCTGTGTTGCATTATTGTCAGTGGCACACAGAAGCAAGAGGGACGGAAGTGGAAAATAAAGAGCTGGAAGAAAGATCTGAAAGAACTCAGGCGGCGAACTAACTCTCTCTAGACATAAAATCTTACCTGGTTTCTTCTTTACGATGAACAAACGGTGTAGTGGTGAAAAACATTAAGCAGCACGGGCATTAAAACAAGAAAAGAGAACAAAAAAGTACAGGATAAAAATGGACTTCTCATAAAGGGGAAAAATAATAGAGAAGTATAAAAGCATTTTCCCCAAAGAGCACTTTTCCTTGTGTATCATCATTCACCAAAAAAAAGCATTACTAACAACGATAAGCTTTTTACTTCACCACCAAAAGTCCGCCATTTTTATTCGGAGATTATATATATTCGTGTACAACTACAGGACAAACAATAATGACACGCGTGACGAGGACACCTTCTAACTGCCACAAACTATACAGAATTGTCATCGGGAATACTAAGCACCACGGCACCATGTATACAGCTGCAATTTTTTGGATTCTCCTGCTACACTGCTGGCAAGCAGATACGAGACGTAAGATTACTTTTTGTGAAAACATATGTCATAATAATGTAGTACCTGTGTAACAAATATCGATTTCATATTTAATGCATGCATTAGTTTTATAGGCTCTTTGTGTGATCTCGGGGTAAACGTGAGCGCATGCCAATTTCTGCAATTATTTTTGTTTTGGCTTATGACATATGACGGTATAGAATCCACCCTCAAAGTCGCATTCATGTTCTCCTTATACCTGTTGGAAATGAAGCGAAACGTACGTACGTGGTTCGTTTCTAAATGAAGCTAAACTTTTGGATAACCTCCATAATATAATTCTTGATTGTACGTCAGTGTCAGTCCGATTGAAATGTCATTCCAAAATCATGCAAGTCTGGGTCAAGTTCTTTATAGCTGAAGGACACAGCCAAGCTGGGTTCGATTCGATTAGCGTGTATAGAAGTAAAAGTCGAATATAGAAAATACTTGTAACATGTTTTGTTTTTCCATAGACCAAGTCAACTTATACATAGTTAGGTCACGGAAATTAAAGGTTGCATGACTTGTTCTGCTTCCTATCTTTGGATTATCTGTTTAGCAAACATCATTAAATTGTAAATCGTGCTGCTGGTGGTGATCATTAGTGCACACGCATACAAGTAGATTCGGCTCTCTTTCCTTAATTCCTTTCTATGTCTACTCATGAACAAAGGCTTGGAAAGGATAGAAAAGGAGGAAATTCAATTCGATACACGCACATAATAAGTATACCTTATATTAGTATTTTAGTATATCCAAATGCTCATTTTTCCACTTGGCATACCACATGTATGGTGAAAGTGAAAAAGCCAGGCAAAGGCTTTTCTCTGTTCACGTTCACATCAAGTGTGTCCTAATGATGGGCTACACAATAAGCAAGAACTCGTAATGCTCCGTCCTTTTCTAATGATTACTTTTTGCACACATGGATATATTTTAGGAATGTTGTTTTGTAAAATGAACAGTTTTGTTGAACAAAGTCAAGCTACAATTTTTGTTGGTAGTCCGTTCCACCAACGTCATCGTCGTCATTCTTCCATTATGCGAGCAATTAAAAGTTGAGCAGTTGAACCGTAAGTTCTCCTGTAATCGCAAGTGCAAAACATTTATTTATAGTCACATTCTATACAGAAGCCAAAATTTTGCAGAGCATGATAACTAGCAAGCAGCAGAGTAACAAAGAGACTTTTATTTTTAAATGACTCGTTGCTAACAGTTAGACGAAAATGAGTGGGTTCTGAGTGAATACTTTAAAATTGCCCTTTTCTATGAATACCTTGTACACTTGCGTACTCATTCATCTGTTTTTGTTTAATAACTTTCTCTTTGAAAATAAAAACTTTCCTTTCTTTTTGTTACACTTGGGTTGTCTGCCCCGCGTGAATGGATCACAGAACAATTTGCAGTGCTGATCTCGCATTCTTGTCACTCAATGCATAATATTATGTGTTGCTCGAGGTTCGCTGCAAAAATGTCTACAATATGCAGCTTTCGTGAAACAAATTACAGAGCGCAAGGTATTATGAAGCAACAAGGATGTTGAGAAAGTTCATACAGTGTTAAAAACAACGGAAAACAGTGGAAAAAAAGTTTAGGGACAGAGAAAATACACTCGAGCGAATTTGAAGTAGAGTTGAAACGGTAGAAGCAGATTTATGCTAATGGCATGTCAAGCTGTCTGACTATATTTTGTCCGCTAATAAGCTTTCAGATGTTTGTAGGTAAGCAAGCATGGAAATGACTACAAAATGGTTCCTTTTTTGTAGCTGAAAGTCTTATCATAAAATATTGTGCTACTTTAGCTGCTTATTGGTCGTTTCTGTCAATATAATGTACTGCTTGCTGATTAGCAAAAATTCATACTATGATTTTGCAAAATATGAACAAAGAAAGGAATAGCCTGTATATAATATATGAAAATTGAAGCAAATTTACCAGCAAAGCAAAAGTTTTAAATATTTTATGACGACATTTTTATTATGGTAATCTCATAGGTTTTGTCATCCTTTCTGTTAGAAGCAAAAAAAGTTGGATAGTGAACGGGAGTAGTAAATAATCGGCCACAAGGGCAGCAGGAGATTTTTACCTTTTCCTGTCTAGTATTTTTGTTCATACAACATGAAAGCATCAAGCATGAAGAGATGCTGTTTTATTGTTTTTGTGATATGTAGAACTACTACTAAAACATGGTGATGGCTAGTTTATTAGGATAACTCTGTTTTTGTACGCTTATACGTTTGCCGTTATCATCAGCGGAATATTAGTAACCAGTCAATGCTAAACCAATTAAAGATGCTCGCTGCTAAAGACGATATCATTGACTGGTTATCTGCTGATAGGCAATCGGACAAAATCAGAACAGAGAAAATTTTGGATTTTTCTCCGTGTACAGCTGGCGTCCTATGGAAATTTTATTTCCCAAGTGGACGCTGAGTATAGAAAATTTGATGCAAAAACACCCCTGGAATATACACTTTACGACGAATTGGGGAAGAAAATTTGCATAAAGACAAAACGTGTAGCAAACATGGGGGATGAGTCTTCATTTTTTCTACACAGTTTGTCTTTATGCAGATTTTCTTTTCCAATTCGTCGTACAGTGTATATTCCAGGGGTGTTTTTGCATCGAATTTTCTATACTCAGTGTCCACTTGGGAAATAAAATTCTCATAGTACGCCAGCTGTACACGGAGAAAAATCTAAAATTTTCTCTGTTCTGATTTTGTCCGAATTGATATTGAATATTCATCTGTGTTTCGACGATTACGCTGCGCATTGTAATTGTACATGAACATTGTCTGCATAGCATGCACTTTACCAATTACTAGAACAAGCCTATTTTAGCTGGTTTAGAGCCTATTTTAGCAGGTTCATGGCCCATTTAGCCCAAAAATAAAGTCTACGGACAGACAGACAGACGGACACGACATCTTAAATAGCTCTCCTGCAGAAGCAGCGAGCTAGTAACATGGTCTTATGTATATATCTTGCCATGTTACTATGCATAAAATTGTTCATGGGCCTTTAGGTTTCGGAAGCACAATGGATTGATGAAAACACACGATGCTGGTCTATGCAAATGTCATCATGTCATGTTATCATTTGCGATGGCAATATCCGTTCAACAGGGCAGTGTAGACAGGGCTTTTGATGTCTGCCTGAAATAAATTATGGAAAAATGTATACAATCGAGATACATAAAAGAAGCAAAAATGACAGCTATGCCAAAAATTGTAAACGCGGTGAAGCTTCATTTTAGATTTTTTAAGATTACCAATATGCTCATTAAGGCATTGTAATGTAGATAGCATTTTTCATTTAGCTTAATAACTTTCTGTCAGTTTTCATTTTAAAACTGTAAGTTGGAAGTGTTTAGGAAAAAGTTACCATAATAAGCTACTTTTGAACACGTGCATATGTACAGCAAAATATTTATATTATTCAAAAAGTTCATATTCAACTCGCAATGATAACTTTTATTGAGCAGGTAGACGGGATTTGGCAAGCATAAGCACACAGATGGAGAATTTAAAAGTTGGTTTTGCGCTCTCTGTTATGCTGGAAAAAGAAATGTCTATTTTTAGTTTCTATTTAGTAGCAAATTAATTTATGCAAATAGCCTAACAGCATGAATCAAGTTGTTACAGCACATGGAATAATCACCAGGCACGTCATGAAAAATATAATATAGAAATGAAAGCGAAAAAGCGGCATATTGAAACTATATTTTGTGGCAAAAGTTCTTCATCTATTCGATCAGTATTAAACATTATACGCGAATGAATATCAAACATAGTCAATGTGGACAAACACGAGAAATGAATATTGCATATAAAAGAGAAAAATTCTGATGGTAAAAGTGGTAAATGGTGAAACAAGTTTGGCAGTTTTATGCAAGTTTGTGATGTAAAATCTAGACGCTAATTTTATGTATAATATTTATGGATAGTTGTACAAACGGAGTAGGTGTATGCATGCCTCCCTCCCATTCCATCGTAATCCAACCTGACTGACAAGCTAAGTGAGTAGTGATGGCGTTGACAGGCTACTGTACTTCTTACTAGTCCATTTTGAAACCACACACAAATTATTTGCCAGTTCTTTCCCCGCGGTAGCAAGGGAAAAAGTGAAAGTTGCTAGTAAAGTGTTTAGAATGGAAGCGCAGGGAAATGGGAAGGCTTAGTGGGAGGTTGCGGAAATACGATAGTTAAAATGTGTGCATGGTCTGGTGTCGCATGGAATACATGATACGATGTGTGAAGCTTTGAAAAAGTGGTAGTGTAACAGCAAGACGAAGAAAACGACTAGGATATCCGGGGAGTGAAATCAGAAAATTTGATTAGAGACGGAATTGATTTTAAGTCTCAGGAGATTTCACAAACACACTATCTCAAAGTCTTTTGGTTTGGCTTTCCTTCCCTGTCAAACTATGTGTGTATGCGACCACAGTCAAACCAAAGAAAAAATATATTATGGATATGTATCCTTAATATTAAAAGAAGAGAAAAAGACGCGAGTGGTGTTAGTCCACAAGAGCTGATGCACGAATAAAAAGAGAACGACTAAGATGGACTACTGTGAGCGACATAAGAGCAAAGTTTGAGTAATACCCATAGAGTGAAAGCAGAAGAAAGTGGAGTGGATCATCATGAGTTTCAAAACCACACATGACACACGATACATAAATGTTACGTATGAATGCGTTCTATGTGGCTTGGGAGATTATGTTTGCCTTATAACAAAATATGTTGGCAGCATGTATAAACTTGAGTAATATAGCGAATCTGAATTCGCGTAATATATGTATCAGTATAACAATCAAAAATGCCCTTTTTTGCACAACCCAGGTTATGATGCTTTCAAGTTCCCTAGATTCACGAAATGGGTTGGTAGTATCGTCTATAAATTGTATCATGGATGCTAGTGATCCCGCTGGTTAGTGGTATATGCCTCTCGTGGGATTAAGCTACCCAGTCACGTAGGGAGAAATAAGTGATACACTTATTTAACTGGCAATTTGGAATTAAGCCCGTATGACGACATAAACGAGAAAATGATGAGCTATGAGCTCCCGGTAACATTGGCAAGTTACTGATTCTCGTTCCCCCGTTCCTCCTCAGCAGCCGTTTAACTAACCATTTCATTTTATGTCAGGCAATGAAGGGTTTTAGAATTGAGAATTTATGGGCTTCTATATATATCTCAAGTATGATTATATTGCGGTAATTGACCATTAAAGTGTGTATATTCTCAGTAGTCATTTAATATTATACCAAAGAATATTATTTTATTACGCAGAAACAGTGTTATGCATAAAGGGATTGTCATCCATACAAATATTGGTTAAAGTATGTACTTGTTGTCATCTCTAAAGTTTTCAATCATTTTCAATCATTGCGCAAGGAATGATGGGAAATAGGATGTGATTTTACATCCTTATTTACTCAGGAAATTAAATTGCACTATTACATGAAAATTTTACTTTGAGACCCTTCAGACTGTTATCAAATTTGTGTGTGTTGGCGGTAAACAAATCGCAAGAAATTAAGAAAAGTATTTTTCGGTGGTCTAAAGTTCTTGCTATGAATAGTTTTTATGATTTTGTCACAATTTTATTTTCCTCATCGTCCTTTTATAAACCACTCTTCCTATCTATCTAATTAATTTACAGTACAACCAAGGCTTTCTAGACAGATATGTGGTATTTTCTCTCTTATTTATAGTACTTGTTTACCGCTAGAGACGACAAAAACATAAAAAGTGTCAATCAATCAGCATTGGTAGTGGTACTACTTTGGACTGTTTTTCGTCGACCCTCATCCACATAATAAGGGTTTAACTTTCAAATTCATGTGTAACCACATTACTAGGCATTTCATCATAACTTCATGGAATGAATTATCAGAGCAAGTTAAACTTTTAATGTATCAAACTGTTATCTATATACAACTCATTCAAAATCGTTAAATAAGTAGTTATAGTACATGGGTAGCAAAATTATGACGGGCACCAGGTACAATAGGATGAAGTAGCATTTGAAAAATTAGTTTGTCAATTCCTTCTTTGGCCATTATCATAAATAACCTTTACAATGTAGAAAGCTATACTAGTGGAAAGTGTTGGTTTCCTATGTATTCCGTGGACCTGTCAGCTACTTTTAAAGTCGATGAAAATTGCTGCTTCTATATATACAGTGGCTGCCTCGCATTGCTCATTCTCATTATTTGTCAAGAGCTATCAACAGTGGATGACAAGTTGTTAGCAACCAAGCAGCAAAGTGAAAGGGAGAGATAGACGGGAGCACGAGTGAAAGCATGGCGGCACAACAAGACTGACAAGATGAGTGGGAACGGAAGTATGCTGCTATAACCATGTATATAGTTAGTTTGACTATGTATATATTGTATCTTTATAAAATGAAAAACGAGCATGAGACAAGAGATGGATAAAGGAGTCCTCGCAGCAGCAGCATGTGGAGTAAACAACAATCATAGTAAATGGAAAGTTTTTGATGCCAGCTTGTCTTTGTCCTTTGTGTCATTGTGCCACATAGCGTTTCCGTGAAACTGTTGCCTCTTAATTCGCATGTATTGTCAACAGTATTATAATAAACTATAATATGATGGTATAATCTTACTGTTTTCTGAAAATGAAGCATAATATACAGGTATTGTCTGGGCATGACAGACATTGGCGAAGAATTGCATTGTTTAGGATTTACAGCCATATGGCATAAAGCAACTATAATATTTTCACGCTAGATTGAACTAATTATCGTAATGGACTAAAATAGCGAAACAGAATGGGCAACGTGTCAGATATTAAGTATGTAACAGGTTTATACGTCTAAAGCAGTTGTGAGGATTGTACTGATAACACCCGGAGGTATTTAGAACCGATGAGTGTGGGAGGGCTGAAATTATATGCGTGTGCGATGCTCATGCAAATAGAAACAAACTGTTCTCTATCTGTATACTATGTAGCAAAGAGTTTGTCATTTGATGGATGGAGCAGCATTTATCAATGTTAGCGATGAAACTTGCAAAACGTTTGTTGACACAGTAGGAAATAGAAACGTAGAACAGAGCTTGGTGGTCAAACACGTTACAAAGTACAAAGAGAGCTGCAAATGTATTCTAGGCATTTCCGATTATCAGTTAAAATTCGGATCAATACTAGAATGAGGAAACTTATTTGTTATTTACCCACAAACTTTCCAAGTTCATTAAGACTACCTATTTTTGGATTATTTATCAAAGTCTAAGTTTGCAAAATACAAAAAAATATCAAAGCAAGAGCTTTGCTTGATGTGTTGCTTAATAACTTGTTGTTATTTATTAGGCGATAAAAATAAAAAATGCTGTGTGGAAAGAATATAGCGTGTACACACACCTCTGCCCTCTGCGTATTGTGCACAATTATGAGTAAACGTGCCATGAAGAACATGATTTCTGTCTTATTCACATAAACCCGGTAAATAGAACACAGCAGAATTCCACGTTCCAGAGATAATTATATCGGTGTGGTCATTACTATGTTGAGTTGAGCTACTCCAGTTGAGCACATCGTTAGAATAGTGTGGAGTAGTAATTTAGAAGTGAGGACAAGATCATGACATACACGTCTCTTTTTTATGATTGATATTAAATGAGTGGTCATCGGGGTACAAGCACTAAAAGTAAATTGCTGAATCCAAAGCTCAACCACCTCTTCTGAAAATGGAGAAAAGGTGTGTGAGGGTTTCATTCCTGTCCAATTCCTCTTGTTACTGGCATTACTATCAAAGATAAGTTGACGTATTAACGTCAGAAACGCAAAAACAATAATAACGGACATAAAATAAGGTCCACTACGCGGATATTACAATTCTTTTACTTTTATTGATGGCTCACAACAGTTTGGGTTGTTAAGCAGAACCAGCTAACGAATCACCATTATCATCATTACATGGAATCATGAACCCCACCAATTCGTACCAGCAGGAAGGAGGGAGTATGTACGTATATGTAGTAGTAAAATATAAGTGAGCAAGTTAGATTGATCTGTTCAAGACTACAAAAAATTTAAGACGTCCGTTTCGTACTTTTCTTTCGGGTACACTTCTGAAGTCTTTTGTACATTCTTCCTGTATGTTGTGTGAACAGTGTTTACTTCTTGTTAAAATTGAATTCAAAGATAAAGCTAAAACGTGAAAGACGCAGTCAGGATCTGCGGCTCTGCTCCAGAACCTACGCCGTTGTTCTACTGTTGTGTTCTCTATAATCATTAACACTCCTTTAGTATACGGATGAACATATTTGTGCAATTACAGTTGATTCATATAAAGCATACGCTTCTGCTTTCTTCTCCGCGCGGTTTTACAAGGAAAAAGATTTATGAGTACATGGACTAAAGCAATAATAATCGCTCTTGCTTCACATCAGATTACATCATTCGCGTTTCCTGCCATTCCCATTGCCTTTCACTAATGCATCGAAATAAATACCACTCAACTTTGTCAGATAAATCTTGAAATGTATAGAATCAAATAGTGCGGTGTTTTGTATATGGATTCCTTCCTTTGTCTAGAATCAGGATACTATGCTTTTTATGGTTCCTTACTGTTGCTTTTCCGTTCCTCGGTTAACGTCTGGTCAACAAGCTCACACAATTGGAGTGTAATAGTAGGCGCAGGATTCATGAACGGTGGCTGACGTGTGGTACGAAAATAGAAAAGTCAAGAACAACTATTCGTAAAAGAATGCTTGTAATTTGAAGAATACGTTCCAGTAGCGGCAGTGGCATGGAGTGGAGTACTTAGGTCATTGTAGCAGCAGGTTGGTGCGGTGAGAGAAAACGCTTCGTGCCACACTTGTTATTGTTTTTAGTCAATGTCTCGATTGAGTGAACGAATTCCTATTCCTTAGTTTTCATTGAAGCCAAGCCCCAAAAAAGCATTTTTATGGGGAGCTCCTGTAAATGCATAACTATGTTATTTTTTATATGTTGCTACAAAAATCTCCTTGAACAAAGGCGTGCTCGTTAGAGAAAGCTTGACGAAGCCACGTAGTTGAATAAGAGGAGCGGAAAATCAACCTGACATTTTTGTTGGAAACAGTTACACACGTTCTACCAATATCGTTAATCGCGTATACTCTTAGGCATTCAGTGATTTCATGATGATGAGTGGTGAAAGTCGCATCAGCGGAAGGTTCTTACCGTCAATAATAAACTACATTAACTTATATTCATGAAAGCTAGCTGAAAGCATATATAAATCTTTATACTAATGGCAATATTTCAAGCACGGTAGGAATGGTAGCAGCTGCACGGCTCAACCATCTAGTTTATCAAATAATAAATATACACTACACGCATTTATTTTCCACAAACTACGCTTTTATAATGTAGAAAATTGGAGAAGCAAACTATGAACTATAGAAAATCTTTCTCGGTCTTTTTCATACGCCTTTTATTTTGCTAATGGTATTTGAGCCATGAGATGAAGTATAAAATTTAATTTGCCTGTTCGCTCATGTAATACAGTAAAAGTTTTTGAGTTGAAATATGAGTAGTTTATTATATAAAAGGTAATACGTTTCGCACTTAATCAGGTAAAAATACTTCACAACTTTCATTCTGCAACAACACAACAAAAGAAGAAACAAGACAAAGTCATGCTTTGACTTGAAAGTGTATGAAAAGTATATCACAAATTCACTAAGTGGATCCAAAACTCAAAGGAAATCAGTAAATGGGGATTCTCTGTTATAATGGTAAATCAATTTTAACTATCAGAAACAATGCAAAAATATGAAATGCAATGATACGCCAACATTTTTAAAGAAATGCTGAAACGTATTGATTATTCATCCCGTCACTACATGCTACAGAAATAAAATATTGAATCGATTATTTAGCAACTATAACTATAAAAATTATTATGAGGATGAAATTCAGGGAAGCCCTGGATTTTAAAAGTTTTTTATAAAGCTATAAAACACATTTTAAATATGAACTATTCTGTTTCCCATAAAAATGCAAACAACTTTTTCCGCTTCTGCTGAGCTATTATTAGAAGATGTGATGTGCAAGCCAAAGGAAGACCAATTCTCATAATACCTCCTTACAAATACACTTGCGCATCCATAATAAATTTGCTAGCAGCATTACAATGATGCCCTCTTGACATTTTGATCTGGTACACTACTCTTCTGAGAATTTCACTCGCATCATGGCATCGTTTTCTGAAAGTAATATAATCTTTTATGTCCCATTGTCCAGTTCTTCACAGTCCAAAAGTTCAAAACTTATTCTAATCCCATATCCCATGGTAGCTTACATGTATCACGACAGGAACTAGGGCTCGCCTCAGGATATGTATCTATGTCATCCGTTTTGCCACTTTCATCGTGTGATAAAAACACGGCATAAAAGAACTGATGACGACCTGGTGTATTCAGCATTACACATGATGAAAAACGTTGTGACTTTTGATAGATTATATAAAAATGCTACTAGTATTTACCATAACATGATAGTGCTGCTTGCGTTTTGCAACATTGTAATGCATTCTCTTATTCCCTCCCTAAAAACAAGTACCACTTTTTGGACTTGTTAACCACGCAAGGCACTCAAAACGTACGTACATTTTAAACATTACACATTTTCATATGGTGTAGTTCTATACAGGTAACTTTTACAAAAATGAACAGACAGGAAAACTTTTTTACAAGGTTGCCTAAAGAAATACGAAAACTTTGGTTAACTACTTTCTTGGATCTTAAACTTTTTCTGTTGAGAAAAAACAGTAAACAGCAAGTGGGGGTATATACATACATATAAAATACGAATAGCACGTTGTTATATATATCCAAATCCATTACATATCATGATTCATTCATGAATGAGTAATTAAACTTGAGATCAACATGCCATACACACTCGCAGAGCATCCATGATGATCATGTGCTGCACGGAATCAACACAGATTAATCTGTCTCGCTTCCATAAAAAAGTAATATTGTTTATCTCCACAACAGGAAAAAAGAACTTATATGTCTACACACAACAACATACCACCAACCTTATGTGCTGGTCTACTACGTGCTTAAGATTTTACATTCTCTGTTTGAAAGAGAAAAAAAACGCTTAAAACTTTTAGGCTTAGTAGGATCCGGTTGGATGCTTTTATCAAATACGCAATAAAACGAACGATGTATAAAGTTTGGCTTAGACTCTTCACAAGAGTCACGGAATTGTCTCTTTGTATGTATTCAGGAGAGATTATAAATATTTTATAGAACTTCCTTAAAAACGATGACATGACAGTTTATATATATACATAAGCACTATTAAAATTTTATGAATAATGACTGACAAAACTTTTAATAATTCAGTTTAATAACAGAAAGTGGCCAAAGTAGCTAGTAAACAAAATTAAAACTGGAATGTGGTGAAAGTGTAAAGCTCAGCAGCTTTCCTTTTATATTTCTTTTGTTAGTGGAGTTTTTGTTGACAGAGTCGAGTAGAAAAATATAGGTAACTGGATACTTTAGAACAAAAGGCATTTCATATAACGAAATTTTAAAGCTTCTATATCTGTAGTATGTTTGCATATGTGCTACTGTTTTCCATTTGAAATTATGGATTTCCCCCAAATGAACGTGGTGTTCAACTCCTGTCATTCATTAGTCAAAAAACGTTTTTACCAGGAATATGCCAGGAAAATGAATAAACATGGTAAAGCAAAAGGGTTTGTATGCGGTGGTAGTGAAACCGACTGACTGGATGAAAATGAGAGAACAAGAGAAACTTGAAAATTGCACTCTGTAGTAGCTTTCTCGTCTATCTTCATCTCACTTTCTCCGTGTCTGTTTTACCATGCTAATGCCCCATTCAGAGAATAGTTGCGGTTTCATAGTGGGAATGCTTTTCGTGATTTTCTCACTGATAGAATTTTACCAAACACTTTTGTGGTATTCCCTCCGTACATATTTTATTTATATTTTAGAAATTGTTTATATCTACACAACAAACAAAGGGTAATGTATGCCCTTTCTCTCTTCACTGTAATCAAAATTGGGCTTCGAAAAAACTCATGATGCATACATAAGCACATGAAATTAGTTTTCTGATCTTGTACATGCAAGCAAACGCAAATCCGAGTGAGTCTATGAAATAGTAGGAAGAACGTGTTTGAAAATGCAATCCCATTACCCACCCGAAGGCACGCTTGTTACTTCTCCTGCATAACAAAATCAAACGTGCATCTTGTGAACCGGAAGACGAAGAGCGCTGTGGTTTTAGTGAAAGATACTGCAATATCGAAACTTGTAACTTTACACGCAGGGAAAGTGAGAATCAGACCAGACTGCCAGACGATACTTTTTGTTTCGGATTTTAAAAGAGGAAAAGATGGCTGTAGATGTAGTGGGGAATGGAAAAACAATCCTAGTCAAATTCTAATAGATATTCCGCCCACTATAACAGAAGGCACATACTACATTACCTATAATATATTTTATGCTCACCTAGTAAGGAAAGTTACAAAGTGGAAACCTACATCTTTGATTTTACAACCACATTTTGTGGATTTGAAAGATTACACGTTATCACTTGTCTGTCTATTGGACAAAAGCAGATGGTTCTAGTAGTAGTTTCCTCTTTAAAATAAAAGCCACTCAAAAAAAGCTAAGCACAACAGCGTTCAGCCAACAAACCAGCCAGGTGCACAAAAAGCGCAACATTTTCACTACTCTACGAAGCAGCTATGTATAACGGCAACCGTAAAGAAGCTTTCACTTTCATGATTGTGTCGGGATTTTCTCTAGTCTCAACTCTCAACCTTCAAACTTGTTTAGAGATCGTCTCTTAAAAACACTGTATCATTCACCAGCACATTCTACCGATATAAACTACTTCAAAGGGGCTGTGAAGTATTTTTTATACAATGTACTACCAAAATATCTTTTAACGTAGAATTCTACAGGAACAGGAACATATTTATATACAATATGTCAAGTCGTCAAGACGGGTGTCATCAGCAGAACCCCAATTTATATACATGTAATATAACTGGACCAGCTTTTGACAGAAGAGCTCTATGAACAATTTCTTTTTGCCCAATAATATGTGATCTTGTTTGTCTCCTGTACGAAGTTGTTTACAAACTTCAAACTGCAACGTTGTATCGCGCTTTTGAAGAATGAACTCCTGTTCTAGTGCCTTCCGTTTCTCTGCAGTGATTGACAACTATTTTAGTAAAGTTTATGCACGAACATGCCTGGAAGTTAAAGAACAATAATGATATTTTTGAACATGTATGCTACAAACAGAAACCTTACTATTTTTCTCGGACATGAAGAATTATGCTTCTGTCTCCTCTTGCTTGAATCAATGGTTCGTTTTGCTACATTTATTTAGAGTATGTTGCATGTACTTATCAAGCAAACTGTTTACTTTTATGTAAGTACTAATTAGTACATTATTAAGGTAATTTAATACGTTGATTACTTACAGAAATAAACCGACATTTTCGATTTACTTCTCTACATAGTATGTCCAAACATTTTATGCTACTTTCATTATAGTTTTATGCTCATTTACTTTTGTTATCTTTTGTTGTTTACTTCTGTTTACTACTAACTTTCATAAAATCTTGTACTAGCTTTCTGCTATTGGGGAAGGTAATCTCTTGGTAGAAAGTGAAAGCCAGAAGTTGTACTCTTCCGATATAGTGTTTATAATCAGCCGTACATGTGGATGTTGATGTAATTTGGGTAAATTACTTCGAGAAAAGGGATTTTATGGTTGAACACCTGCCTGTCTGGTTAGTTGCTTGTAATATACTTCGAATTCTTTCACCCCATAAAGCTGCTTACAAAGTTAGTGAGTGCGTGGATTGCAGAAGAGCTAAGAATAGGATAAAACAAGCTTGATAATAGGACGTACGTAGGACTTCCTCCTACGTACATTGCAACGTCTTGTGTTTCAGCCGCCGGTAGTCATTTTGAATCCGTTAATTAGCTGAAAATAAGATTTTCTCTCCAGAAACAATACTCGAGATATGCTCCTTTGGGAAAGTGTTTACCCTTAAAAGCTTCCGTGTTATTTTGCATTGAATCTATGAAAAAACATTGTTATCATGAGAGAAAATTAATGCCGATAAGCGGAAATGTTTATAGTAGAAAGTGATAAGAAGGTAGTCGTCGTAAATCACTTTGAGCGTCAGTTAAACCAAAAAGTCTTTAGTCATTACTTTTTTCACATAATAGGCGGATAAGTTTTCCTGATGTTAATTGCATTAAATAAAAGTTTACATATCGAAACTTTGCAAATTCGATAAAAACTAGAATGGAAGAGGTTATTCTCAAAATCGAATCCATTCCTTGGAGACTTTGTTTAAAGTGTCTGTCTACTCGTATACCTTAAAATTTCTTGTGGAATTTATAGAAACGCATGTTTTCTTCGCTTTCCTTTTTCAAAGTTGCAAACAAGCTTACTTAGAACCATGCATGTAGTGGCATGTTAGACTCTGCAATTTTTCTTGTGTGAGCAGTTTTCTTTACCATAGCTAAAGCATTCCAATTCAAAAGTTTTCAAGGAATAAATTGTTCAATTACAAAGTTTTTCTCATTACGACAATGCAAAAATAGACATTCCTAAAGAAGCTTGTTCATTTGTAACAAAATGCTCAAGTTCTTTTTCTTTACTCAACGGAATTTTTCATGGTTGAAGGCGTTTTTATGCTAGCTACTGATTTTAACCTGTTTGTCAGTATGTCTTTTCATCAGAATTTTACTGTATGTAACATATACAGTAAATAAACATAGTACAACTACAGCATCTAATTCAAATGTCTTATTCCCTCTAAGTAATGCTAACATCAAACTTTATCTTTCGTACAATGTTATAATGCGTAAGTTGCAATCCCAATCCCATGGTATACGCAATTTAATATTGTACAACGTTCTATACATTCTCTTTCTCTTCCAGAAACAATTGGATATTATTTTATAACTTGAAGGTATACCAAGCGATTATTTTTAACATACATAAATGTGCTAAACCTATTTTTTATTTTGATATGTGTGCCGTGTGCCTACTTTTTTAAATCTGATTTGAACTCGGGAAATGTTCCACATTTTTCCAG
The DNA here is from genome assembly GCA_029691765.1 of Entomobrya proxima. Taxonomy (NCBI): domain Eukaryota; kingdom Metazoa; phylum Arthropoda; class Collembola; order Entomobryomorpha; family Entomobryidae; genus Entomobrya; species Entomobrya proxima. Next base: position 11,488,234 of record CM056172.1, read on the forward strand.
CTTTCTGTGGATCACAATCGAGTAGTTAGTAGAAATTGTCGACAGAATTCGGCTACTTCGTTTACATTTTGGGTGGAATTCGGCTGTCTTGTTCCTGTCAAAAATTGTTATATTCGGTTCACTAAATCAAATGAAGGCAAGTTCATGATAGTCTATGTGCATTACACTGACTTTATAATACTGAGTTGGTGGGTTTCTAAAAATGCCGGAAGGCACTAGAATGAGCAATAAAAACCTATCTAGAGGAAAAGTAAGTTATTGAAACATAACCTTTGCACAACGATAATAATAAAGCAGTAGTCTTGTAATAAATATATTTTAATAAAATAAGTTCGTTTGGAATTACAGATGGCAACTATTTGGGAAAAATAGAAGAATAACTCCGGCTACTGGAAGTGAAATGTATGTACTATGAAACTGTGAATACTTGTAAGGTTGATGGAATATACAAAGTAATCGAAAAGTGTAGAGTCAATACAATTATACATTCAACATTGGAGTTTACAAAATATGGTACATAATACTCATTAATATGTTCGATTAATTGCATACCTAGTTTTTCTATACTTTTGATACAATGTCTGAACCTGAAGTTCTTTGTTCCGTTAAAATTGTATGAAAGTTGTATGGTTTGTACTTCATCATATTATATAACGGTTCATTTCATGGTCACATGTCTTTGATAAATTACCCTTATAAATACATATTATTAGAGACGTACTGCTCACTTTTTAAATATTAGAAATGAATCCAAACATCGTTCAAACTGCATGAATTCAAAAATGTAGAAAACTAAAATAAGAAAGCAATAAAAAGTATAAAGCTACCGCGTAACCGCATATAAAAGATATTCTTTCAATTCTGTCAGAAAATATTCAACTTCGCCAAGAGGTATACACGTAACCTACTTTTCAAAAGGAAATTTCAATCAACCTTCCCTTCAAGCTACACAACTTCGTTCATCATTAAATCTCAAAGAAAAAAAGACTCGGTGAAAATTTTTGAAAGAGACGGAACAACGAAAGTGAACAATACTTGTTTTGCACATTAGCATAGAAATAAAATTTCTTGCATATCTTTGAAAACATAATAGGCACATTATAAAGGAATACTAGGACGTAATTTTTTCGCGTTCCTTTTATTACTACAGATTTTAGATCAAGCATATTTTTACAGTCCCAAACACAAGATGTAGAATAGAATTACAGATAAAAAGGAGCTGTAAAAAGTCGGGACTTATGTGTGTGAATCTACATGAGTTGGTAAGTGTGAAGTGAATTTATTCCTAAGATTTTGCCAATAGCACATAATAGTATGTATAACCATAATCGGCGATTAGACTATAAATTAATGAGTCTGCGTCGTGAACGCGAACTAGTGAAAATGCAAGGAAACTTTTTAAAAGTCTATTTTGAATGCACAGGTCATGGTAGATTTTCTATGCCTTTTTATTAGGATTATTAGGAACGATATTCACATTGAAAACAGTAGCGTAGTCTCTGAGCTTGCAATTAACTATAAACATGACGTTTAACGTTGTCTTATGCATCATTTGAATAAATAGCATTATTCCATTCCATTACCACTCATAGATGTTTATGACTATGCCAAGAATTTCCAAACTAAAGTGTATCGTGTATGGTTTTACAAAAAAAACTGGTTTTCGAGCCGGTTTTTAAAAAATCAGAATCAAATTAGGGTAAGGTACACTCTTTCTACTTGATATCCAAAGATGACGTAACCAATTTCTCGTTGAAGAAATTACTCGGTTACTTCCAACTTTAATTATTATCAAGTTTCTATACACTCATTATTCTTACAGACTAACTAGACTGCGTATTATATTAGCGAGGACGTAAGTCGGACAAAATAGTCTCAGCAAAACTGAAATTGAACACTTTTCTCTTTTAATAAGACAACTGCGGCAACGGCAACTCCTTAGAAACCTTTGAATTTCTGATCACTGTATACTTATCGTTGAATAAATTCGTTACATGTCAGATGTTATAAATTTCCACAATGCAAAGCACTGTCATAAGATCTATCTTTTCAAAGGGTTTCAAATCAATTACAATTCAAACAAAAGAAGGTTTCTGGATATATACATGTTCAGTTCAGTCTAGGATCAGTATCTATCATCAGAATAGTTCGTTCGTGCACCTAAAAACCTGGACATTTAATTATTAGTATGAAGTAAATGATAGGCTTTAACTTATTTATGTGAGCATAGTTGCAATAAACCGATTAATGATATTTCAATAGGGTTCTTTCGTATGACCCGATAAATCACTGTACCAAATGTGATGTGATCCTGACTAAGTTTCTGGTCTCTACAGTGACAGTGCTCACAGACAGACGGACAAATATGACAAAATCAATGCTTCAATATGCTCAGCTATGTTAACAGAAGAACAACAAATTTCAAACATTAATGTAGCATCTTTTTAAAATAATAGTTTTCATTTAGGTGGCCATGGCCACATGGAAAAGTCAAATAATATTCTAAGCCCCATTTGAAATGACAAAAACTGTCGTTAAAAAAATAAAAGCCCACGTTAGTTTACATCCCTTGGGATGATTAAATAATCGAGCTCCACCGAGGTCGCATGTGATCTTGCAATTCATATATTTGTACAGTGTCTGGTTCTGGTACAATACTTGGATATGAACATGATATGTACGAAACGTGAAACAAAATACCAAATTCTCTTCAAGTCGCAAGCACATGGGCGAAAACGAAAAATGAAATGGATCCCGATTTCTATATGTATGTGCTTGCGCAAGCTAAATACATGATATTTTTTGCATTTCAGTGGATAATGTCATCATTTCAAGTATGGGAACGTGACTAGATCCACTACTACAGATACTCTATTTCTTTTGCTTTGTGATGTTACAATGTTGATAAAAATGTTTCTAAACTGACACAAGACAGACACATTACAACCCGTTGTGATCTTTCCCCCAGGCTTTTTGCTTGTTTATGTGATGGGGAAAGTAAGAAGATATCACTTTCACCTTTCCAATGAAAATAATACGATTGTAGAACAAACCCATATGAACAAGTAACTGGTCTGTAAGTAGTACATTTTTCCTTGGTTTTCCAGCGAGTTTTTCAAAGCACGTATAACACAGGAGTTTTCGTACATGTAATTGGTGCGATGACGAAATAAGCAATCTATTATCAATCGCATCGGGGAATTTTTTCATAAGCTACCAATATTGGCCATTCGAAAACTCGCGACGGTGATTTAACCCGGAAACCAATTTTCTATGCATTTCTTTAAACAAGAAGGCTTGTACATTGCATATGGTTTTCATAGGCATTGTAATTTACGTGTAGAAAACATTAGCAGTCCTGCTCGTTAGTTCGTAAGAGTATTTGTTTAAGCTTTTACTTAACGTTATACGTAAGAAACGCATATAAAACTCGCGTGAGTTTTCTCTTTTTAGCCTTCTCACTAATTATTTACCTCTCTTGTCAATTAAAATTGTCTAGTAGTTAAAATTGGACCTAATTTGTAAATAAAAATTACCTTCTAACAAAACAAACAAAGCTTTATATAATTTTAGATTATTAACATAAAGAAGACATGTATGGTATTATCCGTATTATGTAACTTCATAAGACTTTTTGTAAAATATTAAAAAATACATGGGTCCGCACATGACATCATTTTCAGAGAAATATAAAAACTTTGCTTTGTTTTTCGTTTCTCACTTTTCCCATCTTTCTGGCAAAGGTACCAGACTTGAGTTCTTTTTGAATAGAAGACTTTCTTTAATCCCTCCTGCTTACCTTTTCCATTTATTACTACTCGTCAAGAAACGAGACCAGTCATATTATTACACCCACAAACAAGACTTTATTTGTATGTATCGTTCTCATGCCTCTTTTCTGGTTCTTGTCGAGTTGTTTTCTCATAGCGGGTAGTTCTTCCAACAATAACTGCCTGACAAAACAGAGAATCTTGATGCTTCCACTTGGCTTCCTTCAACCTTCTTCCATCTTGTTTCTGTATATCATTTTTTATTTGAAATTTCCTTGCCAAACTGACTTGCTTTCTCCATGCTTATTTATGTACCACCTAATATGATGTTCCCAATGGTCTCCCCTTGTCTAGTCAAGCGGGAGACGCTTTCTACTTTTTTTGGAAGGAATATATTCGTTTTGGTATATTACTGAAGAAAGGTGATTAGCTAGAATGTATAGTAAAGTCTTTTCTTCTTAAGATATCCAAAATAATAATATATATATGAGTATATAATATAGTATTAAGTACTATAATGCACATATTTATGGATTTTAAGATTCTTTTATTTACACAAAATCAAGTGAGCGAAATAACGAAGCCACATGCATTCCGTACTGTACTTTAAGAATATCTCAGTATCCACGTAAGATTTTGTGTTGGTCTCATCTATCTTAGTTTATGCTCGTTTCCTAGCAGCCTATTATTTTCGGCTACCAACTTGGCACCGTGAAGCATTACATTTTGTTTGGATAGCCTTATTCAACAAAATATATTTTACTACACTCAAAAAAGTATGGATTTGGTTTTATCTAATAAATAGTATAATTAAGGTTGTTGTTTTTTTTTGATATTTTCACAATGGGTTTATTCGTGGTCCTTTTTTATAGTTTTATTTCGTTGTAATTTTCAATGTTCTTTGATATCTAGACCCAACTTTTGCACATTTTTTCAACAACAAGTGAAAAATTGGTAAAATGAAAATTATCCAGTTCGTTGATTGCCTTAGTAATTTGAATTTTATTACTATCTACATTTGTTGTCTCGCCTACATGATGGCATAGTAATTCTATTCTTGTGTTTTTAATATCAGGTACTAGGCATATTATAGGATATTATGGCATATGGACAGAATTTATGCACGTTAGAATACGAGTAGTAGCCAGCGCTACGAAATATAGATCTGCAATCTTAATGAATTTCTTGTCCTATTTCAGCTTAAAATATCATAAATCATGAAGTAGTGTCAGTACCAGTTTTATACTTCTGAAGTTTCAATATTCAAGCGGAAATGAAACCGAATCGAAAGTAAAAAATAAGTAAGGCATCAAGAATTATATATGATTTTTACATTATATTGCCTTATTCCAGAAACAGAAGTTTCATGTAGTTTTCAAGAGCTTTTCAATTACTGCTGTAGGTTTTCTTTCTCATTGAATCCTTCTCCTTCTACACACTTGGATATTTATAAGCCCTTCAAATATTTGATGTTCGGAATTTGTAAAACAGACATATGTCGCATGATTCAACCCACTCATCGTAGATCAACTACACACTTTGGGCTCCTTGACAAAAACGTTATTAGAGTATTATATGAAAACGAACGTATGAAATACAAAGTAATGGTTTCCCGGATGCTAAAATAAAACTGAACACCAATGTGTATCCACATGTAAGAAACATGTACTTCCATCACTTCAGCGTTAATATCCTGGAAGAACGTTTTCTTTTTACTAGCTTTGACGTATGTAATTCAATGTGTGTGCTGAGATTTTTGTGAAATCGACCATCTGGAGATGAAAGAAATGAATGAAAAATGAACTCCTTTTTGGACGAAAAAGAAAACTCATTGTACAAACACATTTTTCCAGCTTCAATCAAAAAGCTGTAGAAAGAGTAACATATTCTTTAGCTGTACTGCTTCGAAGAAATCAAAACAGAAAGTGTAGCAGACGATCAACAGCCGTCATATAATGCTCATGATTAATAACAACTTACAAGTTTATACCATACAAGCTAAACATTAAACATACATATTTGCTCAATACTTAAAACGTAACAATAAGTTGAACAAAACGATGTTAATTATATTAAGTAATAGTTGTACTTCAAAGTAAAAAAAATCAGCTAAAAGGGCTTACTATATACAATATATGAAATGGCCTCTATGGAGACGAATTTTTTGACAAAATAATATGCCAACTTTTCCGTTTTTTGGCTTATAAGCTAAAGTATAGGCTTTTGTGAATAACCATGAAGACCTCAAATACCTAAATGTTTGTTTATCTAATCTCTACCCACAAATGCGAAATTGTGATTTAACAAAATTTTCAGTGGTTCCTCTAGCTTTTGGTTGTTATGTAATATTGACCGCCAACGCTATGGCCATGACAAGATTGTTTTTAACGAATGATGCTCACACTGGTGTAGGTACATAGAAACGGCATTTGTACTTACATCGATACTTCATTTCTAACTGTTTACTTTTTTATATGCATTCTTAATGCAGTCAATCAAATACTTGTTTGTTTTTTGCAATTCCTTTAATTTCCACGCGGAAAGCATACTTTTATTTGTTATTTGTTCCTTACTCATCATTCTCTGCTTTTCACAGGAGTTGCAAATTTTTCCATGTGTATAAAAGATTATAAAGGTACATCGTTAAAAAATGTATCATGTCAATCCGTTATTGCTTTTATTGTTGTTTGTGGTGTTTTGCTCCAATTACGCTTGTTAATAATATCCATATCTTAATAATATCTTTCTACACGCAAAATTGTAATAACACTTTTATTTATATGAAAATGAATGAATTTTACAACTGGATTTTACTATTATATTTCTTACAGGAGACGTAGTTGGGGAAGGGGTTGGAGCAAAATGCGATACGCGATGCAAAGGATTGAATTTATTATGCAACAGTACGTCGAAGGTTTGCCAATGTCACCCAGAGTACCCAATTATTGTCAATGGCTCACATCAGACACTCTGCCTTAAGCGTAAGTTGATATTTTTAAACGGTACTTGTCCAAAGTATTCTAAAACCTAGCATGTATGATTTAAAATATTATCGCAAAATCCAATATATTCTCGTGCTGTGAATTGTTGATCTGACCATACGTTATATGCATGGATTACTGATCCTTGTATTATAACCTAGTATAAATAACTTTACAAGAAAATCGATGTTGTTATCTTATTATATCAAACGTGAATTATTGCAAATCGTGGTTTGTCATTTTCAATCCATAACATGGCTGTTTTTCTGTATATATATAAACCTGGCGATACCTTTTCCGAATAGGAATTAGTTTAGCAAAACTTTCTGTCCTTTCTTAAAGTGGTGTTATTTTTACTTGTCAACTTTCTTTTTATGCTATCTTGCTATCTCCGGCTTTTTACTATTTTTGTCACGTATGACAAAGGCCATACAATGCCAGCGTATCTGAACGATTACTGATGTTCTTACCACTCCTGTTCTCAATGATAAAAGTTTTTACAAGTTTCATTCATGATATACGTTTTAGTTTTTTATTTCATATTGTAGAGGGGGAGTTAAGTGTAAAAACCCACACAATGTAAAGTTTTAGTTATACGGTAAATATTTTTAAAAAACTGGGATATTTATTCCAACTAAAGGTGTACTATTAATCGTACACCTATAAGATTGACTCGTCGTCCGGACTTTTATTGTTTGCATGCTTGTTAAGCGAAATCTTACAAGTAATTTCAAAATCATTGAGTTGAAATTAAATGATAAATACGTTAGATATATTACGTGTTATTCGGAAGAATTCCTACCGCGAATACTTCCAAGTTCCAAACTTGTACAAAAATCTATTTCCGTTAGCAAAATGGCTATTCAAGTCTGATTCTGAGTTATAATTGTTGAGTTTGTGTAGTTTGCCACCATATGGAAAGCTGGGTTAATTATAGTTTCTGCAGCATAGGTACTCATAGTGGAGGAAATTACAGAAGTCCATAAAGTTTGTAGTAAAACAATCAATCTACTTGACGTATATACTTAGAACACACACATGAACAAAACAGAACAAGATAGATTTATATTCCTCCTTTCCTTGTTCACACTTACATGAGCGAAAAGTAAGAAAGAAAGAGTATTAACGTTGATGAAAATCTCAGGGTTTTTGTTTTTGTAAGAGTATTGATACAGTCAATTCTGACGGTGCTACTTATATGGAAATGACTCCCAAGGGAATATTTAACGAGTGGTATTCAAAAAGCATTGAATAGGAACTGTTTAGGTTTATGGCGTGAATAGTGAGAATTTAATTATCTCACGACAATAAACTGTTTTGTCCTAAATTCATGCTTTCACCAAGCAAAACGTTTTCTTATTAGAAGTGGAACACAAGATATGAATTCCATTTAATTCTGTTAAAAGTATATATGATACATCATTATATATAAGCATTTATTATAGATGTAGTAAAATATACTTGAGATGTATTCCTTATTCCCTTCTTAATCGAACTGACGTAGCAAAAAATATTTCTGAACTACAACACTGTACCATAAAGTAATTTTGATCAAAGGAAATGCTTACATAACTGGTCACAAAAGGAAACTATAGAACTAACTAGTGAACCAGTAAAAGCATCCAGATGTCCATCCAACCTTGCTCAGCTAGAAGGAAATGACATCTTTTTCCGCTTGAATGGTTTCAAAAGTATATAATGGTACATAATGATTTCCTAGAATCCTATATGTAAGTATACCAGCTCCTTTAGAATCACGTTGCGAATCATAAGAAAATGTCGAAGATATTCTACCGTACATATAGCCATTCATAGAGTACGAAAAATATTGAAATATTGCTATGTTTGTTTGATCTACCAGTGCTAACGCACACTAAAAGACCTGAAACTGGGATATGTCTGCTTTTTTCAAGGTTTGACCGTTTTTAATACTTGGACTTTTCATGTAGCCAAAGCCAAACAGGAAAGTTTCTGAACGTGGTGATCATTTTGAAACTGTTGTAACATACACAGAATTGTGAATAATTTTACCGCATACGTTACTATGGATATTGCTTTTTATTCAAAGATTAACGTTTTGTTTGATGAACTTAATAAGTGTCCTGGTGTATGAGCACCAGAGTAACTTGGCATTAAGACAACTTTTGAAGCTTAATGTATACTCAATAAACTTGCATTATACATTCCCGTACCCTAGCTTATTCTATCTAGTAAAGCTTGCTTTGATAATCGATTGAATAAACAATAGGTGAACTTTCCCTTGCCTTTGCATTTCTTGTGCGTATTGCGTATGTATGCTTCGTGGAGTACGCTTATGTACATTATATTTTTAATGCCATACACTTTTTGCAATGGAAGAATGATAGGTAGCAGGTTTATACTATTTTGGACTTTCCTTCAATTAAAGTTGTTGTTTCTGTCTTCATGGAAATGATTATTTACCATGTTTCCTTTTCTACTTAATTCAACAATACAATAAATAAAAATAATACAAAGGATTATGTTCTAAATAAGCCTTCCGTGCTTCTCTCCATTCAATTTGCGTCTGTTTGAAGTTAAAACGTACAAAGTCGAGAGAAAACAAATAACACAAAACTCAACAAGAGATCAGTTTCACTTGAAATCTCGGTTACATAATCTCCGACAAGAGAAAAGCAAAATTTCTTGGAATATAATGCAATTTCATTCGACTCACGTATGGTACGGTTGATGGTATGTGTGCCGTTATTTTAATATTATTTTTCCATGTTGATACACTTTGATGCTGTATCTGTGTGGAATAATCGGATAGGAAGGCTTATTTTATTGATTTCTATTTTATGAACAAGAGTAATTTGAATGTGCACACAAAGCAACAAAAAGCGTTTTTGCATATTTTTTGTCGCAAGCAGACAAGAAACTGAACACAAGACACAAATCGAGTTGTCCTTCATGCGATGCAAGTACATAACATATTTTTAGTTTTCGTTTGTTGATGGAAAAAGGCTTATCGGCACGTATTTGGTATGTATTAAACGGTGAGCGTAGTGCTTGTCTCTACCCAATATCATGTTTTACGCATAGAGGTTTTGTACTTTCGTAGTACATTTCTGTTTTTATATGGAGAGAAAGTATACAAAGCTGGAATAATTTTTCTTTCCATCCGCTTTGAAGACAGGGATCATCCCCTCCGGGATATCGATGGTGGTTTGAGATGAAAGATGGGGAAAAGTAAAAGCTTACTAATAAAAATGGAAAAAGTTGTAAGTGTAGACTGTCGGGATGTCAGGAGGGGTCCTACCGCCTTGAAAAGCATTCATTTTAAAAGTAATTTGGCGAACTTATCAGAGAAACAATAATATTTCCAAATCATGCATAACAATTGTTCGGAATTCTTGGCAAGCCAAAGTTTGCTATTGAAGATTATTGGAGAAGTAAAAGTACATACCGTATTTATTCGATTTATACCCCCGGCTAAAATTTCAAATTTGACATCTCAAAGGAGGGTATAATTCGAGGGGGGTCATAAATCGAGGGGGGCCAAAATTTCAAATTTGATGGCACATTTTGAAAGGATTTTTTATTTATGATGATAATTGACATTAAATTGTTCAGCTATAGCTTTGTTAGAATGCACTTTTGCATAAAAAAATGCGTCAAAAGTATTGACAAAGTTTATCATATTCACAAAACTCCGTATAAAATTGAATGTTTGTGATTACTTTTGTATCTAAAATGAGAGGGGGCTATAAACCGAGGGGGGCCAAAATTTCAAATTTCTTCTCTCAAAGGAGGGTATAATTCGAGGGGGGTTATAAATCGAGCGAGGGGTATAAATCGAATAAATACGGTATTTATGTTGTAAGAACATAACAAAAATGCACAATAATGTCAAATGTTGGTGAATGTTTAAAAATTCCATTGCATATGCATGTAGAAACTATTTATATCCTTGTTTCATAAGTAGCACATTAAAAACGTGTATACAGTTCTAAAAAGTACAGAATAAAAGTTCTAAAAATTTATGACTAATTTCTGGTTTCAATATTATGAAGCATATTATATACAATAGATGGGTTTCAGTAAATAATATTGTTATTGTACTTTATTTTATTGCAGCTGTCAAGTTAAAAGACGAGTGTCTCGGTGTCGAGGCGTGCCTTAAAGGAGATGTCAATTCAGATTGTGTTCAGAAAGAAGGACTCAAGGCTGTCTGCGAATGCAAGCCAAATTATCATGAACTATATGACAAAACCATCGGAATGCTTCGATGCGTGCCTGGTAAGTCTGCGAATTATTCATGACTTTTTAAAATAGGTAGAACAGAACATGAATAAATGAATGTTAGATACTCTTGTTCGGCCATGTCACGATATCTTTACTATAATTTATAGAAGCGCAGCTGCTCAACAACGACCTCACAACTTTGATACTCATCGGAGCAGGAATGACGGTACTATGTTTGTTAATCTGTCTGGTTCTGCAAATTTTTGCAAGGGCCAGATTTGGCCCTAGACGAGCAGGACATTATGGGAATGCAAATCTCGCTCCACCTCCAGTAACTCTGTCAATAGATCAAGGTGAACAAGAACAATGTCATAATGTACCTAATCAACACACAACTAGTTGATAATTTCAAAATTCAACAAAGTACTTTGCACATGAATCACTTACGATTGTAACATGTCCTACCAAAACATTTAAAATATTTTAAACAATTGGATCTGACGTGACAATGACCAACTTTGTTACTTCATGCTTATTTTATGATGTTTTGCTTCGTGTCAAATAGTATTGCAGTACTGTGACTTTTCCCTTACGCGAAGAAACGTTACATGCTTGATGTGCTTCCTTCCACCAACCCATTATCATGAAACTCTTTGTTATGACATGTCATGAATAACTAAACGAAAAACTTACATTATAAGTATGTTCCTTTCACTATATAGAAGATCTATCGAACCTTGTGCTTATCCACAAAAATCATGCGCATGAGACCCTCATCAAACTTTTTATTTCTCCAAAATCAACTTTCGCTGCACACGTATTTTTCGAATTGGCTTAAAACACGACATTCTAATACACTTATGTTGTACACTCATACTTATATTAAATTCATTTGTTTCGTTAAAACCCTATTCCACTGAACTTGCTAACCCCTTTGTTATGCTTTATGTCAATTTACCTAGCATACCTAAAATTTGCCTGTAGTTTTGCACACGTTTAAAACACCGTAAACCTACACTTTTCTCTTCCCAAAATGTTAAAGTTTAAAGCATCACATTATCAATGATCTAAACAGCAATCAGTAGTTTAGTTTAGTTAATTTAGTAGCATTCAAAAGTCCGAAAGTTTCAAAAAGGCTTAAAACTAACTACCTACATAATAAATAATAACCAATTTAAAGCATGCCAAATTACTTGCCTTTAACATCCCAATTTGCAATTGAGCATTAAAGCACAGTCTTACTAACATAGCAAAACTAATGTTCATCTCATTCATATTCACGAGATTTGAGATTTCGTTCGTTCATTCGTTTACATTTGTTTGCCTCGTAAATTGCAATTAATTGTTTATAAGGAACAACGACTTTGTTAGGCTTACGACGACTGATTTATCAAGCCCGTGCTGCTTAGTATAACGTGACACAAACGACATGCGTACTATACATGCACACAAGACTCTTCATATCTAGCAATAGTTTCATAAATGATCTCAAATTAGCAACCCAACTCTGAAATATAAATTGCATAGAACCAATTTTTGTGGTAAATGGTAGGTGATATGAGAGCGTCTTCTCGGAACTCATCTCAACGAAGCTCTCTTGGAGGAGGCTCTCGAAGACAATCGGGCTCATTACTGGCCCCTCCCAAAGGTCCAGGTGATAAGCTTGTAGATCTTTATATTTCGTATTTCTATATAATCTTTTGATTTATAATGTACAATCCAAAAGTGTATTAACATACAAAATACATGAAATTGTTTTGTCAATTTGCATACTTGATGTGTTTTGGCTGAAAGGTGAGGGTTCGAGACGAGCTAGCAACTCATCTATTCGAAGCACTGGCTCCAATCGAAGCCATCGAAGTTACAGTCTGAAGAATCCTGCGAGCAACCATCATCAAACTTTGCATCATAGACCTTCTGACCCAGAGTCCAGGTCACAGTCAAGTCAAATGAATCTAAGCCTGAACCCTCAAGCTGGCATGGCATCAACCAGTGGTGGCTTGGGTAGTAATAACCCATCACCAGTCAGTAGTCAGACAAACCAACCCAGTCCAAGAAAGGCATGACTAATTATTTCCTCTTTAATGACACCATTAAAATTGAAGCTTTTTCTAGTGTGTAATCATGATGAGGTTTGCTTAGCTTTCGCTACTGGCATTGCCTACAAGTTCTTTGTTTTTGATTTTCGATTCACATAAATATCTAATTAGCTTTCTTTGTGTTAAAGTCAAAACATTGGTGAATGGAAATTGTGTAGGTACTTCAGAGTGAATATACGCAAAAGGTTAAGTAATTGATAGGGTGAGCATCATTAAATGGTAGGAATAGTATTGGAAATGCTTGAACTCAAAACAAATTGCCCATTAGCTATTGAAATTAACATGTACCGAATGGAATTACTAAGCAGATAGGTTTGAATGCCAAATTTCTCTAATTGCAAATTGTTAAGCACGATACTTGTTTTGATATCACAAGTCAAAATCAAACCAACAGCATCCTGTATTCCTTTCATATTTACCAATTCCGTATTGTGTCGTTTGATGTGACATCAGTCAACAGTTTTGTTTTCCTTCTATTGAAACTTCAACAAGCAAACTGATGTACTTGATTTCGTTTCATTGTTTCGAAGCAGAGCGTTTAGTACATCATTATGTAAGAATAATGTATTTATGTACTCAGTTTATGTAGTTTGTATTGTTTGTGAATTATATTGCCGAGCGCAAACGTAGCATGTAGCAAATTTATTGCTTGTTGTTTGTCCAACAAAAATGTTAGCGCGCAGCAGGTAAAAATTGCTGGAAAACTAAAACACGGACTAAGCAAAGAGTTTGTGTGCTTTCTTTCAGGCTAAGAGAAGCAGCTCAGCGGGAGCAATCTAACGAGATTCTGGAGAAAGCATCAGCAAGCAAAGTTTACTCAACTGAGAACGCTTCTTTGTTCGGCTGTGGTCCGCAATTTATGATGGAGGCTCGATGTTCCTAAATTTTTAAAACGGTGCAAGCAGAGTATGGACTTAACTAGTGTGCTGTGTGTTTTCCAAATGTCGTAGACAGCTTAAATTACCACCTTTTGAACCCAATGGTGCCACTCGTACCACCTATTTTAGCGTAGGATATTTTTGCTTCTGATGTATACTTCTTTAGTGTGAGTTTTTCTTTGTTCCTCTTTCATATCTGTGCAACAGCATGTTGCCAACATCGTGCAAAATCAATGTATTATAAACATCAATATTTTTGCAGCTGTACCTGAAAGGAATCAAAATTTTCAGGCGTTAGTTATAAGGTTTTATTTTTAGCTTTAACCAAAATATGTACGCACAATGATTTTGCTTTCACCTGGTGATATCACTCTATTAGAACAAATAAAAAAATCTTTTCTTTTAATATATGAAATTATAAGTTGGAAAAATATTGGAAAAGTGAAGGTTCTCAAAATGTCATTTGCATTCTTGAGGAATGCAAGTTTACTCAGACCCCATGATGATATTTTTAGGCATCCTTATGATATTTGATACTCTTAACATTTACCTAAGACGTGTCGTTACTGTTACACTGTTAAGCATCAACTTTTTATCTTTACCAGCGGGAGAAGGAAACATATGTGCCAAAACTCTCCAACATTTCAACGTCATGCTATGACGTGCGCACAAAATTTCACTTTCACCAGCGCATCTGGTCTATAGCCTCTATAATGTATGTATTAATAGAAATCATTATGAAACCTAATTTATTGAAGTTTGTAAGTTTTGATTTAATTATCAAGTGGTATGTGTGATTAAGATCAGTACTATTCTAACAACTGAAAAGATATTAAACTATAATATGTATCCGTACTCTCATATTTATGATGAATTTTCTAAAACATTGGATTTACATTATACAATATTGCCAAAAAAATTACACAATATGATTAAAGAGTAGTTTAGGGTACATAGTAGTAGAAATGAAATGAATAGTATTTGTGTAAAAAAATGTGCAAAAGAATCTATGCTACATTTAAACTGTAACAATTTAAACTAACGAAACATATATATTACTGATCATTGGTAGAAATCGTAGTCCTAAATATATAGTTATGTAATTAAGTTATCATACATTAGTATATTTGACAAAAATGCTGTTTACAGCATTCAGACTTTATAGTGAGTTTTTGTAAATAGTATGGGGAATATATAGTTATAATAGTTATATATTATGATATGCATGTAAATTAATTCAAATTACAAATAAAAATAGGTAACGAATCGTTAAGCTATATGTGATGCTCGAGATATGCTACTGACAAACTTAAAGATGTTGTTTTGAAACAATATGTAAAAATAAGGTGAAGTGTAACTGTTTTTGTAAAGATTAATAATGTATTTTCTATTTTTACATTGGAACGACTATAACGAGCATGTTTTTGTCAAGAATATTGTTATTCATATTTCATAAAAAGATGGCGAACAACAGCTTTTTCTTCAGATAGAAAATGGGAGATCTTGATACAAACCATGGCCAAGCACTTTTTTCAGTTTCTTCCAAATATAATTAACCACTGAAATTATGAAACCGCAATTTGCATCAATCGTATAACTTATAAACTTGAATTTCGTAGGGAAATTTAGATCCAGAATGAAATGTGAATGTTATGACTTAGCATGCAATTACTAATTATAATTATGTTAAGAAGCAGTGAAATTGATAAATACTAGATATATACTTGTATTTCCATAATTCTGCTCCATTCAAAGTAATGAATACATTTAGATATGTCGTTTAAAAATTATTGTCATTCTATTTGTCTATTATACTCAACTTAAGTTGTAAGTGTCAAAATTTGACTTGTACTATAAATAGCTGTAAATAGTTTAAGAAAAATATTCTTACACCTAAAAATATTACTCATTAATTTGTTTACTTTTATTCAATATTCAATATTCAAGAAATCAAAATCTATATGTAAAAATGCAAACATGCAAATAAATTCTCTTCAGTGTAAATTATCTGATATATAAATAGGTACTGCACATATTATAGTAATTAGTAATAAATTAATTATACGAATACGATTTTTGTTTGAAATTATTATTGTACAAAATTAATAAATTACAAAGCATTCTATATAATTCGCTTTCCGTTGTTTTAAACATCCATATTTCCATTGCAAACTAAAGAAATTAAGATCATACAATATATTTCAGATCCTTAAACATTTTTCCAGCACCGCACCTCGTCATTTTACTTACATCTTAGGTTTCCATTTCTCATTTAAGTTAATACTATTGACTGGCAAAGCTTAAATAAAAGAATCACACACTACACACACATTATGGTGACTAACTACGTGAATGTGGATGTGACATGATTTTCATTGTGCCACAGCTTCCATAAAACAGAGGTCTGGTTCACCAGCGCGGCTCATTGCATCATTATTATCATTATTGCATAATTATTAGCATGCTTCGTAAATACTAAATTTAATGCGATAATGATAATGAAGCAATGAAAAATTTCGGTGAAACAGACCCCAGCTATGCTCCAAAAAGTGTACTTGCATTCAGTATGATTTCACTGTCTACTGTCTGACTACGTGTATATACTTACTATTGGAATTGTATGTATAGCCCTCCTCACTTGTAAGTGTATAACTTTCTCCACTCCTATAAGATATGCTTACTTGACGATGGAGAAAGCAAGTGATCACCTTGCAATACATTTGGATGGAGCTTGGAGAAACATGCAGTATATTATAGTACGTAGCACATGTACATACACAGCAGTCCTTCAAGTTTTTGCCAACCCTGGAACTGTGTTCAATATACGAATTGCGACTAGGTTATCGATTATGGAAGCCCGAGTAGCGTCTTTCACATGTAGAAAGTGGAAGCATGTATAATACGGATATTATTTCCTTTAGCATAGCCTTTAGCACTGCACAGCGCTTGATATTTTATAAAAAATGTCTCAGATCACACGTGTGAAAGTGATTCATACAAACAAAAATGTTGCAAATTCGTTTTGTACCTATTCTGTTACTAATAGGTTAAGAAGAGGTTGGTTAAGCTCCAAAGGTTGAACCAACTACAAAATCTACATAAATAGCGAAGAAAGTTGTATAGATTTTGGACAAATTACAACCGGTGGTGTATATAAGTTCATCTTGAACTTCTACTGGTTTTGCATAACCGATACTAAATTTCCATTTTACCACGATTTTGCATAAATTCCAACGATTTCGACATCTTCACCATTCCATTTTTCTAATCTGAAACTATATCCAGAAGTTTTGTAGTTCCAATTTATATTTGCGTGGAGAGCTTCAGATTTTGAATTGACTTTACAAATGCCCATATCTTCTACACAGCTTGTGACTTTGAATGGACAAATTTATGCTAATCAATCTGATATGATGATGAAAAAATCCCAATTTCCTTATCCACTCGTTTAAAGCGGGCTCACAAACCGAACAAGGCAATGATAAGGTTTACTTTGGATTTGGTAGACCAAGAAGCCAACAAATTATTAAGCTAAAGTGCACAGTTCGACTACTAAGCCAAGATCACCTCCAACCCATTCACGTTCCTTTTATCCTCCATTCAGCGGGCATTTTGCAGGCATCTCCGATGATAAATTTATTAGTCACCACCATCGGTCCTATATTTCTAGTCAATTGTAACAAGGCATCGTTTAAATTTAAAGTCAAAGGAACATTCCAACTACCTAGTTAACGCGTAAGGTGACGAAATATTTAACAAAAGCATCCACCACCGCAAATACGAGTGAGTACATTACAAGAAGAATCAAGTGTTCATCTACCGGTTACTCCTGCAAAGTGGTTTGCTGACAAATTGAAAACTAAGCTGTAACTCAGGTATTTTATTGAATAACATAAATACGCTCTTTTTGATATCGGTACTTGAACTGTGTCCTTTATAATAAAGGCTTTATTCTAATGGATATTCATGGAACAAAATGGTTTGATTCATGTGCGGTTATTTTATCTTTTATAGGTAAGGTGTTGTTTGTTTGTACAACCATTAAATCGTACCAATCGGAAGGATACAACTGGAATCGAGAATACTGAAGAAAATAGGAAGCTGTATGGTCAACATGGCGTCCCCTTCAACATTTGAAAAGTTACTGTTTACCGTTGGACTCATACTGTCCTTGGCCTTGGTCGGAGCAGCAGCGGAGTCCGAGATAATGCGGAAGAACGATAAGGTTCCGCCAAGTAATGGTAATAAAATACGTTTTGCAAATTGTATGAAGAATGAATTTGCTTTTTGAATCTTAGCTTGAAAGTTAGCTTGCCGATTACATTGTATCGATAAATGTTGATTGAAATTGTGTTTCAGGGGTTGTGGGGGATACTACCCAGAACAAGACTGATGGTAATGCGACGTCCGTAGCCGGAAACGGAGACAGCAAAGTTGCTGATGAATCAAGTTGGCCAGAGTGGAAGGTTTGTTTGGTAATTGCAGCTATCCTATCTGTGATTGCTTTTGTTACCATTGTTTATGTTAAGAACAAAGCAGCTTCCAGTGGCTATGCTTCTGGGGACAATATGCCTAAGCCCTTGGCAGGCATGAAGGATGATTTCTAGTTGATACTTTTGTTGATACTCGTAAAATATGGACTGATCAGTGATATACCAAGCGTTTATAAATATTTGTTAATTGTATTATCTCATTTAAACCTTTGTAATTTTGTTATTGGGTAGGACAAATCGTACAAACAACTAGTCTGTACTCGCCTTTGTTAGTCATTGTTTTTTTTTTTTGTATTTACCAGGGATTCTCAATAATATAATATTTGTGTTTTCGGATTAGTTAGTATAGTTTTTCCCTGCCACTTTTATTCTATTTTTCGTTGTGTTCATTAAAACTGTTCCTTTAAACGTAAAGTCATAAATTGAGTTTTAGGGAAACACACTGTTATTTCAGTCAGTATACAGTTTATTAATAGGCTTAATAATTCAACTTGAAACAATTTAGTCATTTTTTACCTAGCAGTTGATTTATGTTCGATAGTAGATTTTGATACGACAATCACAGCTTAAAAATATACCAATGTGACTTTTAGTAGTAAATTTCATACAAAGAAACTATGTACATGTTAATGTATTAATGTTATTCCAATGAAAATGTATGTTCTTGTATTCTTGTTCCATAAATTAAAAAACAGTGTTATTTAAAAAGTTGATTCTCAGGAGCATTCTTTCTCAACCCTTAGCGGCATCTTGTAACATATTGGATTTCTCTGAACAAAGGGATCAATGCGCAAAGGCGTTCGCGAGAGAAAATTCTCAATACTGATACAAGAGTCCGACACACGAAACAACTAGGAGAAAGAAAAACTCTTGTTCATTGTTGCAGTAGTAATGATAAACTATATATATTTCGCAGATATTTCCTGTTCTTCCAACATAATTCATAAAACACACTAATTAGAGGCAAAGTTGACTTCACTGGTCAATTACATTAACTAAATCTCGCTTCGCCCCACAAGTTGCATTTTGTTTCTCATACGTAATAGTTGTTAGTAGCATAGCGTACCGAGGATAAACTTTTGTATGTACAGTTTATCTTTTCGAAAAATGCTGAAAACATGCGTTTTATAGTTGTATTTTCGTATCCTCCGTGCTGCTCCAGTAATATAAAATGAATAGGGGTATACAGACGTACTATATTTTCTTTCAGTGTATCTTAATTTTAATTTGTTGTTGGTATGCATTGAACTTGTAGTCTTTGTCAGCAGTAATAATTGTATAGTCTCTGTTGATAAGTATTTATTTATTTAGAAAAATACTATTGTACAGCAACAACGAATGTGAGCGTCTAAAATAATGAACTTGATCTTAATTGTGAAAACTGCCTGAGGCGTACTTCAAATTTCCTTCTGCTTTTATAATTACAACGCTACGAACCTACCCACTCGTCAACATCATTAAATCGTATCCCTTTCGGAATGATGATTACAATTTGTACGCCCAGTCCACTGACGACGTCGATGCTATGTGGCTCTATAGATCTCAATCCCATCCCTCATCATCATACCCTTTTCTCCTTTTATATAACTTAATGAACAAACTGAAGGTAGTTCAAAAGAATAAATAAAACATTTTTTGGCGATTTCAATGGACCGTTGATTACCTCCTACCTGCATGCAAGCTGCTAACTGTCTGCACAACTGCACAAGTATTCACGCATGTTGCAAAACCTGTAGTAAACACCACTACTACATTACAACTCTGCAACCCATTTGCACACCAAATTGTGTTTTTCTTTACTAATGAAGATTATGTTATGATAATCATCAATATTTGATAATTAAGATGATGATAATTACAATCTTCAACTCAATAATGATTACTATCTCTCTACTTTCATAGCTTCTGTACTTTGTTTGATGATGACCATATCAATTTTTTCTTCACTTCTCTCCGTCCGAGTCCTCCAAGTCTGCGCAGTTTTCATGCCCATTGCACAGCGTTATGAAATGGATTTAATTATACCATTTTTATCAATTATACGTTTTCCCTACACAGAACAGTAACATGACGGACAACGGATATGAATAATTGAACAGAAAAAGGAATTCTTTTTATTAAAATCAGTAGTCTTCTAGGTTGTAATCAGGTCAGGTCATTCTACCTTGATTTTGAATAAATTGGTATAAACTCCAAGGGATGGACACAAAACCCAGTAATTACATACGAAAAATGGCATGCAATGTGACTGCTGGCTTCTTTGCTACCTCCAAACTCCAAATTAAATTCCAAACTGCCAGTGCAGTACATGAGTTGATTAGTAAATCTACTAATTGTAAGAAGTAACGCTGTACGAGAAACATGGCAAAAGAGTGAAAGTCTAAATTGGCGATAGCAAGATAACTGATATAGTCTTAATTTTATATTTTATAGTATCAGTTAAGTATACTTAAGTATAAAGATGAGTAGATGAGTGACAGTAGTGATAGTGAACCAATCAGATTGTATTCATGAAAAACATCCGGCCCACCTCACACAACATGTAAGAATACTTTATTCAATTAAATGAGCCAGATACCTGTCTGTAAAATAATATACATGTATTTCGTGAACATAAAATTTACTAATGATTTTGTACGATTCACTTTGTGCATGTTTCGTAATTATAATTGGGATGAGACGAACAATGAACTAAATAATTCCAAAAATTTCGACTAGGCAGTTTCATACTGAGGTAGTTGGTTCATTTACAGTTCATTTTTATAAGGAGCTTTCTGTAATTACGATGTTTAATTGCAATCATAATGATAATGACAACATATTGTTGCAATAACTCGCAAGCAAGTCTTCGTGAAAAGTTAACATTTTGTTGAATCAAGCGTTGATTGACCGTATTTCACGTTGAGAAAGCTATCTATCATTAAATGAGAAATTGATGTCAGTGATAATTGTTAGCTCTATCATAGTTTTACAACTTATGCTTCTTTTACATTTCAGGTAACTGTCTGAATTCATTCAAAACCAAATATGGCCGACCAAGTAATAATAATTGTTTATAATAAAAAGTATTATTTTCTTGTATTAGAGTGGATTAGTTCCCTGAGCTATCACTCGATGTCGTTCACTAACCGCTTAAAAAGTTGGAATAACTTCCCAAGTAATGTCCTACGCTATTATGGAATAGATGAATAGATAGATATGATATGAGCTTTTGAGTATGAAACGGTATTATGTTTTGTTTTTCTCAGTAATGCTAACTTCTGCTATACAGGTCAACATTTTACATATTATATTTGAAAGGTTGTACGAAGAGGATATATGTATTTTGTAAGCAGTCTTTTTACAATAATCATGGCGGATGTCTTGTAAAAATAACACTGCTGTGTCAGTTACCTGTCCCGTTTTCCACTGATGTGTCATTACATCCTAATGTGTATACGTGTTAAGGAACATTAATTATGAAAAAGGCTCGGGCTCAATAATAAGAATGTGGACCATGCCATTATAAAGATAGTACAAGAAATGAAATTACCGCTCACCGCTGTAGTTTTCTAACTGCTTTTACTTGTACCAACCATTCGAATTTGCGTTATCAAAAGTACAAACTTAAAGTTAACGGACACGTAAAAAGTTCTCATGCTACTAGCATAATAAACAAAAGTTTTTGTTTTTGTCGCCAATTAAAATGTAGAAGCAGACGCATTGAAAAATCTACTATAAATGTCATGCGTTATGCGTGATAGCAGAAAATGACATTTAGTAAGAATAAAATTAAAGAAAATATGTTAACATTTCACTCATAAACGTTTTTAACATTTGAACCGCTTACAATGACAAGTATTAATTACTTTTACTTTCTTTTAAAATCAATTAGTGGTGATATACGCTTCAGGATTGCTGAAGAACCCTGTGATTTTGGCTTCAGTAAGATGTCGAAATTCAAATTTTAATTGCGAGTGAGGTTAAATACCAATTAAAACCATGATAAATGATTTGCTCATTTGCTATGTGTTTTTATATAAAGTTGACTTGGATCTTGAATGTGTAGCAGTGTAGCTATAATTATAGCTACATGTCATGTCATTTGTGAATTTTGTATACTTACAAAACAAACACACTTGATAATATATCGTATCCAAAATAATCCTGTTGTCAATTAAGTATGTACTGTATTTAACTTCTAGTAGCTAACAGTTGGAATTTGCTGGCCATAGTATAGTAATAGTAATCATCATACCGTGTTTGGAACGTTTGCATTCAAGCTCAACCGGATGAAGCTGTCCATCATCATAGAGATCTTTAGTCGCAGTTCTTTGTCAGGATCAGGATGGACATAATTATGATGCTGCAAGCATTCGCTCCCTGGTTTTGCACCTAATATTCGTGTACTTTGTTTCAACTAATTGCACGTTATTTTGTTCAATTCACTGAAAAGTTTGAAAAAAGGTCAGCGTAAAGTTTTCCTTATCCTTGTCTGATTGGCTTGCTTGCGCAACAAAATTATGGCAAACTATGGATTTCCGCCATTCTAAAATTTACCTTTTCCTTTTCAAACAAATACAATGAACCACGTCTGCTTTACCACAAGCTGGTTAATCATCTTGGGAAATAGTTGCAACAGAAATACGGTTTTACGAGTTCGGAGAAATTGATCTTTGTACGTTTCTAAAGTTGGGTTTTGAAAATATTTAATTTTTGAAAATAGAAATATAATTTTATTCGCAAAATTTATATGTAATTCCTTCACGAATTAAGGTTATCTAATCTTTAGGAAATCGCTAAAGACATGCTGCTGATTACTGACCACGTTGGCTACTATATTGTATGTACTACCAAAAACCATATTATTTGTAATTTATTTAAAAATCAAAGAAAATAAAAATATAGCCTTTATCCTTTGTTGGATAACAATTTTAAAACAGGAGACATAAACAAATGAATTTTCTAGATAGCTTTGAGTCCATTGTTCTATCTAACAGATGATATATTGTTTTAATTTTGTTTATCTGAATTTCTAAAATAACATGATTTTAGCCCTAAAACATGTTTCATAATTTTCTTATTTCTAATCTATCAAACTTTCAGATTGATTGCACATTAGCAATGAAACTAAATTCAAAATTACATAATCGTATAGATCGCTACGTGGTATAGAAATTGGTTCAATTTAAAAATTAACTTATACCTTTGACTCTTATACCTGCGTTTGCATATTTAATTTTTTTACAATATTTTATCATTACGCTTGTCGGATTGACATTTATTCCATTAAAATTCATAGTTTTAGACATTTTACTGATTGCAATCAAGTATGCAAAAATAGCAATAACTTTTCAGCATTACTCACCAACGTCGGCATCACGGTAATTTTAGTAAAAATCAACTAATTTGGCAATTAGTTATCTTTTACTTCATCGGACTAGGTTGTTTATAGTTTCTTTACTCATTACTCAGTAATATGTAGGCCAGGGCAGATCAAAAGTTCAAAAATGCTCTCAAGGAAAATAAAATTATCATCCGGTTCGTTATTTTATTAGTTTTTCTGTTTTCAACTTTAAGGTAAGTTCTGCAATAGCGGCATAAGGTAAAATAAGCAGTATAATATGTTCTTTCAGTTGTGTTCACAAGTAGGCAACGTACAATCGCAATGAGTAGTAATGGGGGATCATTACGAAAAATATTATGACGGGGCTTGACAGGAAATGACAACAAAGTTGATAATAACAATGTAAGAAACTAGTCGCTCCGCCTTCACTGAAAATCGGTAAACAACCTATAGGTTAACAATCACGAATGCTACTATTCTTTCGTCCCTAAGGACTCTTACTTAAAACCAAAAATTGTGTACATTTGTACAAAGTTGATCATTTCTCTCTACAACAAACCACCAAATTGACTGTTTCCTTCATGCTCATGTTTTACCCAACTTGAAACTTGCCTTAACTGATCGGCATGTTTCTAACTCTCTTTTGCTTCTTGTCATTCTCTTTCTTTCAAATTGGGCATGCTCGGTTGAGCAAAGTAGCCAAAATGTTATTGCCGCTATCTAGTATGTGCACCTTCTATGATGCTGTAATTTGACACTGGTTGAAACTGTCGATCTATCGAATAATCAGATATAAATGAGTGACAACTTTCAACTTAGATTTAATGTAGCTTGTGTAAGCTTATTATGTCATCTTTCGGAATCATGACATGGTATGGTTAATGTGATATTTTGCCTAAAAGAAGGACAGAAAAGTTCATAAGGATCATACAAGAACAGTTACGAAATTGACATTTTCATAGCTTAAAGTTGAATCATTGAAACAAAGCTGACAAAGGAGGACAAAGGCATTTCGGACGTCCGTAACAATGCCAATTCTTTACTCAAAGGATAAAGGAGTAAATCGCATTTATAAAAAGAATGTTTTAAAATCTGTTTAAATGTATTCTAATCTGGAGTGTTTTGGTAAGGAAGCCAATTTTACAAATGCTCATGAATATGAATATTATATGAGCAGTATACTTAAAAAATTGTCTATGTAGCAAAAAAAGTACAGAATTCGAATTTATGATTACGGAGCATCTACTTCACTTATAGAATGGCGAATATTAAATTAAGATTTCTGCATTCAAAATTGCATTGTTACATTCTTTTTGGAACAATTTTACAATGAATTTTTAATTACTCAGAAAACATTCTTGTTTTTCCTTTGTTTTTTTTTGGTACAAATTGCTCCTCAAGAAGAATACGGCAAGTATTTGAAAACTTGAGATTTGTAATAAACTAGCAACCTTTAAAGCCAAAAATGTCTACAACTAAAGAAATGCATGTTTGACATTTTCTTTATACTGCGTCAAAAATGACAAAATAACTACTTCCATCCCTGCCGCCGCATTAAACCCAGTATGTTTATGTTCTTTTACTATGCTTTGTGACAAATGTTGCAAAAGGAAACATTACCGCAAAAAGGCCATGAATAATGCTCACAGGTTTTTTGTCAAGAAACATCAAAACATCACACAAACTAAGAATCCGACATACCACACACATAGATGTTTCGAGCAAAAAGATTTCAAAGTTGTCCGCAGAACGAAGAAACATAAAAATTCAGCATTTAGCAGCAACAAACATAATTACTGCCATCATTATCATAAGCACGCATGAATACTAAAACGAGAGAAAACAGTAAGTAACCCAAAATGCTGTATTGTTGTCGGCCATAATGCTTCCTTGGAAAAGGAAACTAAAATTGTCAAGCGGTAAGGGTGCTGGTGTTATAAGTAACAATAGCTTCTGCAAAGTCAAACCACACATGTCAAAATAAATGGTGTACCTAGAAGTTGTTTCTTCACAACATGACACCATCTTTCCTCATTTCCTGGACATTTCGACAAGCATTCAAAGCAAATGTATTGTTCACGCACGCAAGCAATTGCTTAGAACGCGTTTTCCGGATTACCCTCAAAGTGATTCCTTTCATTTATCTTGTCATGAAGAAATTTGTAGAAAAATTCAGATGATGCTGAGAAATTGATGATGATACAAAGTGGACCCGTTGTTACTAGACAAATAATTATTGCCAATTGACGAATGGGAAGTTTTTTGTCTCGCATAATGTTGATGGATATTTTGCAGACACATTTTGTCTATAATTTGGTGTCGTTTTTTGCAATTTTGAAGAAGGACAACCTATAGCCGCTTATAGGGGTTGAGTCAAGTCTACCAGAGCAGAGCACTACAAGGTATGACTTGTTCTTATCGTACCCTAATGGTGTATTGCTCTAATAATCTCTTCCGTGATATTCATCATGTGATGGAGTTATTTAAGAAGACAGTATTGGATACTTGCTTCTTGGAGTTAGTTATGCTATGCTTGCTGTCTTACAAGGAAATGACATTCCTGTGACAACTTATAATCATTATGGAAACTGAATAGTCAAGAATGCTCCTGGATATTGAATGCAGCTAAATGACGATGATCCTTCTTGGTGCTTTTGGCTCCTGCCAGCATTTTGTGTATGGGAACATTTTTAATTGAATTGATCATTTTTAGTAAAAAAGTTCAACAGAAATTGCGATCCGAAAGAGAGAGAGAGAAACACTTAAAGATTAAAGATGGATTTGTCTCCTCAATGTATGATTTGTCTGCTAATGTTTTTCCTGTTCTTCCAAGTGTCTGTGGAAGCCAGAAAGGCTAAGGAATATAACCGGCGAATTGCTCGTCAAGTATCCAATCAACCTCTCGTTAGGCCTTTTCGCCAAGTTCCTCTCTGTGTCGATGAAGAAAACAAGATTCCGGAGGAGGAAGGACTGACAAGGTTCGAGTGGATTTTTGATTTTTACAAGTACAATACGTACATCCCAGTACAAGAAGGTCCAACTAGTCCAAGTGGAATGATTGTTAAGGTACAAAAGGAACAATTAACGTTCGGCAACAGTGCCTTTTACAAGTTCTTAATTTCTTTGAATCTACGGCTATCTTTTAGTTTGAATTAAGTCCAATTAGAATTGATGATAAAAACAGTGGATATCAGGATATATTGAAAAATTGGGTTCACATTTATTTGGAATCTGCAGTAGAGCTCGAAGGATTGTATGTTCAAGCAATCAGGTTAGGAGTCACACTCATTTCATGCATAAAAAGAAAATCTAAATCAATAGGCATTTTGATTTTGAATATTTACTTACAGTGTCCCGTGGGGAGTTCCATTTGGGGAGTTTGTCGCTAGTTTCAACTGCAGAGATTGCGTTGGACACAAAACTTCTGAATACAAAAATGATATTCATATTGTTCCGTGCTCCAAACGGCCAGCTTTAGCATTCACGGTATATATTATGTTGATAAAAATCTCGCACCTTGCACCTAACAAAAGGGTGATTCAAAGTTTTTATGAAATATAAATTCATTTAAGCATTTGATCTGAATATTTCAGCATCCAAATGTCTTTACTGTTGGGGGCGATCCAATTAACGTTGAACTGGAAATGGGACGAAGAAAATACTTTGATCACATGCATTTTAATTTTAAGTATACTCAGTATCCTTGCGTGGACCATTCCTACGTCCAATTTCTGTTAGTTACTCATTGCTAGTTGCCCTTCTTCTGAGGTATCCCTAAGTTCCTATTATACTATTTATGCTAACTCTGCTTGATTTCTTTGTCCCATGCTGCCAGAATAATTGCAGTACGATCCTTCAAGGGAAACTTTTCGCGATTTGAAACCTATTTCAGTAAAATATATGAACTAGACGTTAGTGACAATCCGATTGGCGCTTACTATCCCTTTTACGGTGCTTGGGATGAACCAGAAATCCAGTGTCATACTGGAGATCAGCTCAAGGATTTTCAACCTTGGCCCGGAAGCAATAAAAAACTGAAGGTCCGGTACAGTCAAAGGTTCGATGGTTGCTTGATTGATGATGATGATGAGCATCTAGCATGGTATACTTGCCCACCAGGGCCTATCTCGATCAGCGACCCGGATATACCAACCGACCTAACCGAATGGATAGAGTACCGGAAAAAATTTGCCTTGAAAGGGGATCCGTCTTTGGATCCAAAATATGGGGACAGTGCCTTTTTTTGTCCTGATGCTGGAACATGGGAGTAAGCTTTTGCGTCTAGTAGAATTAGCATTGCATTCTGAGGTAAACAAGCATTTCGCAACCCTCAACACGTCATTTTGTTCACTATGGTGCAAAAATCATAGATGGACACCGGGTCAACTAAACTGGACACTTCCACCGGATATTGAAGTTGTAATTGAGAATGGAACCGTTGGATTAAATGTAACTATTGAAGGGGAAAAGCCGACAGACGTAATTAATGGGAGTTTTAGTTGTTACGAAAGCGACGGGAAAAGACACTGTCAGCCCAATGCCACTAAAGATGAGCAAGATTGCAAAGATTATCAGGTCTCTCTGGCCTGCGACAAGGATAATTTGGTTAAAAATAAAAATTTTACACCTTTATATGGAAAGAGAAGGTCCGACGGAAAATATATTAGTGCAGATTACTACTGCGATGACTTGACCTTTACACAACAAGTTGATGTAGTTGGGATAGCCTGGGGACATGTAAATTTCGCCAATGAAAACTTTTTCCAAATGAATATCTGAAAATAACACGCATCTATGTAACTTTGGCACATTTGAAATGAGTTTAACTCAGTTTTGCTTTGATTGTGTATTTAGAAATATGTTCTGATACTTCACGGGAAGTTAATGATATTTGCTTGGACGGTAAGTTGGAATATTATTGTTTTCATCGCTCGGTTCTTGAAAGAGTACACCGTTATTGAAAGAAGAAGCAGCTATTTTGGCATTGGAAAGTGGCTTTGGGTAGAATGATATGAATTTTACACTCATATTAAATCCATATTTACGCATAAAATGTTAACCATAATAATCCATTATTCGACAGTACCACATCGTATGGACCTACGTTGCTGGAACGGCTATGCTTGCAGGAACTTACCTGATGGCTCATCAGCACCAAACCAAAAGAAAGGAATTGGGCACAGATGATCCTGCAACTGACAACCTTCATGACGTGTGCAATCTTCACACTGACCTTGATGAGACCTCTCATTGTTTGTCTACAGATAGGAAAGTGCACAACCGAATCGGAGTCGCGGCCATGTTCTTTTTTGTTTTAAGTTTTGTTTCCGCTTGGGGGCGTCCTCTTCATCGATTTTTGCGTTTACTTCTTGTGTGGTACCACTTGGCAATGGCCTATATCGGCAAAGGCTTATTCTGTGTGTGCAAAATGTTTATCAAGATGAGTTGATGTGTGGAATTCTGATAAACCTGGCTATTATTTTAATTTGTAATTTCAGATTTAATAATGGGCTTAGGATACTTATCCACAGCGCACGTGATTCATGCTAAAACAGTGCTTGCTGTTCTTGTGACCGATGCATCCTCCTTGGTAATGTTTGGAGTTGCTACGTTTGCAAACTGTGTCATCGACAGGCGGTTCGGAATCAGGGGCAGACGCTACTTTCCAGTACCAGAAGCCATTGAAACTTATGATGTACCGCTTCGGATGCAAAGATTTATCTGCCTCATGTTACCCATACACATTATAATACAATTTCTATGTTATTTCGTAATTCTTGGTACATTCGAAAATCCAGCAAGTGAAACAATGTGCCGGGAAGAAATTTGATTCCAAAATTCACTTGTAATTAAGTATACTCAGATTTGATACCAATATGAATATAATCTAAGGCCATAATTATTGTAATGTCTAAATAAGTAAATGACTACTTATTGCAATATATGTAATCATGTTTATATGTCAGTGAAATAAATCAAGTTGTTCTATGCAAAAAAAATCATGCAGTGTTGATTTGAAAACGATAATAATTATTATTATACTGCCTGCTCGTATTTTGCATGTTTTAGTAAAAAAATATGCATGCATCTACATCTGAGGACCCCTTCTGTGAGACCTCACAGAAACCAAAACCCCAAAAAATCGAAAGCGGGCGACAAGCTGACAATTCAGACTGTTTTGACATCAGAATGTACATGATGGCGATAATGATGTGACAACAAAAAAGAGAACCTATAATACCTAACCCATGTTCTTTGCGTACTCACCCAACACAAATAATGACTAGCTTTTCTGAGTTAAACTAGGCGACAAGAATTGACAACAGGAATGATACATTGAAACCATTATTGCACAATAAAAAAACGCTTTCATTATAGGGACCGTCCTGGAAGTCCAAAGATCAATGCATACTTTACTGAAGGATTCCGATTCTTAGCTGCAAATATCTGGCGTCATACTGTGCGAGACCGTGACTGTGGTTTAGTAAAGTTTTAGGTGCTTCAGTCTTAGGTAAGAGGCAAGTGTTCCTTCAAAGCGTCATATACGCTGCTATCTTACTAGGTAGTAGGTGTTCCATCCAGTCACCAGTACTAGTACGATGGTTATCGTCCTATACAGGTAAAGGTAAATTCACCAAAGAGTGTAGTAAAGGATCCTGTCCTTGTGTTCACAAATTGACTTTCATTGTCAGAGGCAAATCGACATTTTACGTGGTTCTATTTACATGGTCGAGAAAAAAAATTAGGTGTAGGTGTATTTATTTGTACCAGCAGGTGACAAAAAGGTATCCAAAAAATTCATTATACTTTGAAGACAAGACAAGCCACGTTACTTTGGCTTTTAACCACTCTGGATAAGCAGTGGTTGCTTCGTGCGGCGCTCTATAGTGAACACCGCTTAGATTCTACTTGACAGTTTGTATAAACAGCAAATCGATACAAAGGAAAAGTCTCTCCGTTGCGTCCGTGTCCTTTTCCTACTTGGTCGCATGGTATTTACGATATTACACTGCGTGAAGTCACTATTAAATCATTATTACGCATTGTTGTCGTGAAAAGGACCTTAAAGTAAACAAACTACTAGTTTCGTTGTAAAGAAAACAATGCATGTTGCACGCTCAATATCTAAAGGGATCCCTTTTCCTCATGCTGCGCTGTTGAGAATTTTTACTATTACTATTTCGTATACAGGGATACTACTACAAACGTTTTGTTTTGGGTGCAAGTCAAGCCATTCATAACAATATTGCTGGTGCTTTACCTCCTTATCTTTCATTTCACCTGGGTTTATGTTTATTACCTCATCATTAGGTGAAGTACAACGGACAATAAAAGAATAAATTTCTTTTCCAGAAAATATATGAGTCATCATCGTCACAAAATGTTTATTGTGGTGATCATCGTCATATTTGTATCGTTAAACGAGGCGACACAATGCACACCTGAGTGGGTGAGCTTCTGAGTATTTTCAGTGAAATAAAAACTTTCAACCCGTGGGAGCCGAACGGGTATCAACGAAATAGCTTCACCAATGGACCATTGACCAAATGAGATTTATGATGTCGCCTCTATGTACGCACTCATACCATATCACCTTATCCATGCCGGCGTCATCTTCCAATAAAATGTGCATTGCGTTTCATGTGGTTCTTTGTTCTGGAATTTAGAACCTCAATACTAATGGGTAACATCACTCGGAGAATGCGATCATTATCGTCAGCTCATCAATTTTGTCACTTTTTGCTTCTTGCTTACTACAAAAGCAAAATATTAAAGTCTGTAGTTTCTCCTGTGTAGAATAACGTACAATTGACCCAGCCACCCAGGAGATTATAGGTACATTATTACAACAAAGTGCACTACAATAAAATATTAATCTGATTCCTACTAGCACTAGATGAGGAAGACAATGACAATTTTCTTGTCTTTTTAACTTTTAAATTACTATTTCAAACTGTGGGAAAGCTTTCATAAAATGTGGTAACACTTTTATTACTCAGGTAGATTCCGTTCCACAATAATAAACATAAATTTTATTAGAATTATTGAGAATACGTCAGCTCAAGATTTTCTCACGAATGTAAAAGATGTAGCCAAATTTAGCAAGCAAATACCTGTGACCGGCAATCAAAAAATAAAATTTTTATGAAAATAAAACAGCATTTTTTCCTTTGATTCTTGAAACCAAAGATTGGATTGTCGAAGACGTTTTGAAAACTAACATTTTCTGACTTTTATGTATTGTCTTACGCACACCTTAACAGCTTAACATACATTTCGTAAAACCTTACAAATATTTACATTAAAACAAAAAATCCCTTGTATAAGGAATGATTTATAATTTTATCAATATAAATATACCAAATATGTTTCATGTGTGGGTTTTTCGAAATCCAAGTTTGCTTTATATTTTTCTATCTCATAAACTATCCAGTGGTTAGTCTTTCCGTAATAAAAAAAAACAATCAAATTGGGTCTTCCCAATGCCAAAAGCAGGAAATCGTTAAAATAATTCATTGGTTCTTAAAATGTTCTCTTTATTTTTAAAGGATAGAAAAACTTCTATTATATTCAATATTAATATATGGTATTTAACTAAAAATACTAAACAATCCCGGTGCACTGGGTGCACTTTTAGTGGACAGTATGTGAGATTTAGACTGTGACGGTTTCTGAGTTAATATCCTCATCTCACGAAACGATCTTCATAGGAATGTAGCCTGATATTCTGGATTTCGTCGCGACATGACCAGTATTTTACCATTCTTCTAATGTTTCATTGTTGGGCTGCTGGACACGGACCCTGCCTGAGTGAATTATGTAATAGACCGTGCGGAGACAGGTTCTCTCAACAAAAGTCATTTCTTGAAACATTTGCTAAGTTTTGTTTACATACAAAATACTAATGCATTTCAGGTGAACGTATACTTTAGTTTCCACTTCGAGTATCATGTGCCAGGCTTTCCACTAATATCACAAAAAAGATATGAAATTTAGATTATCAAGGACAAATGTGTTTTAGTACTCATGTATGTAACGTAACGTGACGTAACGTAAATGTAACGTCATCCAATGGCTTATGTGCAGTCGTGAAGGGTAAACACTGGGAGATAAATATAAATCGTGGTCATGATAAACACCGGCAACAATCGGTCGCCAACTGCGCTATTTGTATTTGAACTAATCTACAATCAACTATTTAGTTCAGTCTGGTGTTTGATATTTGTGTAGTAGTACTAATATACTAATATATTCAACCCACATCGCCAGTTAAGACCCATTACTTTTCAGTTTTGAGGATTTATATCTAAAACAGACTAAATCATCTTTCACCTTTGGACTTTAATAGCAACTATACTACAAAAGTCTAACCTGCCTTGTTTCTTCTTCCAGCACCATCAGTTTATAAACGCCCGTGCATCATATATTTTCTAATTACTTTGTTGTTTTTTAATGGTCAATATGGTAGACACGTACTGCAAAAGTGAATTTCTTATTGCTATCATCACGCGCTTTTATCTGTCACTTATTCACAAAGATGGATGATGATGGTATGATAACGATCATGAAGACTAGGATTATGGGTTGGCTAAACGGGTAAAATGTTAGGATTTGTAATCGACACGCAACCATTAAAGACATTATGTTATCAAAATATTTTAATATTTAGAAAACTATTAGCTGCTACCATGATCGTTTTGCCGCATCATATCCATAATCCATTAATTAAGTATATCTGAGGAGTTCAGATGCTGACTACTGACTAGTACAAATGAAATATGTAGTATTTACGCTTGGTGTTCGTCTATCATTTTCATATTCAACAGCATCAGCTTTCTCTATTCGTGTACTGAGGTCTATTAAAAAGTCAAGGCCAACAAGACCTGGGGAGTGTTCCACCATAGATTTTCGCATTATCATTATCATAAAATAATGCGAATCTTCATTATTTTAATGAGTTTGGTTTCACCATCTACAAAATGATAATGAGTAATGCGAAATGAAAAACGAGAAATGAGACAGGGAAAAAACAAGATTTTCTCATTTTTTTACGGTTTGTGTTTCACCATGGACGCTATCTCATTTTGATTTTGGCGTTTCTCATTTAAAAATGCTGACACTTAGGTCGGTTCTCATTACACTTTGCCGATAGTAGTCAGTCATTCTATTGATTCTATCAACCGGAAATTCCAGTAAATCTCTTTAGGATAACATGTATTCATTGACAAAATGAATTCAATAAGTTCCAGTGATTAAAGAAGGAGTAACAAATCATTCAGAAAAGAGGAACATTCGTTCCTCTTTGACCCTGAATCAAATACTTCTCTATGAAGCCTAATGATCAAAAAGTACCATTTTTTGCTACCCAATTGCTTGCAAAACTGACACCTTTAAAAAAATATTATCCACTTTCAGTCGCATATCGTTTTGTTACACAAATAAGGGTAACTATACTTAGTTTGGTCCGAAAAATGAAAAAATCGCGTCGTTTTAACCAAAAATCAAGCTAAACTGGGCAATCGCCTGACACTGTTTCGTATTTTGACAGTGTTTGTGTTGCCTCATTTCTCATTTCAAAATGAAGACAAAGGAAAAAATGAGAAATGATAATGCGAAAATGTGGTGTCCATGGTGAAACCATCTTCATTAGCATTTCGCATTATCATAAGTTTTATGAGATAATGATAATGATAACGAGAAATTTTCGGTGAAACAGTCCCCTGGGGACTGTTCCACCGTAAATTTCTCGTTATCATTATCATTATCTCATAAAACTAATGATAATGCGAAATGCTAATGAAGATGATTTCACCATGGACACCACATTTTCGCATTATCATTTCTCATTTTTTCCTTTGTCTTCATTTTAAAATGAGACACAAACACTGCCAAAATACGAAACAGTGCCAGGCGATCACCCAATTCAGTTCGATTTTTGGTTAAAATGACGATTTTTCCATTTTCTGATCAAACTAAGTATAGTTACCATTATTCGTGTAACAAAACGATTGGCGACTGAAAGTGGATAATATTTTTGAAAAGGTGTCAGTGTCAGTTTTGCAAGCAATTGGGTAGCAAAATATGGTACTTTTTGGTCATTAGGCTTCAAAGAGAAGTTATTGATTCAGGGTCGAAGAACCTTCGTTTCTCTTTTTTGAATGATTTGTTGCTCCTTCTTTCATCACTGGAACTTATTGAATTCATTTTGTCAATGAATACTGGAATTTCCGGTTGATAGAATGGCTGACTACTATTGGCAAAGTGTAATGAGAACCGACCTTAGTGTCAGCATTTTTAAATGAGAAACGCCAGAATCAAAATGAGATAGCGTCCATGGTGAAACACAAACCGTAAAAAAATGAGAAAATCTTATTTTTTTGCTGTCTCATTTCTCGTTTTTCATTTCGCATTATTCATTATCATTTTGTAGATGGTGAAACCAAACTCATTAAAATAATGAAGATTCGCATTATTTTATGATAATGATAATGCTAAAATCTATGGTGAAACAGCCCCCAGATAATGCTGCATTTCTCATTTTCTAGATGTTACTAGTTGTATGGTAAATAAACAAATGAAATTAAATTAACTAGCAAAAGTCTACATGATAAGCATTTATCATCGACGTTCAACATTCCAGGGTGTCTTTCTTCTCCTTTTCAAAAAATCTCATCATTAAATGCAAGTATCTTATAGCACGGAAACAAGGAGACAGTGAAGTCTGCCCTGCAAAGCAAGGCCAAATGGGATTTCAACACGCAAATCAATAATCAGCATTAGTCAAAGCAAAGTAAAAAATATTAACATTTCATATTTCATTTAAGTACTTACGTATTTAAGTATAAAGCAAATATAGGTAGCATACATATTATACATAATATAAAGTCCAAGTAATACATATTACTTATAATAAAAGTTGGTAAGTCAAAGGTATGTTTTACACACAACTGGAAAATTAGTATTTTAACTAGTCTGAAAAAAATGTTATAATAATCCGATATCGTTACTGAACATCATTTTTATGACATGAGCAAGCAATGTTGACAAAAACTGACAAATAAGATCCTTCTAGTATATTTCAAGTGAGTACATGTGTTTGGGCGAGAACCCGGGGGTGTCGGTATTAAAAGGAAACTTTTAGGCAGTTCGCTGCTGACGATGATGTAGGTGGACAAAGCAGATGGATTGGGAGATCGCTCGGATGATGATGGTTAAAAAGAATGGGGAGATGTGCAACAAAGTAAAACAAAGATGAGTAAAAACAAATGTAGCTTTTTAGTAGTAACAAATTAATTAGTAGTAGACAAAGCTTAATGATGAGACCATCAACCAAACCGTCGTTAGTCTTTAACGTTGCAGTTCGGGCACGATTGTCAGCTGAAGGGGTCACTGCGGTGACATAGCCAAGTTTCCACTTGAGAAGCGGTAGCCTCGTATCCGTGATGATCACGAGGGCTGTCATGGTCAGGTCAGGGGATGACTTCATCCTCTTAGGTCGTTGCTGTATGCGGGTAAGGTACTCGCCAGTCCGTCGTTTCCAAAACAGCGGGAGCTGCTTATGTCTGATATGGTAGCGTTGCCGGAGTGTAACGTTCTCTGCCGAGAGATCAGGTTCTGGTAGGGCTGTGATTGGAACACCAGTCATGAAGTGAGCTGAGGTCAGCGCATCAAGGTCCGATGAATCCGCTGATTTAGATACAGTGGGTTCTGTGAAGTCACGTGTTGTTGCTTGTTGAATTCGACGGGGTGGTGGATCACCCATTATCTGAGACTGGAGGCTGGCTCGCTGATGAACACAGAAAGCACATTTCCGTGGTAGTGCTCGCACTGTGTCCTTTCCGTTGATAATCCAGAGTCGCTGGTGGCGCTGGAACAGTGCTGGACTTGGTCCGTTGTGTAGTAGCTTGCTGCGTGATGCAATGGTTGAGGATGTCAGCTGATTTCCATTTGGAAGCAGGATCAGGTATTTCTGCTGGCAGAGTTGTAATGAGTGACGATGACGACCGCCGATGCGGAGGAGTCCAGAGTCACAAACGAAGGGCTTGAGGCGTACCATTGGAATGCCGCAGTGCACTTGCTTACGTATCAATTTGTGACGACTCTTTTGTCCACGAGCTGGGTAATCAGAAAAAAACTCGTTGTACAATAAACATAGTTGTATTGACTTACGTAGCTGGTCGCAGTCTGGGTTGCTGAGTCTGTTCTCAATTGATAAGAACCGACGAATGGTCATCTGTGGAGATGGTCCATGCTTCCTTTTCGGTTGTTTGACGGTTAGTGACACGGTGAAACTTCCAGTGGAGTTCCGAGCGTGCTCTCGAGCATAGTTTCCAACACAGGCTGTTTCTTTTGATGTCTGCTGAGGTTGGTTGAGAGTCGTCTCTTGTTCCCAAATCCTCTGGAGCTGCACATCCATGTTGAGATGATGAGCGATGACCGTGGGCGAAGATGATGAGTTGGTTCCTTCTAGTTGCCAACCAAACGCTGTCTTGATTCCACTGGGGGTACTAGAAGGACGATTCTTTTTCTCTGTTTGTAGCAGATTCCAGATGAGTAGCATGTTCACTTGGGCAGGTTCATGATGGTGGGGGTCAGCGAGCTTGAGGTGGCTCAGGTGTGGCCACTTATGTCTGTGTAGCTTCTCCGATGAGATGAAAGAGCAGATGCTCTTTACCAACAGGGCTGTCACAGTAAAGGAGAGAAGCAAATTAACATGAGATTTAAATGAAGATTGAGATGTGAACCTGGCTGATTCCGGTTGAGCTTCTTCAAGGCCTGTCACTGAGATGTTGACACGGCGCAGAAGGAAGTTGATGGCTCTGGTTGAGCACTCGGTGATGCGGTTGTGGGTTGACCTTCCGTCAACCCATGGCGTTGTCCCTGTGTTCT
This sequence comes from Entomobrya proxima, assembly GCA_029691765.1. Lineage (NCBI taxonomy): Eukaryota > Metazoa > Arthropoda > Collembola > Entomobryomorpha > Entomobryidae > Entomobrya > Entomobrya proxima. The sequence goes on from CM056172.1 coordinate 11,525,877, forward strand.
GTGTTCCGGGTGGTCCGATGTCCTGAAGTTTAGCGGTTGCTAAATGTCCTGTGTGTAGTTTGCCTGGGTAGGCATTAACATAATGACTCTGCTTTGTGGCTGAGGTTTCAGCTGTTGAAGATGAGGGTGGCTGCTGCTGAGCCGCAAGAGATGATTGCTGTCGAGCACTTAGTCGGTCGGCTCCTAGGTGGAGCAATCTGGGTTGTCGCTTGTTGCAGTCCTTGCAACTAGATTTGCTGGGGCATGTCGATGCGTCGTGTCCAACGATGATGCACTTGGTGCATAGTTTCCTTGTGGTGACCTCCTCCATCCGCTGCTGGGGGGTCTTTTCTGGCATTTCAGGGCCCTTGAATACTGAATGAGGCTGTGTGCATCCTAGTAGGCCTCTGGTGGTGTTGACTGGGGATCTCAGGCTGGCTGCAGATCCGGTGGCGGTGACAGGCTGGTGCTGTCGAGCCTCATGGGTGAGGGGGACCTTGGGCTGAGTTAGGTGATCCACCTCGGTGCTTAGGGATCTCACGTTGGGTGGTGATCCGCCGACGGTTTCTGAGGATCTGAGAGAGGTTGCAGATCCGCTGTCGGGGTCAGGCTGGCTAACTGGCTGGGTCACCAAACGCTGTCGAGCTGCTTCATCGGTGAGGCTGGGCTTGAGCTGGGTCAACGGTACCACCTCGGTGAATGATGAACTTTGGGCGTTGGTGACTTGTGATCCCAGGCTGGCTGCGGATCCATTGCCGGTGACAGGCTGGTGCTGTCGAGCTTCATTGGGGAGGGGAGCCTTGAGCTGGGTCAGGTTGTCCTCCTGGGTGACTGGGAATATTACGGTGGGTGCAGATCCGCTGACGGTTGCTAGGGATCTCAGGCTGGCTGCAGATCCGCTGTCGGGTACTGACTGGGTCACCAAACGCTGTCGAGCTGCTTCACTGCTGAGGCTGGTCTTGAGCTGGGTCAACGGTTCCACCTCGGTGAGTGATGAGCTGTGAGCGGTAGTGGTGCCTGGTTCTCCGACGAGAACACGTCCTTGTAGTCTTCCTGGTAGTTGCAGGGGTGGCAGGCTGATGCTGCGGTGCTCGGTTGAGCATGATGAGTGTGATGCACATGATGACTGTGATGAGGAGGATGACGATGGACCAGATGGTTGTGTTAGCGATGGCTTAATCCCACGGAGTTCAGTGTAGAGTTTCATGCCAAGGCGGCATAACTGTCGAAACTGTTGAATGTGTGGGTCCATGTCTGACCCTTTTGGTGCTGTGAGCCAGATTTGACTCTGGTTGGGAACAAGCTGCTTCCTCCTGGCGTCCAGTTCCTCCTTGTAGGTTTCCACCTCCGCATAGGTTAGAGGTGTCCTGCTGTGACGAGCGATCTCTGTCTCTAGGAACTCCAGGTGGTCCCTAATTGTAGCTCTGTCTGCTTCTGCTTTGTCAAAGTCGGTGAGTGCCATGGTAGCACTGGTCACGGGAACTGCTGTCGAGGTTTCCAGGTAACTCCTGACGATAGGATCCTTATCAGGTGGATCCGGTGGTAGAAGGACCAATGTTTGGGCGAGAACCCGGGGTGTCGGTATTAAAGGAAAACCTTAAGGCAGTTCGCTGCTGACGATGATGTAGGTAGACAAAGCGGAAGGTTGGGAGATCGCTCGGGTGATGATGGTTAAAAAATGTATGGGGAATGTGCAACAATGAAGAGTAAAACAAAGATGATTAAAACAAAACGTAGCTTATGCCTTGGACTTCTCGCCGTGTAAGCCACTTGGAGGTGGAGAATGATTAGAACAAAGAACACAAGAGATTTGTGCTGACAAGTCAAAAGTTACTGAGTTTATTTTACAAGGCAAAAAATGGAAAGGTAAAAAAGAGCCGCTGAGCAAGTCGGCCGTCAGACGAGAAGTGAGATAAAAGTTAGATGGGCGAACCCAAGAAAGCTTCTATCGAGAATGTTCCATGACGAAATAAGGTTACACGAGTTTACAAAAAGAAAGCTCTCGAGAATGTTCTCTGAGACAATGAGGTTACATGAGTTTACAGAGTGTTCAAAAAGGTAAAATGACAATGACATTTAGTTCAGCCCGTAGGCCCAAGATTAGAATAATATGTAAATTAACAGAAAAGGTATTTCATATTTTTATGTAGTAATACAGCACAATTTGAATATAAAACAATAGTCTATCTAATCCCGTGTATTTTAGACGGCTATCTAACCCCTTGTGTTTTAGACGGCTATCTAATCCCGTGTGTTTGGCCATCCCGTGTGTTGAGATGGTCTCCGTGTGTTTTAGATGGTCTCCGTGTGTTTTAGATGGTCTCCGTGTGTTTTAGATGGAGAATGGTCTCCGTGTGTTTTAGATGAGAGAAAGAGACAGGAATGTCGATTCCCGTCCGAACAACATGCAAACTGGTGAACTAATATAATGACAAACTTATTGGTATTGGTTTACTAATACCAATACGTTCATCATCATATTTTAATCTTGTTCATTACCTATAGTGCATGTAAAAATAAAACGAGAAAAATGTTTATAAAATTTTGAAAACGAGTTTATTTTATACATTCATTACGCAAAATAAAAAGTTCGATTCCAGAATGAATTTAACTTATAATGTACCTATGTATTAAATGGTCAATATTAAGATAATAAGATGCCGTCTGTGTACGCAGACTGTGTTCTAAATAATTATAACATAAAACTAAAGGATTGCCATTTTATTTTTTTAAAGCTGTGTGAGCTCTCTAAAATTGTCAGCAAGAGAAAAAGGAAGAATAAAATACTATCTTCGTATTTAAACGAAAGACTTTTTTCTAGTTTGATGTTCATACATCTATTGTATTCCAGTCAGATTAGACCACCCAAGCGGATTCTTCTGAAATGTACTAAAAGCCGCTACTAGACGTGTTCATCAAGAACCAGAACTAACACTTGAAAATTTTTGGATTGTTTCTCCATCCACCAGGATTTATATTTCATCCGATAAATAATAGTCATGCAAGCATACCAACACGTAAAATATCAAATAAACTTTTTTATGACTAGGCTCAACCAACTCTGCAGATTTTGTATAAAATAATCATTGGTATTTTCAGATAGTTCCTTTGCATCCAAACATCTTTACCTCATCTGCTGTCAGAAAACAATCTTATAACTATTGTTTAGAAGACTCTTGGTGTTACATATTATATTAATCTACTAATCTTCAGAATAACTACTATCTAGGGTTTGACCACTTCCAGAATTATATGCAATGTAAAATATTTTGCAATGCCCAATGTCTATAGAAAGCATTTTTTATCTCCTTGCACTCAGCCCTCATTTTGATTTTGATTCAAATATAATGCTTTCATCCTTGGAGCAATTTTCTTTTCATGCTTTTTCTTGCGATAATTATCATCTTGTGGTCTACAATTGCATTATAATATGTCTCAGTGTTATTCACATCACATTCCCGAACTGTGGGCTGAACTAACCACAACACCACATTATGATACACACAATACAAGTATGACTGCACCTTTTCTTCATCAGTGGTTGGATAATAAATTCATTTTCCTAGAATGAAAACCCATAATCAAATCCATCTTCATCCTATCATCCAAGAAATCACCAGCCAAAGTCAGAAAACTTTATATGAAAACATTAAAAGCACAATAAACATATTAAATATAATACTACTTTCAACCATGTAATCAATCGATCTTTTAATCTTCATCGTACATCCACAGAATAAACTTATACATTTTGTTACACTGTTATCTTTTTCATTTGCCCAACTGGAGATGCTTACAAAGGAACTTAGATAATAGTATCATACACTTGTGCTCCACGCTTTCATAGAGTCATACTTAATACTGCAGCTCCAATTTTGTTCTCCGTTGAATTTTTCCAATTAATAGCATGAAAATCCTTTCTTGAGATTGAGATCTATACGTACTGTACTGAAGCAGTGTTGCAGCTCTAGTCCGGTTGTTTATGGCATAGCATGCTGGTCTCTTGGTGAATAAGATGAATTATACAATAATTCCTCTAGGATCCTGGAGTTTTTCTGGTTTCGTATACAGAATACAGATACCGCAGATATATAGGAGCCAAAAACCAGTATAAGCGCATATATTTACTTCTCAATGATGATAGAACCTGAAATAGAGATAGAGACGCTTGGCGTATAGTTTCATACTTTTTGGCTCACAATTACAATGCAGCTGTGATGGTTTAACTTTTAAGTCTACGTGTATGAAGTAATAAATAGTTCGTATGTCATGACTTGATCTCTTGATATATGATTCAATTATTAAGATATGAGCAATTTTTCCAGTTATCCTTGAACTAAATGGCTATATTTAAAAAAGATTTCTAACCACTTGAACATTAGTTTTTATATTCCAATCTTACGAAGGTAATAATAATCTACTACTCTCTCGAAAATTATAATGGCTTCTTTCTCACTGACAAGCTAGGAGAAGCCCATATGTGCCTACAAAGTGTAAAAGTAAAGTATGCACAAGTGTGTGTTCAGCTCTAGGTTTTTGTAGTAAAGTAATTATTGCTCTCATCCTCTTGCTTCAACGTTCAGACATTTTAGTGATGGCGGTAGTAATGGTTGTTGGTGCTGACGGTGAAGATGATCGTACAATAATCCTAGGCAAGTACTTAATACACTTTTTCTAACTTTATCATTATTCACGTACTATGAGTATATGAACAAACGCTGCAGTCTGTGTAAATGAGCAGATGGGATACAAAGTTTAAAAAATTGGATATACAGAAGATGAATATGAAATTTTTATTTCGTACTGAACTGAGGTTAATAACTATATATAGTGTATGATAATATGCGATTTTATTTAAGCGATAAGAAAAAACTGAAGGGATATATTCAGAATGAAATGTAGAAGAAATCGGGAATTGTTAGTCAATCATCGTAAATGAAATTATTATCGCTGGAAAGAAAGAACCTAAAATATCACAGCACGCAATAGTCACATTCAGTGTTGCCGTATTGCAGCTACAAAAATATTTTATGGTGCAGTGTGTAAAAGGGAAAAGAATTATTACTTCGATGAATTCATTTTCCCGAGTATTCAATTTAAAAACTTTCGTGTACCTTGTAACAGGCATAGAAAATTTGGGAAACGGGAGGGTTCATATTGTATCGAAAGAGCAGCAGCAACCAGAACAAAATTCACTTTGCTACTGCTGTACCAATGTTTTTGATGCAATCATATTACACAATATAAAGTATGAACTTTTACATGTTACCAAAAACACTGCTTAAAAGGAAATGGAAATAATGATCTTGTTAATGGAGAACGCTTCATCATCACAAAATGAACGATAGCACTGTATACGTTCATCCTGTTGATGACGGGATCTCATCCACGATTGCATTTCTGGCTTCCCCAGTGCTGTGGCGTTATTGGCATTGCGGTGTACTTGCTCTAATCAACAAAGGAAAACATGTAAAAGTAGGGCCCGTTATATACTCGTTCACTACTATTACTTTTTTCCGTAAATAGGATGATTCAAGTTAATATAATGATGTAGAAGATTATTACTGAAGTATGTGTTGTCATTATCATTAAGAAAGCCCTGTGTTTATATTCTGTAATGAACATTTTCATATGTGTCTGATAGTAATGTAGAAATACAAGAAAACGCTCGTTACTTTAGTTTTGTAAGAGAAGCGAGGAAAAACCCTCGAGGCAAGTTTTTTCGAAATCCAAAATGGCCAACCTGGTTCATTTGTGTGGCTGAACTGGAATAACGGAGAGGCACTACCTGGAACTTTTGGTAATAATTTATAGACTCACGTGGAGCAATTGTAAAGGTAATCTATGCTGGTTGGATCTACGCTTATGCTTCGTCATCCACACCGTCCTTTTGAATAAGCAAGTATAATGCCAATGTCGTGTCCCTTCGTTCTTCTCGGTATAATTATTTCCAGGGTAAACCATGGATCATCGTAAGGATTAATGATCAAAGCATTCATTTCCAAGTTCAATCTGCAAGTGAAATGAGCCATGAAAAATGTATTATAATGTGTAAATCCTTATGGCATTGTTACTAGTGTAGCTGTTCCAGACTAGCTGCAATGCACTTCTTCATTGCATTGCATTGGCTGGTAAATGCAGGTTTAAGATTATGAAAAAGGGAAAATTTGGTAATTCCAAAAGGTTTGACCATACCAGATGAAAAATTATCCCCGAATAGCTGCAATGACTTCACGAGCGTGTGTGTGTCAAAAAAGAGTCGAATACGACGAAAAAATAATATAGTATTTATTGGATAAAACAGCAGATCTCGTAAAATAATTCATTATGGGAGGGTAAAAGGTGGATACATGAGACTTGAATTTATACTTGTGTAGCGTGAATGCGTAGAGATTATTAAGGGAATATGAGATTGCATTATTTGCTTAGTCAAACCAAGCAAGATGTCCTAAGCCCACATAGATTCGAGTATGTATGTTGTTCTTTGATCTAGTATTATTTTGTTGTCAAGAAGGAAAATGGACATGTAGTATGTAGCAGGTTATGCCAGTACTTGATAGTAATCGTAATACCGAAAAAAACTACACCAATTCCAGAATCCACCATGAAAGTTTTTGTTCATCAAGGGCCATGGGGCAACTGATAATGGCCCCTAATTGTAGATTAAACCTTTCAGAAACTTCACTCATTGTCAGTCCGTCTGTCGTTGTTTTCTGTTCTTGTTCACTAGTTCACTCCTATTATTGCTCTTTTCCCGTCACGACGGCGAATCATTATGCTGGTGGCACCAACCAGAATTGTAAAATTACTTACCTAAACCCATCCGTTTACACTGGTCGACTTTTCAGCAAGCTGAATGCAGCTATACCATTCATACGGTCGGATTCCTCTCTGTTTTCTTTCTCTTCTTTCTAGAGTTTCATTTATAGAATATACATGCTTAAAGTCTATAAAACAAACGCAAATCTGGAATGAGCTGTTTTCGTTTATAGTACACAGCTTATAAATATCAATTAAGTTGCTTATTGATAATTATTATTATGAGAGTACTATTTATCATGACCATCATTGCTCCTACGATCATTTTGATTATTGCTTATTTTTATAACCCCGAACATCCCACAATGGCCATAAAAATGAATCAAAATGAATCATCACTGCTACATCGTTTGGGAAAAAATGAATGAAATAATGTATATTAACTTCTGGTACTTCAAATCAACCCAGCTAACTATCCAGCTTAGCAGTGTAAAAATTCACAGCTGCAAAGAAATGAGAAAATGAAATAGGAAGGGGTACAATGTACGAAAAAAGTGCCATTAAATGGACCGCATTGTGCGGTTTGCACATAATGGCAGCAACGATATAATAAACCAGCAAGATTTTAGTTTACCTCCGGGGAGAATAAATAATCTCAAGTTAAAATCTCCATTTAATTGTAATGTCTTATCTATTGAGTTAATGAAACAATAAAAACGAAACCAAAGACCAACCACATTATATAAAACGTAGCCAGAAACTTTTGTGGAGATTAGTAATAATAAAAGCAGTGTCTAGTTCTAGTAATAAGTATGTTGTGTATAATGTGTAATTATTTAAACTGGTAAAATTTCATGCGACCATTTTTATTGCTTATTATTAGACTAAGCGTGAGCTAGAATGTTATGGAGTAATAATGTTATATATCAGTTCATTAGCATTCTTTACCCATTGAAAAATGAATAATGGCTTCTTCCGAAGCTAGCGACTGATAATTATTTTACATTTTATTCAGTCAACTGAATTTCCAATAAGCTAACTGACTAAACTCTACTGGCTTTAAACTGGCTTTACACGGTTTTAAGAATGTCAGAGTTTCTAAATATTTTGGAACTCACTCTACTCACTCACTATTCTAATCACTAAAAATGGCTGCATTTTCCTTCGATTCAATTAATTTTTATTTTTGCCATATTATAGAAGCAAGAAAGCCAATTATTATTTTGCAGATTAGAACATCTTCCTGATTCTTGATGTCAACAACTTTAGGCAACCATTTCAGTCGTTTTCAATTTTGGCAAATATTATAAAATTCAGGCTTTCACCAAGTTTAGTACAAACTCTAAAGACACTTGAAATTGAAATATTACGATATAAACCCATGAGCTAATAAAAATTGGGTAAACTATTTGGTTTCCGGTGAATGTGTGGGATCTAAAATGTATTATGACACTATTCTGAATACATATTATGTAGATGTAACATTGTGATATTTCCATTGTAGGTAACTGAACTCAACCTTTCATGATGTAATAATAATAAAGCAAAATACTTCATTAATTTTGTACCTATATAATATTGGCCAGAATTAATTTTTGACAGGCGGCCTTTCAGTAATGAACGGATATGAAATCCAAACTTGACTTTTTCGAGTTTTTTATTGCCCTTCAATTTGAATATGTTTACGTGTGTTGTGTTTGTTCGTGGTGCTGCTGGTAGTTTTGCATCAAAAACCTATTAATTACTTGCTGCACGTTATCTACAGTTAAATCATATGTAAATGAGGTGTCTGTAATTACTATTTTTATGAAAGGAAAAATCCGAAACAGGAGCTGGAGATGTAAAGAAAAAATACTTAATTACCTGAAATTATTGCTCTATACACTTTTCTAAAGCAAATCATCGTTCTCCAAAATGCGTATAGTAGTTCAACAAAAGACGTTTCACCATTTTTATGTGTACACTGTAGAGTGTAAAAATAATTAAAGCAATACATAGCTAGTGAATTGTATTCAATAAAAAGGTTCTTATCGCTGGTATGATTACACTTATGCTTTCACACGATAACTTTCAAACCCATCTTCAAAATTATAATGCACTTCGACAACTCGCCATTTGTAATTGAACTTCCGATGTATATCAATGAAAACATGAATAGTAGTACGACGTTTCTTGCTCCATGCTAATTCATTGTACACACAAAATATGTACCTCTAATATAAACTGCCTTTTAATGCAGCTGCCGCTACTGGAAAAACTACAGGTAGTAGCTACGTAGAACCGAAATTGGGGGAATCTGGCAATTGCTTGAATAATTTAAAACACAGATGAACATGACTTGAATTATTTATTGGCATTAAAAATCCGTGTATTTTAATACACCACCAATAAAGTGTTTATAGGCCTTATTGTTATATTGTATATAAAACAACCTTTTCCGTTTAATGAAGCCTATATACAATTACATATTTCTTTGACTTTGTCTCAAATTTAGTAATTTCAACAATTATAAACCTATACATATTACATTTAAAAAATTCAATGCAAGTTACCGTGTATTAAAATATTATGTAGAAAGCAAGTCAAATATTTTTAGTCGCGTTTTCTTTGAACTTTTAATGAGTCAACATGGTATGATATATTATTTCTATTTTTATTCTATATCGTTGTTGAAAGAGAGACATAAATTAAGCTTGTAACTGCATTCCATGATATCATAAAAATGATGTAGAGACAAGAGACGTACAGTTGGCTCTTGCTAATTTGGAATAAAGAATTATTCTATACTGCCGATTGCCAACAGCATTAGTTTTGTTTTCCTGAAACAAGCTAGCACTTTGCACGTAAAAAATGACATTGATTATGTCCATGTATTATTATTTCAATTTTTATTTTGTCGTGCATTGTGTCTCCCGCGTGTAATAAAACTTTGAAACTGCCCGTTGAACTATGTAGTTACTGTGCATGAGCTATTATTATACGTAATACTCTAATTTGGCCCAACTTCCCGTTTTCTAGAGTACGACAAGGACGGGAGAGCAAGCCGTTCCAAGTCATATGCCAAGATAATGGTTTTATTGCGACTATTATCGCCGTTCCTGATGGTGTAGTCTCCGAAAGCAAGAGAGTTACTCTACCGGCCAATTATGCTCTGTGACAATATTAAACACAATAACAAGGCAGTATACTATTTTTGCCTGCCAAATTGTGTGCGCAGCTCCAAGTATGTCTCTCGCATTTCTCATTGTGTGATAAAAAGATTAGTGTGTAATACTTTGAATAGTCTTGTTTTGTAGCATTTTTTCTGCTTTTGCTTTGAGTGAAGGCATTTCCTAAATAATAAAGTTGGACCATTTAATAATGGGTGCCTTTGCGATTACTACACGCATGTCCGTCAATAAAAAAACAGACCATTAATTTTCAGCACGATAATTAAATATTATTGCACAGAAAACCCTCTACGCATTGCTTTATATAGTAGTACAGTAGTGAAAACGGAGAATCCATCGTGACCAGGGAAGAATTGAAAACTGACGAGAAACTCGTCGACGGTTGTTCTATGTACTTATTATGTCAATGATTCAATGATAAACACTTGGATATCTGTCAACTAGGATAAAGATTTTTGTCCAAATGTCCATCACCATCCCCCACCATACCAGTCAAATCCAGACACTGCTCTGGTCAACGTAATAATTTACCAGCGTAATCAACATTCCATGCTATAATATATATACGAGTAATCAAATATAAAAGACTCTAGATCTAATTCAATTTTAGAGACTAAAGCTAAACGATGAGAATAATGCATATGCTTTGAGGAACATAATTTTATATACCAAAAACTATACAAATGTTTTTTACCTAGGGAAAATTGCAGATTATCATAGCGTATCGCTATTATTCTTCATGGCTTGTTATCGTTTAAATCCATGCATCCTGTCCACGAGGATAGAATGAGTAATGGTTTTTTATCTTATAATTTCCCGTTTCGCCAAACTTTAACATCTCTCTTATACTTCAGCGTACGCTACATACTTGTGCAGTATTTTAAACTGAAATCCAACAAAGGTTTCTGAATTTTATATTGCCCACCAAACTGTTATAAAAATAAAAATGTAGGATAGTTTTTAACGCAATAAAACATGATATTAGCTCGTCAAAATATTGCTGTCGAATGAATACTTGCTAATCGTCTAGCATTAAATATTTCGTCATACATAGCCATTTCATTGAAAAACACCTTGACATTGCAATGCATATAAATTCTAAGCTAAGCTTTTTTAAATATCCTCTCTGCATACAATATAACAATACTTTTTTTTTTACTTTTTCCTGGATAAGGGTAGCACCCTAATCAACCCGTGTAATAATGCACTGCGACAACACCGCTGCTACCATCACCCCAACAGATCACATATTTATGTTAACTATACACAAACATTTAGACAGGAGAGGGGAAATATGGGTGTGGATCTGGAAAATATATAATCTTTTCCAGTCACTAACCATTCCCTTTTTTCTTATCTCTTTTCTTCCTTTACATCTTCTATGAGCGGAGAGATACCTTTTTGTCCGCATTCACTTGTTCAAAAAGTCAAAATTGATAGAAGCAGAAGCACTCACGCTGTGTCGCCTTAACTATCTCATGAACCCATCTCTTTCTTCTCCATTGCTTTACTTAAATAGCCACCCAAGAGCACCTATTTATCTACCACCGAAATCCCACAAAAACGATTATTGCCTAAATCAGTTACCTTATATAACATATACCTATTAGCCTACCTTTTTGCAGTCAAAAGGGTATATAGGGAAATGGAGGAGCACCCAGACCCGAGGTAATAACAATAAAAAAGGAACAAAGCCACCACCAAAATGTTTCATTATCATCATAGGGATTCTACTTTGACTTTTCGTTTCTTGAAAGTAAAATATATTGTCATCATCATCAGCTAGCTTTATCACGATATCATGCTTTTGTATCATCATCAGATTTTTTCTCATTTCGTTGATGTCTTCTGATTGTAAACGGAGAGAATGCTCGAATATTATATAAAAACATCCTACATCCATTCATGCAACTATGCATTGTCTCTCCATCTTGGCATCTCAACTCAACCTGTCTTTTGTATCCAAAAATATTATTTACCTGGAGAGACTCTCACAAAATTTATTTATTTATACAAACTTCTCTCGTTCCGTAAAATCTATTATTATTATTCCATCGTCATTCTCGTCTTTCCTGACTACGTTTTCAGTTCAGTCAGTCAAATTCTAAACAAGCTTGACACACCATGAAAAAAATTGAATTCTCTTACACCAAGTATCTTATTCTAGTGCTATAATGTAATGTTGTGAAAACATGTAGGAGTAGCTTATAAAGAATCACCCATCGCCATTACACATCCTCCCATGGATCATCATCATCAGCGATGGGATGCCAGGTATTCAAGATCTTTTTTATTTTCCAGGGAGTCAAGGAGTGAGAGAATTAAAAGACAAGCATGTTATGCAAAAGAAAAGAAAGATAAAAATGTCGACCACCAACTGACAATCAAGTAGAAAAAGAGATGGAAAGATGTTGGGTTGGGGCTTCACATAAAAATATAATATCATCATTCACATTTTAAAATACTTATGTAGTCATTTTCTCGTGATTGCAGTTGCTGCTGCTAATGGTCGTGTTTGCTGCATACAAAGTCCAGTTTATCCCGCCCCGAAGAATGAACACGTTATAGAAATATAATACACACATGTAACATAACAGGCTACTATGTGTTTGAATAGTGTTCTGTACAGATGCCTTAATTTTATATCAAAATTCAAAATGCTCAGTTTGATTCTACCAGATTCTAGGAATGTTGCACTGTACAAAGTAATCTTCTGTCATTTCTTGATGATGATAGCACAATTTACAAAACAGAACAATAAATGCCAACTGTGATGAATATAACATGACTACTATACAAACCTAAAACATGAGAAAATTTAGTTTTTTGCTTTCCTGCCCTAAACGTGGTAATAAATGAATATGTGAATTTGTCAATATTGATTATATGCATGAATAGATGATGACTATGACATCAGCAAAAACGCATAATATTGTTTTATAGTGAGATTTATATGGTTAATTGTGCATGTTTGTCTGGAAAATATTGTTGTATCAATTTTTGAGCTTATAACATTTTTACATTTTTTAAAGTAAAAGTTTGAAAATTCTAGGTTGTTTTTGAGACTACGTATGAAGTAAAGATTGATACCTCAAGCTTTCTCAATGTTCAGGTATGTCTCAGAAAGCTTCATTGTTTTTAGTAAAAGGCGAAACGTTGAATGCATTACATTTGCAGAACACTCATGAAATTTCGTGATGACAAAAAAAGTTGTGAATGTGTAGGGTACTAATGAACTTCTATACAAACTTGTACGAGCTGAAGATTGCGAGACAGAAAACAACTAGCGTTAATCGTGTATTAAGGCAACAAAAATTACTTTAATCATTATGTTCAAAAGAAGAAACCGTCACAATAATAACAACAGAAAATAACACCAAGCACATATTAATGCAATTAGCCATTCAACGTGAATGTTCAGACTACTCATCTATCTTCAAATAGCTAAAAGTTTTGCATAGAATGAAATCAGGCATGTGTGTGGGTTACCGGCATGTTGCTGATGAAGATCTGAAAAAGAATTAAGAGATGCCACAACTTTAAACTTACCTTTAAAAAGAAAGAATTACACATGTTACTAGCAACAGCAATATAACTTATTTACTACAAGCAGCTCTTTCTTTGTTTTTTGCTTTCATTCTACACATTGCATTAGTGCAATCAACACTGGAAACGGGATATGAAGGAGTAGTTTATGAGAATAGCAATGAAAAAATCAAACAATCACTGCGTCGTATCAAATGTGCTTATACAACATTTTTATGCCACATAGACAACTTAAATTATTACAATAAGCACGTTGAATTGGTGTAGAGTCAGACTAGGCTGGCTGGTTCGTTAAGACCAATGAGAAGTTGTCTAATGAGCCCAATATTTTTGTTCGCTATGCTTTGCTCGGCTCCGTTTTCCTAGCGAGATAATCAGCAAACCAGAGTACATGCATATGTACGCTGGGCTTATATGATAAATATTATAATATTATGTAAGCGCACCGATTTGCTCTTTGCCTTCGCCATCATGAATCATGAACCCATGCTTGTCTGAGATTATTGTAGTTAAAAGCAAAAAGGAAGAAGATGTCGACAAACTTATTATTTGTTTGCATGCATAATAAATAAAAGAAACAAAACAGAAATAAAAAAGTTGAAAAATTACATAAATTAGTACGCAGTTGGTATTCCATCGATGCTATGTCGTCGACATTGGTATCATTTTTCGAAGGAAGGCATAGCAAAAGGTATAGAGGGAAAGGGATACTTGTATAGCCAGAGAATACCTATATAGTATTTATTTTCTGCTTTTATCCGGACTGTGTAATCAAGACACTGGAAAATTTCTCATTATCAAAGTGGACCGACAAAAGGAAGGAGAAATTATCTACAAAGTCACTAAAACATTGAAAACCAGAAATAGAATTAGCATAAAAGATGTGGTGATGAGGAGATTGCTGGAAGTTTCATGCCCAAGCTGCAAGTGTATGTTTTTTAAAAGTTCACGTTTGTTCATAATCACTAAATAACGTTAATAATAATAGCATGGTTCATCTTTGCAAACGGACTATCATCATCAGCAGAAAGAATGCTTATCATCATCAGCCATTCTGATTGTTCTCCCTCACCCCAGCATACGGGAAAATGGCCTCAGGGGACCTGGAAGAAAATTGATATACCCTAGACCAAGTCATTATTAACGACCACGACGACGAACGAGTGAGCTCTTTCAGTCTGGCAGCTTTTTCCTCTAGAAAATAACTTGCCATGATCATCGTCATTATCTTCCTTCTCGCCAACAAACATCCAATCCAGCCAGTCAACTATTTCCTCCTCCCTTCTTCTTTCAGCTCATCATCGTCATCTACGACTACTTTACCTATGGTTCCTTCCTATATTTTCCTCCATTAAATAACACATAAAAAATCCGAAGGTTTGCCGAGTATAACTTTACAGGAGGATAACAAAGAAAAAAGTGAAAATATTTTTATGGATGAATACCTCCACATATACACGTGAATAATGTACCAGATATATAATATTCAATCTTATGGATAAGGGAGGAAGGGCAACATAGAAAATGAGCACATCAGAAAAGGAGAGAAAAAACTCATCTTGAATCTTCAATAATTTTCTTAGTTCGCTTCTTTGCGAACGTTATATGATTGCACATGGATGAACAGACATGTCTGTCTCGCTTGATATATCCATAAAGGATGATAATGATAATTTCTTTTCCTCCTCACATCTTCCTTCGTCGTGATGTTGTTATTCACCAAGAAAAGGAAAAGAAAAATCCTTAATGTTTCCATTCTCTCCTTTTCTCGTTTTTTTAGTTATTACCTTGCTTCCTAGCAGATGTGTAGTGTAATAATGTAGACCTAAAATGCATTACATTGTTGTAGCCTTTGGCTTTAAAGAAAAGATCAAGAACTAAGGCAGATAAGATGTTTGGTGGTGGACATTGAATTTAATGCGTACATGTAGAACATACTTTACGAGAAAAAGTAAAACCATATTCTTGAAACAGCGATTACATACAGGTAAGCCATAATATATTTACTAATGTGCATTTCTGATTCTGACATGTTCTTCTCTTTCTCTCTCCTGGCTGGACTACCCGTTGCTTTTTTCTTTCCATGTGTGCATTAAATACTTTTTCATGTAAGTCTTCCAGCCATGATGATTTTTGTTGTGAGAGGAGGGTGAACACGGGAAAACTGATGATGATGATGAAGACTGGGCTTACTGCAAGCTTTTCTTCATAATAACTATAATGACGATCATCATCATGTTTCTCCTGCTGCCGTAGTTGATGATGACGAGAAGAAGGAGGTGGAGATCATTGATATAGAGTCATATAGATGTTAGACATGGATGGACATGTGAAATGAATAACAGCTCGTCATCTTGTTTTTTATGCGATTTTACTCTTATGATGTTATTACAATCTATCACACACACGGACCACTGGAATAATAATGGTGTTTTTTAAATTCCACCAATCTTTCATGAGAGAATGCTCAATCTACTACTTGCAGCCGTTTATGTATGTAACTGATGCGGTTCAAGAATCAGGTAAAATAGTTATAACGTTGTATAATAAATATTCCTGTTATATTCCTTATCGGCAAGAGTTTTAGAAACTCTTATACGTGATGGAAGGGCATACGCTGACGCTTCTACGAGATGGCGCGTTGTGTGAGATATGGGGATTTCGGTTGTAAGTAAGTAAAGCAACGTACTCTTACGTAAGAAGCATCAGAAATATTCTGGAGAGAAATATTTGTGTCGACCTATAAAATATAATTACTTTCCTCTCCAAAAATACGCATTAATTTTTAGGACGTGTTTTATCTAAGAGTTAATAAAAATAATAAATGTAGGTTATCATTGAACAAAATTTTAAATAATAAAATTCACTGAAACTTTAATACAGCTAACATGAGTAGTAAATCGAGAGTTTATATTCATTATCATCATTGGTGTTTGGTTTCGAGAATATATTTCATCTTTGTTCTCTTCTCGCTTGGAGGAAGAAACAATAAAAAGAAGAAATCTTGTGAAAGTCAAGACACAAGACAGCTTTATATTTATGAAGATACATAACTTTATGCATATTAGGACATGACTGGAACTGATTACCTGCCTTCCTCGCTAGCTCTTATATGATCATCAAGTACTTGCTATGACTGTTTAAACATATTAATACACACAAGACGTATTATTTTCCTCTCATGTGAATATATCAGTTCGTAGACGAGTTGGATTGCTTTGAGGCAATATGTATCAACTTAGAAATGAACGTGTACCATGCAACAAAAGTCAGAAAAGGGTTGAAACTCAAGTAAAAACATGGTCCTAACATTCTTTTTGAAGATCATTGGGTAGATTTCCAGTTTAAAAACTTGTTTCGTTTTAACGTATTTGAATGTGGAAACTTAATTTTTTCATATAAACCTCTGACAATGCTACAACAATTTATCGTATTAAGCTCAACTCAATCTTTCTTTAATTTCCCGTACGCACTACGCACGCTGATTTATATAGACTATCATTTGTCTTTATCCCATTTTTTCTATGTATACCTACTAATGTTCTGTATTTCATTAGAAAGTTTTTTTTCTTTCTGAAATTTGGAAAGTCATAGTCTAAGATATAACTAAAACTATAATATTACAAAAATAAATGAACGACATTCTGACCCCATATATTTTTGGTAGGCTCTACAATAAATCGGACGTGGAAATTCTTTTAAATTAGTCGGCGACGCAGTCTCGGGCAACCCGAGTTTCTAAAAAAACCCGAGTTTTCGGGAAAAAATCCCGAGTTTCTAAAAAACCCAAATTTCAAAAAATCCCGAGTTTTCCCTTAAAAATCCCGAGTTTCCCTTAAAAATCCCGAGTTTAACCTTAAAAATCCCGAGTTTTCTTTTTAAAATCCCGAGTTTTCTTTTTAAAAACCAGAGTTTAGCCTTAAAAATCCCGAGTTTATCCTAAAAATCCCGAGTTTATCCTAAAAATCCCGAGTTTATCCTAAAAATCCCGAGTTTGCAAAAAAACAAATTTTCCCGCAACCCGAGTTGGTACCTGAAATCTTAAAAATCCCGAGTAAACTCGGGATTTTGGGCAAAAAATCCCGGCGACGCCGTCGCCGAGTCGCAAAATAATTTCCATGTCCGCAATAAATTATCTGCGTGCTCTGTGATGTACATAACAACATAACGATGGTGTTCAATCACAATTGAAATTGGTATGAATTGAGTGCTCTGTGTTGAGCTGTCAACTGTTGTAGCTGCCGTCGTCGGTTAATTGTGTCTATTGAAGAGTTGATGAAAACACTGAATTCGTCATACTGTTAATAAATGGGCTAGCATTCGTTTTATAAATTCATTTTGTTTTTGTTATTTGTAAAGATTGTAAATAAAATGCAATGCCGAATAAGTTAATGTAGTTTGCTGAAAAATTTGGTATTGCTGCACCATGCATGAGTGACCTTTGGATAAGGAACTTCAGCAAGACATTTTTTCTGACTTTATCTTCACGAAATTATCTTACATTAAGCTTAATTTCAAGCAAACATAAAACGATGAAGACAATTCACACACATGCGCTTTAAAGAAAATTGCCGTAGTTTCTCGGAATCCTATGATCACACATTCGCTCCTCATTAATCTTTTAGAGCTCTGCTGTAGGGCTCTACAACACATAATATAGCATTTTATTATCCACTGGCTGCAAAAATTGTATTGACTGACTTGAGCTCATCATGTAAAATTACAATTGTTTGTGAGTGTGACAAACATCCAAGTCACGATTTTCCCCGAATAAAAATCCTCATTCCTCTCCGCATTCAACTTCATTTCATGTCAGAGCATCCATCTACACAGAACATAAACGAGAAACTTACTTGATGATGAGTCTTGCTTTGATTGTTGCAAAGTAATTGTCAACTCAATTAACTTCAACCAGGTTCAAACATCTCGACAGATCTCATGAAAAGAAAGGAAATAAGAAGGGAAGAAAATAAAATTTAAATTCGTTTCGTGCTCTCAGAAAAGTCTGCCACACTCAAAAAGTGAACAAGTGGCAAAACAAGATAAACAGAGGAATAAAATACTCTTGCTACTATTATTTTTGCACTGGCAAAGTCAAAATCGTGATTTGATTCGTTTCCTCTTGGCATATCACTTGGAAAGCCCAACCAATAATGAGTACAATGTACAAAGTTTATAGTTGTTGAATTGTGTATGTACTTCTATTTAGTTTTATCACCGCAAATACAACTGCCCACACACACATGCACACACTTAGACCAGACTGCATTACAAAAGCATCTTTAATTCAATTGAGAAAAAATGGCTTTCATCATCTTACGAATATCAATAAGATTCAATTCACCGCAATTATATACAATCTAGAAGAGAGAGAAAAAAACTGCTAAAAATGTTTTAGACATCATAGCACGAAGACGGTTTTTTGTTAAGCTATTATGTTATTTTGATTCCCTGGCAAGATTTAATTACACATGTACGCATCCATGCATGGGCATGCAAAGATTTACAATTACCCAAAGTCGATGAAGATTGTCTCGCCGAACTCACAATAAATAGCTTTTTCCTCACGTAGACAATTATCGACTGTTCTCCTTGAATAATATGAATTTTTCATTACATGAATGTTTTTATAAAAGGAGAGTACTTAATGCCTTGCGTTATGTGAACAAACAAAAACTACAAAAATCAAAAGAATGATTGATGCAACGAGAACAAAATGTTTGTAAGAATGTATGTTGTGTTAAAAAGCAATCATTAGAGGAATCGATGCCTATATTGAGCTCACAGAAAGAAATATAGTCATCTATAGAGTCATCTTAACTTTACATCGAACGAAAGAAACATCAATCGCTGCTCTTTTAGTAAAAGAACAATGATTTCATTTTGCGCATTATCATCATCATTATTGTCTATGGAACAACAGTCAGAGTCTTGTAGTTGGTGGTGGTCTTCATTTGGTATGATGATGACGATGACAGACGTCTGATACAGACAAGACTTTTCATGTTGCATAGGCGTGTGTGGAGAATGGAGTCTATGTGTGGTATATTTAAGGATGGAATAATATACTGATGTGATGACAATAATAATGCCGCTACGCTGCTGCTGACAATACAATCTATAATGTCAAAATGCCTGTCATATTGAAAGAGACAGATGAGATTTATGTATAATACTTTTGATGCAACAAGGCAGTGGTTTATTAACTAAACAGGTAAATTTTAGTATTAGAGATAGCTCGCAACAAGTCTGACATTCATTTATTGAAAATAAGCTATGATGCATACAAAATAAGCGATTGGGATACTAATGGCGATGATGATGTTAATCGCTTCTATTATGAGTATATGTTGTATATAATCTTTCACTAATAACTTTAAGGCTGGATTAGAGACAAAATTGCAAGCAATTTTTGTGAGGAGATAACAGATATTAAATTATATTCCTGTGGTAATTCTTACGGCTTTAGGTATGGGAGTTGCAGAGAGGCTATATACAGTGCATTGTCAGAATATGATCAGGCAAGGAGGCATCATCTTTTGAATGTTGATATAATTAATGATTATGATGATGGCTGGCTGACACGGTGGAATTTGCAAAACATCAATAACTCAATAACTGTTTTTATAGATACGTTGCGCGTTGAGAGGAGCGCACAAGCAATCTATTCAACAAAGAGATTGAATTCTACATAATATGTACGTACATGAAAAAAAGAAAGAAGATGCTGAGAGCAAAGGCCTATAATAACAGGCTTCTAAAAGGTTTCATTATCTATAGCCTTTTTTGTTTCGTTTAAAGAAAATTGAGTAGTATCGAATTATCTTCTCATGTTTAGGCTTTTAATTAACTGAATGCCCATCCCATAGACGAGCAAAAAATATGTTCGCGTAAATGCAAAATCTTAGACGCTGACAGGTCTCACAACAATATTAATTACTTTGAAGGAAAATGACTACACGGGTATCACTGTGCACCAAGTAGTACTTGCAGTAAAGCGTATTTCAGAACTATCATTGCCATTTACCCATCTACAAAATACACAGTACCTTACTAGAACTAATAAATGTTGTATAGCTATTTACTTTTCGTGTAAAGCAACAACATTCTTCCGATTGCTAGAAGCTACTAATTATTAAAATATTTTATTATACTTTCCGAGCATTTTTGCCTGGAATATATTTGTCTAATGGACAAAGCCAATATTCTATTGTCGTCATCAAGATAAAGTTTTGAGTTTCAACCCGTCATTTCTTCTTTTTCTTGTGTGTGGGCTTATTTGTTGGCCGTATGTATAGTATAATACGATACTTTAGTGCTCGTAGTAAAAGTAATAAAGAAAGAATATTAAGTCGACAAGTGCAACACCCATTAAGAACGTTGCATTTGCAAGCACATTTTTTCTCTCTTGAACAATCACAATCAAGATGATGTTAGTTTATTAAGACTGGATGAATTCATAAGGCAATTTTACCAAATCTTGGGTGGGCAATATTTTGACTGGCCTATGGATATATGACGAGGTTGAACATTAGAATTGAAGAGATTTATATCTGATTGCTTGTTACTTCATTACAGTGTACATCATTCTGTTCTCGGGGCTGACACTTTCGAGGGAGAGAGATAACAAAGTTATAGTCCTTTTGCTTCTCTTGTATTTGATTATGGATTTGTAAACAGACGCAGTAATCATATAGTAAAAGGCGAAGAGAAAAGAAGAATATATGTGCTTGTTCATTATTTTTCAAGTTTTTCGTTTGTTCGTGGCCAGCAGCCTACATCAGCCATTAACATTATTCAACAGCATGAAAACACAGCGGCCATTATAGTTTGGAGTTTGTTTGAAAAATGATGATAATATTTAGGCAAACATAGGTGCGTGGTGGTGTCAGTGAATGAGATAACGATACTAAACTAACTAAACTCGTAGGTTTGTGCACGGTGATATGATATGTAATATGCTATGAAGATATGATTATGACAGCCAAAAAAACTCGTTGACTATCTCCATCTCCTTCCAGACAAAAAATACAACAATGACAGCAGATGTACCTACAAAGGAAAGACAAGCAGAAACATGTATATGGAAATAAGTAATAAACATTCCGAGAAAATGGGCATTATAAATAAAATGCTAAAAGCCTCAAGTCAGCAAACAACACAATCAACAATCCTAATTGTCTTGCTTAATAGAGAAAAGAAGAGCTTCGAATGTATTGTCACGTTTTATTGTTCAATAGACAGGGAGTTGTTTACAGCGCAAGTATAATTTCGTATAGTGTATTTTGAAATGACTAATGGTAAGGGGATATTTTGGAGGTTGTAACATATAGTTATGCGCTAAAACAACAAGTAAAATAAATTTTGACAAGAATCATTTCTACCATATGATCATCATTAGAGAATATTACGGAATTTGTACAATTTTGTTTCGTACTATTCATTATAAACTTTAGAACAGAAACTTTACTGTCTTACGGTTAATTTAGCACATTATGTTTGTTGAAATTAAAAATTCTTTGTGTTGCCAGAAAATTGTAATACAAAACTATAATGACAAATTTTTGAATTTTAAAACTACAGCTAATCTATTAAAGGGTGGAGTAACATTTTTGTAAAAAATTATTACTTACACGTTTCTTATTTTTCAATATGTAATTTGCTTACTACTGTATGGTTCATCCAGTAAGTATAGTACGAAAAAGAACATAGCTTATTATTTGAAAAATGCAGCAACTAGCAACCCCTAATCCGTAACTCTAAGCCGGTAGAACCATCAAACATCCAAACAATGAAACTTTTTTTTGATGAAGATGACATGATATGCAACGAAACAGGATCCTAAAAGGATTGTTAAAACATCATGGCATTTGCAAAAGAACTTACTACAGTTGCAAACAGAGAACTTTATTTGAAACAAGTTTGTCATAGTCATAGCGAGAGGAAGAAAAGTATGTAACGATTATAATAACCAAAATTCAGCGCAAGTAATCACAATAAAAGTTAATGCCATCACCATCCAAGCGTAGCTCCTCTGTTGTCGTTGAAAGTTCACACATATTATCCCCCGTGCCAGGCAAATTACCTTCTCCACGAGGATCATCTTCATCACCGGCACATCACGACAATGATTGTGTATTGTGTTTCTACCACACAGGATCTGCGATCCGATCAACTGCTGATGATGATTCTGTTCACATTCAAAAGTCACAATAACCTTGCCATGCCAAATGCCAAAACGATATTGTACCGTCGTAAAGCACAATAGGATGATACGACCGTTTGTGTCCATCCATGCATTGTAACTTTTAATCCCTATCTTTTCTCCTTTCTTTATTACCACCATATTATTCCTGCTTTTTTCTCT
The DNA here is from genome assembly GCA_029691765.1 of Entomobrya proxima. Taxonomy (NCBI): domain Eukaryota; kingdom Metazoa; phylum Arthropoda; class Collembola; order Entomobryomorpha; family Entomobryidae; genus Entomobrya; species Entomobrya proxima. Next base: position 11,548,698 of record CM056172.1, read on the forward strand.
GCATCAAAACTTATCAACCAAAAGTACACATGTAATAGCAACTCTACTGGGAAAAGTACAACCCACCACAGAAAATTAAGCATTCACACATTCATACACACATCTGCCATCATTGTCATCATCATCATCATGAACGCAGAAAATGTTTATTATTACGTTATCTTCTTTTATCGAAATGGAAAAAAATAATCATGCTGTGCTGTCTGTGACTGTGTCTACATTGCAAGCTTCAACTTTTATTTTAAAGCATGCACAGCAAAATCATATAGCCCTAAGGTTGGAAAAAGCAATAAGCCATCATCCTCTATAATATCATTATTTGAGTCGTCCTCGTCGTCATTGTTGTTGTTAATGTTATTATAGTGCTCGTCACTATCACACTACTGTAAAAACTCGCACATTTGCACACGATTATTACTTCTTTTTCTCCACCATATTGTTTTCGTTCGTATGCAGGATCCATGATGATATGGTATGGCTTTTTTCAATGGAAATGAATATAATACGCATACCTAAATGGGATCTATGCATGTGGTGTGTAGTCTTATTACTGACTATTATACACTGCAAAGTAAATTTCTTTCCCCATTCTCTTTTCTCTCTCTCTGTTTTAGCTGATTGTTTTGTAACGAGCTTATTTTGTCCGGTTTTTGATGTTCGTGCCTGTCTCCGCCGGTAGTAAAGATACAGATAATATATGTAGTCATCAGTATGTATGTGGTAATCAACTCATTTTTTCTACCTTCCATCTATCATTGTCTGCGGGAGCTGTGTTTATAGCTATATGGAATACCTTGTGCACATCTGCCATCATAAAAAAGGGATCCAGTCCTGTCAACCGATTTTTGTGAAGCTGAAAAAAATTCTGTAAAGAGATGTGAATTATAGCTGAACTAAACTCGTTGGTGCTGTTATTAGCTCCCTTTGCTTCCATTCAAATTTCAAATACGTGGGTAAAAGAACATATTTGTGTGGCTTTTATGTATGAGTGAACAATGAACACCCAAAAAGTATCATCATTTTTATCTCTTTTCAATTTTTAGGTATACTATGCATGCATGGAGTAAGTAGATGGTGGTGGTGGCGAGAAAACAAAATGGACTTGAGTAGCGCAACAACAAAGAAAAATTGTACACTTTTATGCATGCAAGCGATTTAGATGGTAGTAATAAAGAACAGGGTGGAATCTTCATCTTAATACGTGATCTTTTTGTAAAAAGGCATGGGTGCATGAACAACACATAAATATATAAAACGATTATGCTATTTCAATTTCTCCGAGTGAAGGTATTATTTATTTATTCTGCCGACACGAAGGATGAAAGAATGAGCGAATACGATGAGGGGTATCAGTCCAGAGGTCTAGCGTTATAACATTATTACGAACATGTACATATAAATCATGCACATGTTTGAATTTTATAGATGTCCATAACCAAAAGTCCACAAACAAATAATGCAATAAAATTACTAGTAGTATGGACATTGAAATTGTCTCGTAAAACCGAGTTGATGGGAAGGATTTGCTCATTCGTTACGCGCAGTAAGCTGAAGGTGAATGCTAATATTTGAGATAAACGTCGAGCTGATATAGACTATTTAGATTAGTATTGGATTGGGAATCAGTGTTTCTATTTCAAAATTTATTTTTGGAGTTTGGCAGTTTGCAAATATTTGTATGAGGAAAGACTAAAACCACTTAATAGCACGCAAACATGCATAATGTGTATATCTGGTCTTAAATAAAATATTCGCCTAAATAATAAATTAATTTCTTAAATAGTTAACCTCTTTTTACATTCAATTCGTGCAAAAACATTGCATAGTATGCTATTCACGATTTTCATATTACACAAACCATCCCTAAATGTCAGTTATATTTTTATACTAATTTGAAATAAGCTAGCCGTATAAGTATACGCAAAAAGCATAACTTTTATTTTTATCATATTTATTCCATACAATGTATATCCAATATACTACTCATGCATTTCTGTTGAAATGTTTTCATTAACTTTTATACTTGGAGAATCACTTTTTCTCTATCATCTTTATTTCCACTACCCTCACCTGTCAGCAGGTAGAATTGAATTGAGATTCACATTAATGCTATCATCAAAAATGAACAAACTTACACTGTAGCATATATATTACGGCAGTACCTGAAATGAATATCAGAAAAAATGACTTTTCGTATGATATACATAATGTTGCACTTACATAACCTAACTGTGTGTGTGTAATAGAATGGATATTGGATACAGGATAGAAAACGCACATAATTTAATCCTAATGGGGTAAGTGTACACAAACGAGTTGAGACTTTGGTTAATTTACTGGAATATCTAACACCTTTGCGTTTTATTATAATAGTGGGGCTTTTCGTAAGAGAAATAATATCATAATGAATTTCTACATGCAACGTAGTTGAAAAAAGGTATACTGTGTTACAGCACACCTCAATTTTATACATGAATATGTGCATTTTACATATTATTCATAGGCAATATCATTACCGAGGTGGCATATACACTATGTACTTGCTCAGTGGATACTTTTTTATCCAGCGAACAAATTTCCTTTTTTAGTTGAGTCAGTGTAATTTGTGAAGCTGCAATGCAGTATTAGTAGTCTGGTGCAGAGTCAAGCAGTTTTTATGCATACTTTAACCCAAAATTTAAAACTTTTGCCTCTTCCTCGCCTGGCATTTGATATATATGTTTTGCTACTGAGCAGAGCTCTTTTCCGCTTGCATCATTACGCTTGGCTCTTTGTATTTCTTGGCCGAGTCTTAGAAAAATGTCCGTGTACTTACTCAGAAGTACATCTCTGTAAAGTGTGTTGTTCTAGAATATAGCTCAATTTTCTCTGTAAATCCGCATCATTCACACAGTCACATAGTGGTGCTGAAAAAGAACGTTAGTTGCAAATAGTTGCCACAAGGCATTTATATGCTTTCTATACGTTTGGTTCTCCGCACACATGAGTTTATCTTCTGAGAAGCTTTTTTTCTATAACACAAAATCCACACACATGTTCATCATAATCCACCAGAACTCCATGAGCTTATTGAAATACAGTTTATGCACACTCAGCATTTTCAACACTTCTCCAGCCTCGCAATATTTTCTGCTCCTGGTTAAGCTTGGTAGAGTCTACTCAACACATTTGAAATGATCCCCATAGCTTGCATGTAAAACTAGAGTGGATTTGCAAGCCCCATCTAAAAGGGGCGTCTGGAGCAGTAACCCCAACCAATCACCTTGTTTGTGCTCCACCTTGGCTAGTACATGGACAAGATTGGCATATGCTCTGTTATGTATCCAATTGCATATCTTTTAATGTTGTGTTATTTCCCTCGTGGTTTATATACAACGTATACATTGTATCATATTATAGCTTCTTCCTTTTTCTCTTTTCTGATTAAACAAACACAAAAGGAACGGGTAGACGGATGATGGGGAGAAAAACATGCAGAGGGAGAGAGTGAGATGCGTACAGACAGAGGAAAACAAGTTTTGTTGTTCCTCTTGTGTTTTTTGGCGTTGTGTGCTCTGCAGCCAACCTCTGTTTCCTAATATTATGACAAGGAGAATGGATGGATAGCTCTGAAACTTAGGCGTGCTTAGCTTTGGTTTGTTTTTCCAAGCAGAGATCTCTCTGTCAATTCATTTTTATCATCCGCACCACGACCAAAAGACCAATACCAAACATCATATACACTACCACACAGTAGTAAAAGTAATATGCCTTGAACATCAAAATATCACGACATCATATTCAGAAAGAGCGAAAAAACACTCAACCCTATTCATTTTGTGTATAATACGCCTTGACTTACATGTTACTCACTCTCATTCCTTTTTAGACAAAGACAGATATTGAGACAGCTAGAAAAACCCGTGGCGAATCTGGCTGACACTTTGTACCAGGAGCACACAACTAACTGCTTTACAGCAACTCATATCTAATTCCAGTAAATATAGAGTATCAACACAGCAGTGTACGAATAATACATACATTTATCTCTATATTAAGGAATTATTAGTGGTTGTCCATACTCCCCGTTCATAATAGTCCAAACACAATACGCAGAGTTGTGCAAACTAACTAACTTTTGGTCCCTCTGTCCCAGCTCTCGTTTTTTACTTTTTATTCCTCTGCTGTTCACTTTGCACTTGGTCTTTCTCTCTATGTTGTAATATCAATGTGTCTTTGCCTTCTTCCACTGCAGTGAGTTCTGTCCACTCCTGCTTCAAAGCCTTTTTGTCGACGCTGTTAACTATATTGCCTTATACAGTTTCTTTATGCTTTTCTTTAGCTATGCCCTACCTTTTTTTAAGGGAAACATCTATATAATTTTATTCAGAGAAAAATATTATTGTGTACGCATTTTACATCATAGTATGCATGTACGTTACGTTTTTACTGTTGTGTTCCCTTTACTGAGCATGGTATTACGTATGAACAAGTTGCACATTGAAAAATCTCTTTTTCCGTTCTGACAGGCAGACTAAACATTTTGAGTAAGAAAACGCAGCAGAGCGAGAGGAAAAAGGGAAAAAAGAGACACAGAGCACAGTAGAAAAGAAGAAAAGGAAAGAAAGAGTGGAACAACAAGAAGAGGTATTATTGTATATGGAGAGCAGTCAGGAGGATTATTTAGACGTCACTTTGTTAGCTAGCCACCATTCACTCACCTATTACTACAGCACATCACATCTCACTCATTATAAAAACTTATTATACTCCACTGCAACATCACCTTTTACGAATACTACTACTATACTACTACCACCATAAAAACCAACAAAACCGTCCCATCCTTTACACAGGTTGCTACATTGAACTTTATAATATGTACATAGATTATATAAGGAAACGATAGAATACTCTGTACTCCGGACTTGTTCTTGTTTGGATAGTACCCATTCCCATATACCTACGCACTCCACTGTCATTATCATCGTCATCAACATCATCATACACTTTAGAAATACAAATAGTATGAAGGAGCTGCCAAAGTAGTGTGCTAAGCCAAGCATCAAACTCAAACATCATCATCAACAAACACACACTCTTACTCACCGAGATCAAGCAGTCACTCAGTCAGTCAAAAAGAAGAGATCTTATTTACCCATCTTCACATTCTTGAAACAATCACACGAGCTCACACACACACTGTCCCTGTCCTGTCCGCACACACAGGCCAGAAGCTGTATGGGAAAAAATAATAAGAGCAGAAAGCGAGTGAGTCTTGGTAGTAGTCATTTGAGCAAAGGTCTCAACTTGTCCCGAGACAATTTTTACATAAAGTCATTTCCCTGACATAATAACAAATTAAGTCTATTTATTTCCAAGAGAAAAGCCGTACTTTCCTTTTCATTGAGAGAACAACAGCGAGAAAAGAAGCATATCAGAAAAAACAATTTTTCTTCTCGAGTAAATACGTGCAAAGAGCACGTGGTAGAAAGGGGGATCCAACCAAACTGCTGAACAAGCACAGCAACGGCAAAGAAAGAAATATAGGGGAAATGTGAACAAAGGCTTTCGACTTCGTTTCGTTTCCCAACTTAACCCTTACATAACCCAGTATAAAGGCACTTGAAAGAACAAGACAGTCTTTCTCTTTGTTAAATTTTCAAATCGTTAATTGAAAAAAGAAATTTTTTTCTATCATTTCAACAAATTGCAATAAAAATTAGTCACTCATCCTATAAATTCGTAACAAGTGCAAAGGGAAAAAGAACAAAAACGATATGAATAATATATCATAATAAAATCAAAAGCAAATCACTTTTCCACATCATCATCATCATCATCTCAATAATATCCTTCAACGCAGCGTCAACAAAAGCAAATCAGAGGAAAAAGGTACACGCACGTTTCTCAGGCATAAGCAAACAAATCCAATTCAGTCTGCTCGTCTATTAGACAGAAATGAGACGAGTTAAACAGGCCAGGTAAACCTGTGAGCACGCCAGTCACAGTAGGAAAAAAGGTGAGCAAGCACGATTACGCTTATGAGCTCTACAACAACAGCAAGAAGTTAAGCAGCAGCAACAGAGCAGTAATCCTTTGAAAGCTCAGAAGGAGAAAAAAAAGAAATGAGAAAAAACCGGCTGTCAATCAAACTCCGTAAGTGATCCGCCCCGATCTCTATTCAAGAAAAAGCCCTATACATCAAGTGCTTATGTGTCCGAGTGCTTTTTGTGAATAATAAATATGCGTATACCTATACAGTGCACATCAACAATTGATTAACAATATCGATAATAATAGGATCAGTATCAATCAAAACAATCCTATCACAACACAAACTCTATAAAGAATAGTAAAAGTGCCTGAGGTCGTTTTTATTTCTGCCAAGTCAGTAAAGTCAGCAAAGGTTATTGTTACTGTGTACAGATAAAAAAAGTTCCCAGACTATTAGTAGCCTCATCGGCAAAAATTAACAAGAAACTGAAAGTTTTGACTTTTTTGAAAAGGGTGCGGAATAGAAGGAATGTGAGAAAAGGCAAAAGTGTTTTGTGGTTCAAGTAAATACACATTTACGTGCTCAAAACTTTTTGACATTTAGCAAGTGAGAGAAAGGGAGCCGACATCACCCATTAGAACCTGCTTTTGTTTTTCTTACGCGTTGTGTTGATCCACTTGAGTGTTGCTGACAAGCAGTGTCATTTTACCCCTACGGGAAGAGCAAGGCGGAGTCTAACTTGACATCTGCCCATTCATTTATTGACAAGTTGACACTTTATATTGACAACTTTGAACACAAACACATATAAACACACGCATTTTCCCAGAAGAGAAAAACTTGTAATCTGATATTCAACTAGTGAAAATGATTATCATCAGCAAGATATTCGGCAAATATTAGTAACATTTTCACATGATATTGTAAGTATCGTTGTACCTACATGGTGGCTTTCATGTAATTGACGTGTCAACTGTCAGACCACAAAGTAAACACAAAATCAAAAATGTTGGCTCTCCCAGTAGAACGTCTTGTGGGGAATACTTCCTCTTCCACTAGTACAAGCAGCAAAGGTACCAATACAACCCCGAGTGTAAAGCATCACCACCACCACCATCATCACAATAGTAGTAGAAATTCCGCATCTCCAGATTCATCAACAAGCACGATGAGTGACTGTAGCGGAAGCAACTTGAGCAGTCCTTCAAGTAGTCCGTGCAAGAATATCAATTGCAACAATAACAACACAGCAAGTCCGAGACGATCAGTGTCTCCTCCGCAAAACAAATCATCTCAATCATCCGATCTCTGCAATAATGATATTAACAACTCAGCAACTCGCAACGTTACTCCAAATTCAAAATCGATCTCCCCATCTACATCGCCAGTACCACCAGCAGCGTCCACTGGAACTAGTGACAGAGCCAGTCCAGTTGACACTACCCGAGTAGTCAACTCTAGAAAACGAAGACGAAGTAGCAATAGTAGCTGCGAGAGTGCAAGCCGGAGAAGCAGGAGTAATTCTCCGGAAAGCCGGAAAGGGATGATGATGACAATGACGATCAAGCAGGAGGCAGACTGCTCACCCCGTAATTCACCCCCATCTTGTCATTCTTGCTGTTGTCAAAAAAGTCCACAACGAGAGGAAGATGAAACGAACAATTTTGCTGGTGGCAATAAATCAAATAATAACGATTGCAACAACCTCTCCACGAAAATTGAAAGCAACAGCAATGGCTGTATGGAAGATGACGATGAGTGTGCCAACAACAGCAGCAGGCTAAGCAATAATAAAATTAATGGTAATAATAATAGGACATCTGCACATCACTATTATCATTCTCATCATCAACAAGTTCACGAGGAATCTAATTCAGGAGACCACCATCATCATTCCTTTAATAATAACAATAATCGACAACAGCAACAACATCCCGAGGAAATGAGGGAACAGCCAAACAGTAGATCAAAAGTCAATAATAATAATAGCATCAATAGAAACCACCACCATCACCACTATAATAATAACTTGGTGGATGATAATAATGAAAGTGGTGGTCACCCTTCGTTGACCGTCGATAATGGTCTTTCCTCACCTGGAAGTATCAGTAGTACAAGTAGTAGCAACGGAAGACCACCGTCAAGGCCCCCTTCTACGGCATCAACCGCATCCTCAAGCTGCTTCAGCTCCGTGCTCAGTCTCTCAACGAGCACGACAACAGGCCGAAGTGTATCTTCCCTGCATTTCGGCAACAATCCCTACTATTCCCATCATTCCCAGCATAATGGGATTCAGCATCATTCAAATCATCACAGCCATTTTTTAAAGTTCTCTATCGAGGACATTCTGAGACCCGACTTTGGCAAAGTTCGGAGCAACAACAATGTCAACAATGGAACTAAATCTACAAATGCGGCCAGCAACAAAAGCCATCAACAAAACGGCTCTGGTGTGAACGTCGTGACGCATAAAAAGCCTCAGCAACACCAGCCATCCCTTTCTTCACAAGAGTCAACAAGACCAAACAGCAGGGCATCCAGCTTTAAGTATCACTCGGATGATTCCAACTGTTCTTCAACAGCTAGCCGACAGACGGAAGTTGTGGCCGAGGAGAAAATCAATCCTCCGGTCCCTGAGGGACCAATGCTATGGCCTGCTTGGGTTTACTGTACACGCTACAGTGACCGACCTTCTTCAGGTAAGAAGATGATAATGATCACACAAAATTCTTCAATATTTATGAACTTTTAAAAAAAACTACCACGCACAATTCTCAAGTATATTAGGTTATAATGCATACGCTTTTTCTTTGTTTCCTCACATTTTCACTTATGCGTGGGTATCATCTCATTAAATAAGATTTACTTTGGGAACACTCATTAGCGAAAATTTATGGTATATTTATGTATGTAGAGCATTTCGCGTCACCATTATCATCATCATCATGCATAACTGAACTTTGTCGAATGATGCATGCTCATTGATTGTTTCAAGCCGACCAACCAAGTCAAACCTCATCCGTGCTCCTATTTCTCCTATGACTATCCTCTTGGCTCAAGGGCCGTTTTCGCCTCATTAGTAGTGCAGTAAATTGTTAGGTTAAATTAAGGTTTGGCTTGTCTTATTGGCTCATTGACTGTACGCCTGTGTGATGATGATCTGCAAAGATGACACAAGACCGCTGATAGATGAGACGTTTACTTGAAGCATATCATTAAAAAACTTACGAATGCACCACGACCACCTCTATCCAACAGCCGTACTAATAGGCACACAGGTTTATAGGCATTCCTTCAGGTTAGACAAGACGTGTGAGTGTGTGTACGCGATCTGTAGAGTTATTTATTAAGACATTTATTACACTTTGTAGTAGTCTCATTTGCAATCTGATCTAAGGAGAGAGAACTGTATGAATCTCATATGTGCTAGACAATTTACTACATCGAGAATCAAGATAGTATATATATATAAATACGTCATGAAATGAAAATGAATGACATTGTAGATAATGGCTATATTATTAACTGAGACTAAAGTTAAAGGAGACAAGACGTTGCTGGGACTAGCATCATGATTATTGACTCGGTTAAAAGATGGCCGTGAACGGTATATTTGGTAATATATTTGGTTAAGCTAAATGTTGTGGGGATTATGGTTGTAATAATCAAATTCACAATAAATTTTGTTTATGTTTTCTTTGGCTGGGATTCAAAAGAAATAAGAAAAACATAAGTTCGTTTGACTTGTCAGCAGTACTGCCCAATTTGACCAAATTTATTTCTACAAATCTTTTATGGAGCGTATAGCAGTAAATATTGCCAGTTTTATTCATGGTTGCTCGTTGAGGGTGAATTGCTTGCTGGGATTTGATTAGTTCACAGTTTGTCGAAATAAAAATAAAATGTGACATGAGGGATGCAAGATACAAGTGTAGGCAGACAAACTTTGTAACAATGTCGGGTGCTGTGCTAATTGACAAGCAGGTACACATTACCGAATCGATCGTGCAACTAATAATTAGTCATTCTAGTAGAAAATATGGCTACTTTTGCAAATATATGACAGTTTATAGATAAATGATTTCCTTGATGAATACAAAATAAAATATGATAGAGAAATACTAGCTAGTCTAAACAATAGTCGAATCAATTTTAATATTTCAGACGTGTATAGGCATTATACTTTTCAATTGTGAGTTCATCCGTTGAATGCAACTCAGCGGGGCAGAATTTGTTGATGGATGAAATCTGTAAAATAGATGAATAATGATGAACCAGTCAATAAGAACGTCTTGCAAGCAAATTGATCATTAATTGATAGCGATGAAAAGTTTATCCTTTCACTTAAAGGTTATTTTAATCATTTTACCATTGTACATGTAATTAGCTATTTTGTATAGTTTATAAACATGTGCTACTAAAATGCATAGAATCAGTGATTGATAACTAATGAGGAAAAAGAGGTTGTATTATTATTAGCAATGATAATTACCGACACTGCCTACGTATGCAAATAATTACCCATTCATTTGTAATAAGCTCCGAACTAAGAATTGAGCAAATTATTTTACAAGGTTTTAAAGAATGTTTTGGACTAACGAATGAACAAACGTCAGTAAAAATCAGGTTATTCAGGATAGATCCGCTAATGATTGGCTAAATATCATTGGTTGCAAAAAGGATAATAAACAGTCAAGAACACAGAACAAGTAAACTAATAAATTTTGTAAATTAGTTGGCATTGCTTATTGTAACACAAACTAATAAAAATTTTGCGAGGAAGAGAGAAGGTTTGGTTTGTGGAGTGCCTGTCATATTCCTTTTTTGATTTAATAAAATATTATATACTCGATGAGCGACACCATATTTACTTTAAGAAGTTGAAGAGGTAACGGTGAGGCGAGGTTAGGATTGACACATCATACTCCAAAGGTATACCAATGCGCAATCCTGTTCCTTTTTTGTTGTAACAAATTTGTATAACTAATGAATAAGCATACAATTAAAAATGATAGTTTTTTCCCTTACATATTTAGAAGAGAGAAAAAACTCATGAAAAATTATGCATACAGAATACAAATATAGACAAACCGAAACAAATCTAATTTACGATTGAAAAAACTCTAATTGCTCTTGTAAAACACTCGTGAGAAATCAATTAGGCAAGGTAAAAGGGAAAACAAAGAAGGAAATTGGCGTTTTACATGCAAAATACTAAAGTACTAAGCGTGATTTAGAAGACATGTACACATGAGTGCTATTTGCCAGTTAGTGATGTGTGTCGAGTGTCGACATAAAATCTAAAAAGTTGATGTGCATGCCAAAACTGCTAGCACCTACACATAGGTAGAATGAAATAATTTTAAAAGACTTCATTAATCTGCCATCAGAGCACATAAGTACAAAATAATAAGAAGTTTGGGTCAATGCATTCTATCAAAAAATTTAATAGGATTGCCAGTTGATTACTTCTAAGATTGAATATTTCATGTTTTTGTAAAATATCAATTTTGAGTTTCAATAAAAAAGTCATTCATTCGATAAAAATCTTTTAAGCCCAATTATCGACTGTTTGCATGTATTCCGTGAAAAAGGCTAGAATTGAAATTCATGCAGATGAATTAGTAGTAAGCATTAAATGAATAATAGAAAAGTGTTTTCTTCAATGGACTCGTTTACTGTGTGTACATGCAAGATCATAATCACGATACATAATGTGGTGTTATAAATGAGAGTTTATAAATTAGCAGATAAAAACGCTGAAATGTGTAAAATTTGAGTAATTTAACGCGTAATCATCAGCAGACCACATATAGCGTTTGATTACAAATGTTGTTGACGACCTGTTAATTCGTGAAAAAATGATTAGCATGAAGTGACAAGATTTTCTATTACAGGACAGGTTGTCAGTTGTCATTCATTTATTCATTTTGACCGTCAATGCATTTGGTGCCTAATTCGACATTTTTGTTAGAAAGACAACGACCAGAATACATTTGCTTACAAAAACTTCAATTTACCGAATAAAGCTTTACCACCACACATTATAAAATCAGAGAAAATTGAATGAATGAAAAATGATTATTTTTTATTTGTTAAATTACGACATATCAGTTGTACATCTCTATAAGAAAAAACCTGATAGTGTCTACATCAGCGTATTTATCATTTTCGTCGTGTGTATTTTATGATGTACTCACTAGTTTGAACATACTACAAATTCCAAGACAATGCATGGGCTGCACAATTGCACCCCAAGTATAAAGTACACTTCTTGTTGAACAAGCATTTTAAAACGCGTACTCACTCACTCAAGTCTTCACAGTACAATCAGTCTTCTTTATTCATCTTTTCAACTTCTTTTTCTGATAATTCTTCACAATCCAAACCTGTCAAGAGCTACTTATGTTCATCTTATCGTTAGCTCATGCCCAGTCATTCATCATTTTGGCTACCCACAATCCAACAAGCGTCCAATAAAATTTTAATCATATGAAATTCAAGCTGTATAGGTAATGCATAGTGGAATTCGTTTTGTACTTGCAGAATGATAATGGTTTTCATGAATAAGAAAAACCTTGTATATTATTACTTTTTACTGGCTTTTAAAATACAATACCATAATACCATACTTCCAATAAGTGTACTCTACATTGACTTGAAGTTGATAGAGTCACAAAAAATGAAAAGATAATCTTTCAGATGAACTTTAGATTCTCCATAATCTGACCTGAAAAACATTTTTCATCTCAGGAAACATGGATTTCATGTCTATTGATGTGATCTGCTGTAAAATTAACTTTTTAATGCATTTCTTTCATTTCTTAAATATTAAAGACTTGAGAGTTGAGTGATCTCACTCACACTAGCTTTCAACTTTGTTTGCCCACGTTTTCAATACGAAATTACTTTAACATTTTTATGATGTGGTTCAATATGAGGATAGTCAAATTATGTACCAAGAAAAAATACACTTTTGATCAGTTTGAGAAAATTATTGTTTGACAAGTGTGATATAAAGTGGGATGGCTCTTTGTTTATGAATACTTCAGTTATAATATGGCTCGCTGCATAATAATAAGTACATATTATTATACGTTCTTCTCCAAAGAATCGTGTCAAAAGTTATAGTGTTAGTTATTATGATAGGTCATAGAGGAAACTAATTTGATGGGTGGATGGTGGATTATTGTATGATTATGAATATGATAATATTATAAAAATGGTAATTCTGTAATCCTTCTATCATCTCTATCTCTCCATCTGAGTACTTTATTTTTGCTGATATGCTGATTTGTAATGAGAAAGGGAACTAAAAGGAAGATACTCTTGTCTTGTTGTGCAGAGTGACATGTATGACGTATTTTACAAGCATAATTTAAAAGTAAACCGTAAGAGGAGAAACATAAAATGTGTGGTTAGAAATATTATAATCATGACTTCCTAATTCAATTTCATAGGGATCAGTGTCACATTATTTTTGTGGATTTAGGATGAGAATGGATTTATGCACACACCATAGAAGCATTTGGTCACTAGATATCCTTGCACTTTCTTTTTGGGCTTGAACTAAAAATGTTAAGTATAGTGAAATTATTTGGACAGATGAAGGCGAGCCTAGAGTGATTGATTATGAGATAAGACAAAATAAGTAGGGAGTTCTTGAATGAGGATATTATATTAATCTCTAAAATCTTCAAAAAATATAATGCTATGTTGTAAATTGCAAAGATATGAATTTGTAAAATAAATCTCTGAATTTGTTTGAACACAGGTCCCCGGTCCCGAAGAATACGAAAGAAGGAGAAAGTTAATAGTGAGCCAGAAGAGAAGAGACCCAGAACTGCATTCACTTCAGAGCAATTGGCCAGATTAAAGCAAGAGTTTGAGGAAAATAGATATTTGACCGAGAAAAGGAGACAAGACCTGGCTCAAGACTTGAAACTCCATGAAAATCAGATCAAGATTTGGTTTCAGGTGAGAGATCTTTTTATAAATCATCTTTTTCAGCAAGAGTTCTTATTGCCCCAAAATATGAAACTTTGAGAATTTTTTACACATTTTTCTTGTTACAAACTCACTAAACTGGGGTTAAGTGAAATATGATGTTCAAAATAGCTAAATAGACAAACTTTTTTATTTGTTTTATAGAATAAACGAGCCAAACTAAAAAAGTCACATGGACAGCGCAATGGATTAGCCCAGTGCCTTATGGCACAAGGTTTGTACAATCATTCAACTGTTCCCGTAGATGAGGACGATGAGATGCTTCTGTAGCTTTAAAGCAATACCAACATACTTGGACCCTGCAGTCGCGTACACATCTTTTGTCGTGAGTCGTAGAAAAGTGTATAACACAACTTTCGCATAAAAATACATAGCTTTAACTGAGGTTTTGCCGTAACGAAAATAATATAGGATGTAGAAAATAAAATTAAAAACTCTGAAATACTTTAAGCTTTGCATTTAAGTATGCAGCTGAGATACTACCCTCATAATAGATTCGATAGAACTGACTTTTACATCGAAATTGGTGAAAGATGAAACTCTAACAAAATATTAGAGGCCAGACTTAAGTATACACTAGAATACAAGAACAGTAAATTATTAATACACTTATTGCTTAGACTTCATGTAGTAATGAGTGCAAATATTTTAAAGCCATTGTTTTCTCCAGTCAATCTGAATAGAAATTAAAAATGTAGAATTTTGGCCAGATACATTTTGTGAATGAAAAAGATGCATTTAGACTAATTGTAAGTCCCAAAGTCGGTTCCAGTTATGATGTTAAATATTTTTAGCATATACACGCATTTAATTATTTGTAAAGATTTAAACGCGAAAGATACTGATAGAATGTACATTTTCCAATGCCCAGTTAAAAATGTAAATTATTGTATGCATGAAGGTATATAAATTAATCCCGGATGACTTGTCGTGTGAAGATAAATTTTTAGAAATATCTGGTGAATAATGTAAATACAATGTTGTTCAGTGTACATTACATGTTAATGGGACATATTGTATCATAGCTGTAAAATATATAAAGGAGACTTGTCGTTTAAAACTAGAAATACCTACATAGTTCCTAAACCCGCGTCGTCAGCTTAATGTTGATATTTTAAAGCTTAATATATTGTAAAAATGTTAACTATTTGTAAAGAGTAAAGGCAATTATTGTTTGTTATTATTTTCAATTTATCACGTTTTCTTTCTTGTAAGCATCACTGTAGACGTCACTGTAAAAATGACAAATATAGGAGAAGTTAGTGATGCTCCACTTAACGTTGTCAATTGTCAGTAAAACTAAAAAAAATCAAAATAAAACCTAGTTGCTCTCTGTGTTTTATTGTTGCTCTCTAAAATGAGAAAGTATGTGTATGTCTTATTCATTTCATTGACATAAAATTATACTTGCATGCATGTCAACATTTTTCGCTGTTACTAAAGATTCGTACCTTTGCCGCATTTTTACATCTCGTTTCCCGTTCAGTGGAAAACTCAATTTCAGCAACCTTGCATTCCGATTATTCATATAATAGCCCACCAAGAAAAGTATACTAAACAATGCAGTATGATACGTAATATTAGATTCATACGATCGATTTTGTTCCGAAAAGACACCGCAGTGCAGCTAGCTAACCTCCTCCTGCATTCAATATAGGAAGCAAAAGTGTACTGCTAATATTGCTGACTTGATTCCACTGACGTTGATAAATCTGTAAAAAAGCTTTCGATTAAACATCACTCCTCGTCCCGAAATTCCCCAGTAATGAAGTCGAGCACAAAAAGGGTTGACTGGTGCAAGTTGCGTATGCGTACGACGGTTTCCATTTCCATTCTGTCATTGCCTGAAACATCCAAAAATCTAAATTACTCCCTCTTTTTGCTTGTCCTTTTTTCCTCGTTTTCATTCTTTTGTTTTTCATTCTCTCTTTCCTGACGTATTATTATCATTATTATTTTCATGGGTA
Source organism: Entomobrya proxima (assembly GCA_029691765.1). Taxonomy (NCBI): domain Eukaryota; kingdom Metazoa; phylum Arthropoda; class Collembola; order Entomobryomorpha; family Entomobryidae; genus Entomobrya; species Entomobrya proxima. The sequence continues at coordinate 11,564,649 of CM056172.1, forward strand.
AATCTGTAGAAAAAAATATCCGGGTGAACACGAACAGTTTTATGCATGTCGTGGCAAGAGTTAATGCAATAAAACATCAGGAACTACACACTAACCGTCACATTCATGAAATTCCAGGCTGTCACCCAAGAGTCCTCAGAAAATCGTCGTCATCATTATGAGTTCCTTTTTTCATGGCCCAGAACGAACAACGCAGCTTCTTAACTTACTTGTATATATCAGAGTGTCTCCTTTTCCTGTTTACTCTAGTAATACATTTTATGGAACGAAGAATGTATCTCCAAATGCAAGCTGCTTTCTGGTGAAAAATGACCTTTTTTATGCGTAGACACACGCACTCAGTTTATCTGGGTCTTTGATGATGTGCTCATTTTAAAGGGCTCTGTATTTTTTAAACATATTTCACTCTGACTGTTCTAGTTTCCAAACACATCGAATCATGATCCTATTAACCCTGTAACAATCAGCACATCATTGCACATATTTTCTGTATGCTATTTCCTGTTCTATCATTAAATTGAGAAATTTTGATACTTATCTTTTCCCATCAATTCAAGAATATCGCGATAAAAATATCATGGATTTATTTAAAGGAAGAATTCAAATAGAATTCTAAATAAGATACATGTAGTCTTATGGAGGAAACTTCTAAAAAATGTAACAAAAATAATGTAGTAAGTGCAAAGTGAACACGATGAAGTTTTATAAATATATATAAACGTATAACTTTCTATATATCTTTTAATTAATTAAATAAAACCAAGACACTTCTCGGCTTTTCAAAATCACCTATCTCATCTCCTCTATTGATATGTTGCAATGTATTTTATCCATACTTTAAGGAAAAAAGGAAAATATGGGATAGTTATAAAATTCTCTTTGCTGTGCTTAGATCTCTACTGCATTATCCGGTCAATTAACTGAATTTGATTCTACAAGCTTCTCAATCGGATTTGACATGTTTCCTTTCACACAACACCCCATCTCTTTTCTGATTGACAACCAAGTCCGTTTCGATTCCAGTCTGAAATCGAGATCTCTGATTTAATAAAAAGGAATAAATTCTAGATATCTCCACACCAATATGCAATAAAACTAAGTAATACTGAATGAAAAGTACGCGGATAGAAACGGCTGTGGGACGACTACTTGCTTCACTACATCGTATTGTTGGTTTTGTTATTTTTATTGTTATTATTATCACCTAACAAGAATGACATATTGATCGGGTATATTTTATTTCATTTTGGATGATGTTAGGGGCAATCATGACTATGATGGTCATCGCATCGTTATTATCATTAGCAGCAAGAGCAAACACAGTAACAACAATGCAACATCAGTTTCATCAACATCGACAACTGGTAATAGCTAAACACACCAAACCAAACTACCACCAACACAGTTTTCTTTGAGGATGACGATGATTACAATCAGAGTAATCGAATGAAACTTATACGGAAAAGGGGGAAGCCGTAGCAAGAGAGAAAAATGAAGTGAAGAGCTGACATTTATTGTAGATATCTGATTAACTTAATGAGCTTGAAATGGAAGAATGGTCAATTTAAAAAGATCAATGGCCATGTTGACTTTTGACCTAAATAAATGGATAAATATACTAGCGCTATCAAATCAAATAGATTTCATTAGTACAGAGTGCCACAAACGGTTAGATTTGATCAGTTGGTGTAAGCAAATGCAAGATGCAAATCATATTTTTTTAAAGTAGGAATAAACGCAATTTCTTGATTTGATGGTAAAATTGCCTGTAAAATAGTAAACATTCCGACCAATTTTAAATTGTGATAAACCTTACCAACTTTGTTTCTAAAAATTATGTGCGTTTACAATTTTCTCGTGTGTGGTCAATTAGTGATTCATTACTAAGCAGTGAGCTCGTTAATACACTGTAAAGCTTTCTTCTTAACTAGCATTCCTTAATGATACGATATGGTTTGTAGTAAAAGATACCGACCGGTAAAGAGAAAATGTTTTTTATTAAAAAAATTTTACTGTTAATAAAGTAAGTAGACCGAGAATTAAGTCGCATTCCTTGCAAAACTAAATTTTATACATCAAATCCCATTTCTCTACAAAATGTTTGCTAAATGTTGCAAGAAACGGAAGGAAATTCATAGTAATAATAAGCGGCTTCTTTATATCATTTTTTTATTTCAGCTAATTCAAATTTTCATATCACGGTTTGACAAACAGCACAACAAGATTACATAACAATTAAAAACATGTATTAACATTATGTTGAAACAAATTAAGACTGTGTTGAGAATACACTTTTCTCACAAGGCATAATGATAATAAGATAATATGGCGATGGACTTTGTGTAGTATCAAGCAAAGTGGTACTATACAATGGATTTGTGAGATATGTAGCAAAAGACAAAAATATCTGGAACAAAAAACAATAATACGAAGACACGAATATTATGACATTTTTTACAAAACAAATTTAATATTATGATATAATATACAAAATATTTTAAAACAAAATCCGCACAATTGGTCAATTAAGCATGTTTTTCAATTTCAAGATATTGATATATCAGATTTAAATATTTTTGTTTCAATATTAAACTTAAATGAAAATGTATGTTTGTAGTTGCACCATATATTCCGAGTCCGTAGTTTAAAATATGTCAAAATAAATCAAAGTACAGACATTTCAGTTGCGGTGATGACAAAATCGGCAAAACATGAAACAATAAAACTATTTCCTGATAAAGTATTAGAGCATTATATTTCAATAAATATAAGCTACTACTATGATGTTTATCTCAAATATTATAACTAATCTAATGTCGGGTTTTCTATAAAGTAATGCAATATTCTGAGGAACTTACATTTTTGCTATACACATTACCCTCCTCTGATAATCAACACTACAACTGTCATATTAATACTTAGCGAAGTTATTTCTCTGCATTGTTGTCATCAAGCAGCAGGCTTTCAGTTAGCATACTCTTTTATTTAATCGTATCGTGGTAGTTGTAAACAATTCCTTCAACTTTTCATCATTGTATAAAAAATAGACCATCATCACTTTTTGTTGCTTGATAATGATAACAAGGGACACACACACATCATTTCATGCAGACGAAACCAAATCGCTTGTAAAATTCCAACAACCAACCTCAATTGGCTAAAAAGATCATCATTGTGTCATGTGCGTAATATCATATCACTCACCACCAGACCACATTACCATGTAATAACTATCATTGCTGTTGTTATCAATTGAGCCACACACATGCATGCATATCATATGCAACATCAACTAATCAATGACAGACTGTTTTGTTACACTTATTATGCAGATAGTATAAACGAAAATGCGTTGTTCGGGAACAAGAATGAAAAACCGCAAAATAGTACATCATATACAACAATCACTAAAGCTTTTCTTTTTTAACAAAGTACAGATTTAGCCATTGGTTTGTATTACATGAAATGACTCTTGTTTTGTGAAAAATGCTGGGAGTAAAAAAAGCGGAACTATCAAAAGCACTTAAGATTGTTTGATGACTGCCTGCAATTGTTTGCCTTTGGACTTGCCTTGTTGCAAAGTCGGTACACTATCGGATTTCTTAAAAACACAAGCAACTAGCAACAAATCCTGGTTTTTGATATGATATGATTGTACACGAACGAATGTGTGTACGCATTAACAAGCATGCATCATCATCGCTTTCGGTCGTCGTCGTAAATTGGAATCTCGTTTGCGTTTTTTATTCTCTCTCTTTCTCTTTATCGTTTTTACTTACCTGTGCCGAGCCAATAAAAAGTACCGCGCTTAATATTGCCTTGTCCTCATCGTCGTCGTCATTTTGTATTGAAAATTGTTTTTTTTTTGTAATTTACAAACATTTTCCCCTCGTTTTTATTGGAATTTGATGTGGATCTTATTTTTTCGGTAAAAAATCGGAAAACAATATTGTAAATAGCTTAAAGATTAGCATACAAACGAGGAACATGAGCGGCCAATCTGCCTCTTACAGTTGAAAAATTCAGTACAGCATTTCAACTGTAAAATGATAAAACGCCGACACTTTGGTGGTGCATGCATGAGAAAGAAAATTTTTTGTGCTCGTTTTTAAAGAGAAGTAAAAGCAATATAAAATGACCAATAAGTTTCGTGTCCCATGCTCACATAAAACCATAAACAAGCGTAATGATCATGATGATTGTATTCCTGTGTGGTGTGTACATTTGTGTGAGGTCGGTAAATACATAACGAGTTCAATCATCGCTATTGAGGGAAATGTAATGTTATTGTTATTACCCGCAACAAAGATGACTATTATACCTACCTGAATCATTATTTTTGCCTTTTGTACTTAATGGAATTATTACCCTTTACACAACAGGATTGTAACATTGATAAACAAGCACTCATATTTAAAGAAGGAATGGTTGTTCCGTCTGTTCCACGAAGTATGCATTACAGTGAAGTGGACTGGATTCACAAAACTTTTATGCTCTAAGCATTTATTGCATCGATGATTCGTTATTTGTCATGTGTCACCATCCATCTTATTCTATTCATGGATTTATTACCATAAAGTATACATAAGGTAAACCTATTTGGATGCACACACAGGTAGGCAAACACCTTAATTGCCCCCTATAACTTAGTGCGGCTCAGTTCAGATACGTTTGAGCATTTACAAAGATGAGTCATAAACTTTGGCTCTCTGCATCGGAAGCGGCAGGAAATGAATTATCTATCGGAGTAAGATCCCAGCTATTATATAATTATGTAAAAGTATTACCTAGTTTTGATATACAACCAGGTTAAAGCTATATGGTGTGGGTGTGTTAGCAGAAATGGCTCTGAATTTTCAGTAGAAAATTTTCAATCAAACTGTGTAAATTGTATGGTATTTAAAGTCCAATAATAAAAACGACATCTTTGGACCAAATGAATGTGCATACTATACAATTTTGTCAATGTTAGCGTGGAAAAGCACATGGGAAAGATTTTGTAGGACAAGGTGGAAATGTTTTGTGACTAACTCCTGTTATATTACTGGAACGCCTATTACCTGCTGGTGAATATCTGACGCATCATAAAACATTGAGCATACACATATAAGAATTTTTTCATATGCCGCTCATCGCACATTAAGCATGCCTTTCTTTCTAGCGCATGTTAGTAAATGCTTCAACATTTGGAAATCGGACAAAGACAAATATGTCATCAGAATTACTTAAACGTTGGTTGGTTCCACAAGCATTTGTTATTACATGAAAATTATACACAATTTAAATGATTACCTCTTTTTTAAATTACAAATATAACCTCAACTTTCGAATGGTCGAATGTAATTTGTGTAAACAATTTTTACACACAATCGTAGAGTCAAATTTGTAATTGATTAACAAGGATGCAAATAATAAAATTGCTCTACAAACGTAGACATTATGATATAAGATTAGTTAGCAACTGCTTTTGTTCAAATCCTCATCTTATTATCTAAATTTGGGCACTCAAACATTTATGACTTATCAAAAAAAATTTCTTGATACCAAAAAGAAGGTTTAAATACGAGTTATGTGAGTCCTTAAAAAGTTCCAGATTCCGGATTTTTAGGCAAACTACGAAATTACTTAATGCACTACACGTGCATAACATTTTTGGCAAATTACATTGAAATTGAAAAGAGTTCTTATTGTTACATCCTTCATTTTGTAAAAATTAGAACAGCTCAATGGCAAAGTCATTATCCTACAAAAATGACATACTCGCTTTTCACAAATAAACAGATTACTTGAATCAAAAGATTTCATGATATAATTACAGCAGTTTTAAGGTGCTTTTAAGGATGAACATAAAATCTTTTATCATGCGCAATTTTTAAAAAACTGTATGGAAATTATTTTGTGGAAGGGTTTATTAGCAAACATTTTATAAGGAAAGGTCGCTTATCACAATCTAACAGTAAGCATCAAATTGATATCTTAAAAGTCATAAAGAAAGGCGATCAATGAGGTTGATGCTCCAGAATTGCAATAACATATTAAGCCAAGCATTCCAGGCATCACGTTCACATTATTATACTCAAGTTAACAATTGAAAGCACAAAATATAACGTGCCACGTTATTACTATTATTATAAGGACTGATACCGATAGATACCCATCATTACACCACATTGCGCGTACAATCCAGTCCTTATACTCATTTCCACTTTACCCTTTCAAGTTTCTTTTACTGCCTGCCTCTGCCTAGCACCATTGCTACTTGCTACCTCTGCTTTAGAAGATATAGATAGATGGATAGATAGGGACCACACACGACGCCACCGCAGATCATCCCGACACTCATTTGTCTGTCAGTGTGACACTAATGCTTCGACGAGTATCTTCTCCGTCTTCACCTTTACCAAACGTTATTTTGATGGGTTTGCATAATATGCAGATATGCACAAGTACGCACGTACTTAATACATCATGCTCATTCTCTGTGTATTGACTTTTACGTTTTACGCTGGGCTGTTTATTGTTGTTACTTGATAATACCTTTTTATCCGGATTATCGGCTTATTTGGCTTATTGCAACTTTTTTTACAACCTTTTTAAAGCTGACTACTTTTCTTCTTGCAAACCACACGTTCTACTTTTCGCTCTTCCAGCTCTTTTCTCTCTGTGTTCCTTCATATTGGTAGCAAAAGCACAAAGATATCAAGTAAAATCGGCAAATAAATAGAAAAGATAAAACTCTACTAGTTTTGGGGAAATGCATGCATGGTTGAGCATTAATAAGAACCATGCCAGGGTTGTGGTCATCATAAAAATCTAATGGAGAAAAAAACAGAACTATGGATGGTTAATGGAGAAATAAACAAAACCTCCTGGAAATACGTCCAATCAAGTTTTCGTGCAAAAATTTCAACAATGCAACGTTTATATCTTTATTTATGAAGAAGTTGATCATGACTCAGATACCTGGAGCAAAAATGTACAGCCAATCATAAGATATTGTAACAGGAAGAAATTGACGTAATAATGACAAAGTTTTTTAAAAGAATTCTTAAATTGAGTTCTTTTGGTATTTACTGCTGTCATATTGTATGATCATCTTGCCCCACGCGTGAACATAAACAATATCCAACATATATGTTGTATGTATGTGATGTAAGTAGATATATTTAGATGATCATACTGCAGGGATTCATTTTAGAAATTTTCAATTCAAAAGGTTGCTAAATTTTGTACACTCAAATGAATTTCAGGACAAAAAAGCGTATAGGTGAAAGTCCATTACGACAAGGTCCAATTTACAAATGTACTATATAATATTCATACGTCATTTTTACGCAAGGAAAATTCAATCAAATGAGAGTATCAAAAATAACACCAATTCACATGAGAAACACGCTATTTTACAGTCAGCCATAATGTAAATGCTTTTCCTTGGCCATAATCGCTCGTAACAAGTATTTTTAGACATAAAATGAAAGGATTTTAACAAGGATTGCATGCAAGTAATAACTGAGTTAAAGGAGTTAATTATCTCCCACCCATTTCAACCCGTCGGTATTTCCTATACAATATTATCATCATCAGCTGTATTATTGCTATTACTATATTTCTTTAATAGACGTTCATACATGTACGAAAGTGACCAGACTAAGTTATTCTGGGATTTTTCTGTGTGAATATTATTATTAAATCGTTGCAAGCTAAAACAGATTGCACGGAACGGTTCAACTAGTTATGAATACGTGCCAATAACTCCGTTTTCAAGTAATTTCTATTCGCAAACTAAAATTTACATGTAACTAGTTTATTACAAAGTCTCTAATAGAGAGAGGTTCTCTATCAACAGATATAAATGTGGCTATATAATACCTACTATATAGGCATCATGAAAAGTGGAAAATGGTGAATACTGTATTATTTTCGTGCGTGCGCTAAATAATATTTTATTGCATATTATTGGATGGGGTATGGAATATATCACCATGCTTGAAGAACTGTACCTCTCCAAAATTGCGGTACACTTTAGAAAAATCGTTCTCTCGCGTTTCGCGTTCCCCTGTTCTTATCACTGTAAACATTTATTTTTACATCAAACTATAAGCACACACACATATTCCGCTCCGCATTTTCCCGACAATGGACAAAAAGCTGACTATTTCATTCGTTGAATTTAATGAAACGCCATTGTTTCGGTTATAGCAAGCACTGTTAGTAGCCGTACTTACATAATATTATATCATTAAGTACAAACTTCAAGGAACTAAAATCACTGCGTAAAAAAGGTAACACTCGTCTTCTTCTTCCCCTCCATCATCATATCGTCATCATTATTATTATCGACAATAACTATACTAAAAGCTACTTTGTGGAAATGTAAAGAGTCATAGTACTTTACGTAGGTGTGAGGTTTGGCGCATGATTGCTACCTTAGAAGAAGCTGGTTTCGGAGAGCCCGAAAGCTGTAATTATCAATGTGTTATTATAACACATGTAAAGGCTTTACATCTTTCTGTACGCTGTGTATACAGCGCAGAGCATAGACCTCCGACCAAAAAACCTCAGCTAACTATGTTGTGCATACTTACAACTAAATGCTCAACTGCTGCCAAAGCTGTTCCTGCTAGCACTGTTGATGATGAGTATGATGTGGGATGATAATAATAATGATGATTAATGGCATTATAAGTTAAATGATATTACACTGATGTTGGCACTGATCTGATATGCCTAATACCTATGTCTGTGTCTGCGTCGATATTATCAAAGTTTTCAGTATACTTACAGTAAAAGAATTGTTGTTTTCAAAACACATACTATGTATAAAAATGAGAGGAGAGACAAAAAATCTTTGCATTCACTATAATTGCAAAGCTAAAATTATTTTTAAAACTAGAATGTATGTGCAATGGTAAACTGATGATTTTTATTACAATTCTAGTTTTTTACTTCCAACCAACCACCGACTAAAGGTAAAAAATTGAAACAGACATAAAACCAATTTTTGCACGTGTAGTATCGACATCGACACGTGGTAAATAAGCGAAATGTATAGAAGGGTTATGATATAACAGACTTATGGACAAATGTAAACGCACGGAAATTTTATACAACTTAACTGCCATGGTGGAGTGCGTTGTGCGCGCTTCTTGTCAATTCATGGTTAGAAAATTGCAAACTTATCTCAAGTACATTTTAATTTTATCATTAAATCGAGATTTTCTATCTTGTTGCATTTCCTTAATTATCCTAAAATTCAGAGGAAGAATGTTTCATATAAGGAAAACGAACCACTATAATAAACCTCATCTTCTTAACAATCTTTTGTATGAAAAATGTTTGTAGAAATGCAAACAGTTGTAAACCTGAATCTGACAATGAATATAAAGAAAAATGCCAAATTGCTAATGGGAAAGAAGAGCTTGTCAAATAGCTGCTAAACCCGTTTAAAAATCAATATTTTTTCGCACTCCCTTTTCTATCCCATTTACTTTGTACCGATATCCATAATCCATAATAGTATCATCACGCATTGCCACGTTGTTGCTGCCAATAAATGCATAACACATAATAATATAAAACAATTTGATTCAGTAAATAACATAGAGTAAACCGAGAAGTTATTTCTCCCTATCCCACAAACTACCCTCCCCTTATTTTCGTTTTGATGATCATTTCAATAAAAATTTATATTAAAATATGCATGCTACCTTTTCCATTCAGAGAGGAGGCATAAAATGCAATTTTATATGCAAGTAGTAGCATGTTGTTGTATTCTGATAATATGTAGCGTGTTTACTTTTAAACGTGGTCTTTTTATTACATTGTTGTCTGTTTCTTGCTCCATACGCGTTACGTGCATTTAACTCCTTGTTCACTTTTCTCTCTCTATCAGGTGAGTAGACTGCGGTAGGTCGTATCAAGAAGCCGCTGAACATGGTAATTTACCTAACTAACTAGCTATTTAATCTCAATCAATGGAACGATGAGTTTTATATATCCTCTGTGTCTGCATACTAGTTGTATATGGTGCAAATATATTTATATGCATATTATGATGATACTTATTTTTGCATGTTGCGCCGTGTCTTGTGTGTTGACCACACTACTGCAATTTACCACACACCAACTAACATTTTTCGCGAATATGATGAAGGGGTACTGATGCCGCTCTGGGCTACGTCGGACACATCATTCCATCCTGCATCTTCAGCTGTTCAACTTGCTTGTTATTAATGAGGATAATGCTAGCTATTAATGATAATACTAATAGTTTGCGAAAAAATACACATATTAGGAATGCTGCACTATGGTGCAATAATCATATTTAGAACAAAATAAAAATATTTAAATTGAGTTGAACATTACGGAGCCTGCAGTTTGTTAAGATCTTAAAAGTAAATATGTCTGAATTTATTCGTCCGTACATGTTCTTCGCATAATTGAAATATTTTCTTGGGTTCGGATTCAAAACCGGTATTAATGTATGCATGCAGGAAGTCCAGTCCACAGGTCTCTATTGTAATAAAATCGCATGGAATTTATGCATTTTTATGTCGTTTATTCATCGTTACGATATAAGAGTTAATGCTATTTTTCAGCCTGGCACATGTTCCTTTTCTCATTCTTAAAAAGAAGCTATAAATATTAAGCATTATCTACAGATACAAATACCTACAAAAAAGTGTTGTGTAGTATGATGAATATGCGTTGTCTCTTTTGCACACGTTCATCAGCTACTTCAACGAACACCTACTATGACAGACGTTTTGCAAGGAACAAAACGCAAAGGGTCCCTTATAATTTGGCTAGTGCTCTCATTGACAATGCCAATTATGTATTCACCTTTACAAGCTACGCTTTAAAAAATTGAACAGCAAGATGCCAATATATTTTATACTAACAAGGGTCTTTACAGCAAGATCGGAGAGGTGATGCACATAATTTATGCAAATGAAAGACCCGGACACGTTCTCCATCTCGAAACCCATAAATTTTCATTTATACCACACACATTGATATATTTCGCTTTCTACATCTTGTATCTAGTTTAGCAAAATGTCAAACGTTTTTACAAGTAATAAATGAGTAAAATTGAAGGAAAGATGAAACTTAAGAAACGGAAAATTATTATGAGTACATGCTAAATGTCGAGCGGCAGACAAGGAGAGATGAAAAATGTGCATAAAATTGAAAAGGGGGAAGAGAAAGATATCACAAACAGCACAGAAGAAGTTTGAACACGAAAGTTCAAAATTAGTCTGTATGAAATTGAAGGGAGAGGGATAATATTCCAGTTGCTTTTAACAAGAACAACATGACATGATATAACACCATATTGTAGTTAGGAAAGGGAGAAAATCATTCTATGAGATCATGAGGACGACAAAACAGGGATTAATGGTAAGCCCACACTCCACGCTGTCACTTCGACGATCGCACATACTTTGGAGAAAACAAGAGATGTGAACGGAAGAATGAAGAGGGTCGCTCTACAACACACGAGGTTAGTTAGTGGCGGATGCTGTATTTTTTCTGTTACCGCTTTACTTAAAAAACTGATGGAGAATGTGACATGGACAAGACACCAATAACATTAGCATTGCACCGTGATGACAATGATGATACTTTTTTTCTTGCAACTCACACGACAAACGTGTAATCATGAGCTAGCATATACATTGAAAGACAATCTGGTGACGACGACGACGACCCCGCGGTGGCTTATTATACTTGCGACAATGCAATAATATACTTGGGACACAGAAGAATCATCCTCGGAAATCATAACACGCAGCTTACTCTTATTATTTGTCCCCATCCGCCCGCATCGGCATTTGTCCTTTTAGCTACTTAATGCAAAACCAGAGGGAGGAAAGAAGAAGCGAGTGAAAAACGTATACGTGCTCTGGCATGTAAGTGTCAGAATTACAAAAAAATGTAAACTGACTCCGTCCCAATAACAGTCATAAAGGGGGAAAAGCGGAGGGAGCAAATATCAGAGAAACTGTATGATATTTCGTGGCGAGATACATGCTGTTGCGTAAAAGTGCATCCTGAAGACACGGAGTATGAATGAGCAAAGGGGAAAATACCAAGTGCCAAAGTGTTAATTTTCCATGCTACCGAGTAATTTTTGTCATTTTATGCGATCCAGCCTTCTCAGCTCAGATTTTCTTCTTGTTTACATCTTACCGTCACCCTCTCTTTCTCTCTCTGTTGCGCTGTTTAACATGCTGATCTAAAAAAACTAATTATCACTTTATTTTGCAAGTACCGCACATTGAGGAGGAGTCCAGCTTTTATCTCGCAAATGAGTAGTCGAGTCTTTACTCAGTTTACTGTTTCAAAAAATACATTTTTAAGCTTTGAAAGTGCAACTTAGGCAAACATTACTCCTAGCTAGCCGCACACAACCCGTTTATTCAAGTGTTAAGGTGGTGGCTGTAGAGCATGATTATGATGATGTTTGATGATAGTGGTGGTGGCATGAAATCCATTAAAAAGATAAAACACGCAAGAAAAAGCCATTCATTCATCATCATGGATCACAATAAAGTCATACTATGACACGACATATTATAACGACAAGATCAACCATCTACTACGGTATGTATGCATTAATAAGTCATTTTGCAGAGAAAAGTGTAGTAGTAGTGGGCGCAAGGAGGATTATGAAATCCTTTTCTTTCTATAATACCATAATTACACAAGTCCATTTTTAATCCACTTATTGACGGTCACCAACACGTCAAGAAGTTTGATGTTCAGAAGTGCAGGTTTTTTGTTTTGCAGCTCAATCCGGTTACTACTGCAGACTAATATAAATATTATAAACTGGCTTAAAAGCTTTTTTGTTGTAAGTTTTTGATGATGATGGTGATTATGATTATTATGATGAATCGCATGCAATGTGTAAGTAAATGCCACCTACAGAGATGGAAGAGGGTGCTAGTAAACTAAACATGTTCTTGTACTGGATTGCACAAACCTCACTCGCGTTCCTCAAATTAACCTTTTAATAATATTGTTATAGGGTTCTGTTATTTTCTCATTGCATGGGGTTGCTGGTGACCATTGCCCAGTCAGTGCTATAGCCACAACACTCATGAAAATTGGTGCGTCTGTACTAAAATACATTATAGATTTTACATGGCAGCTACCGCAGGTTCAACACCATTACAACCGACGTTGTAATTGGATTTTGGGTAAAATGATATTATTAACTTTAAGAGAAGTATAAAACAGTAACCCGTTGTATGTCTTATTGTTTTCTTTATTTCTCAATAATAATCAGGTACGTTGTGTATTCTGTTTTTGGAGCTTGTTAAACAATGCGATAATATTAAACTTGTTCTTTCGGACATCCTATCGACTTATTATCCTTATCATCAACACAAACGTCATAACAGCACATTTGGGCTTCCTTTTTATTTATTGAATTACTCTTTAAAATGACTGACGGCTTAAAGGACAATTTCATTGTAACTACGTCGTGTGCAAGTAGGTACGTATACATGTAATCAAGTGCGTGCGTGCAGGCAAGTTAACATTGAAGAAGTCACCACCAACTCCTTCATTTTTCTGTCTGACTTTGTTTCGTCTTCATTAATTTTCTTCCTCCTTGTTTCATGCTTGCTGGAGGATACATAAATAAATGCTTGAAGCCAGTTAACATATAACTATGCGCCCATTATTAGGAGCATAATAATGTGGACAATGAGCCAGTAATCGGTATTGCTTTTTTGAAGAAATAAAAATGTTTGCCATCTAGCCAGGTTGCGCATTGCATGCATGCTCAATGGGAAGTAATCAACGGAACTAGAGAACACACACATTACACACACGGAAAACTAAAAATGGTAGCAACATGAGAAAATGAGAGCAGAGCAGACACAAAATTGCAGTAATAAAGGCAATTTAAAAAACTTTTACTTCGGTGAATATATTTGGTAGTCACTGGACAATCATAACTTTTAACGGAAGAAATTCTGTTTTCTTCAGCAAAGTCATATGTATGATAAGGACATAATATGTCGTGGTGCGAGAACGTCGTGAGCATATCTTGGTTACTTCCCACAACACAACGAAATAGCCAATATGTATCCTATATATTCTACCTGTTTTCACTCCTCCCATCAGAAATCACAGAACTTTTTTCATCGACTGTTATCGGGGTGCATGGACCTGTAATCTGCATTCATTGTATTGTTTGGAAATATTACAAAAAGATGAATAAGCTCTCAATTTAACAATGTTTCTCAAAAAGAGTACCTATGCATGTAACTTGATAGTTGTACATGTTTGCTCAGTTTGTTAAGACGTCAATATTACAAGTACCTAAATTCACATACATTTGTGCAAGTTGCCCCATTATGATTTTCAAACAAATAGTTCAAGATATTGGGTTATTTCTAGATCCCAACGGAGTTCTATTTTCTGTAAAACTGTCATCGTACAAACTCTGTATTGTTCATTTTCAAATGGCATTGGTGTTGACGAAGTACCAGTAAATCGCAATACCTCTCATGCAATACAAAAACAACATAAAATTTGCATTTTTTTCCATGCCTGCCTATTTATACGGTCAGATATGTCCGCAAAAATGAAAAATACTTACAATACACTCCCACTTTTGACTCTCTGTAGTGCGGTCCTGGAATATAAATCGCGTTGGTTTGAGTACCAACCAGAAAGAAAAATGTTTTACAAGGCAAAAGTATGAGATTGGGGTTGAATGAATCGAATGGAACGTGAGCCTGAACAAGCGTGGAGCAATAAACACGAAATCATTTCTGCGTGAGCTAGATATGAAACATAATACAAATTCTGAAGAATTAATCCAGAGAAACGGTAAAGAGAAAACATGCCTGTTTTGTTGAACATGAATACAAAATGTTACTGATAGGGTTGCAGTAAAGTAGAGCTTGCTTCGTACAATTTATTTTTTGTTGCAGTGACTTATAATATGCTTGAGCGTGTGCAAGTCTCAATCTAAATGAGCTTGTGGCGATGGCAAAAAGTGTGTGGTGTAGTTGCTTCTTAGGGAAGGTTGACTTTTGTGATGGAAAACTACAAGCATGGCTCATGTTATCAGCTATCATGTTATGTTACACTGTGTTCAAAAAATTATATCCAAGTGTGATTAATGTCTTAATTGCTTCTATGTAACTACTGCAAGCAATAAAAAGTGAAAGAAATTGCGCGTTTTTGTCCACTCGTGCGTATTTAAATGGGCAGATATAAATATATATTGAATGATACTTTTCAAGAGCAAAGTGTGATGCAGAATGCAAAGTAATAAATAAATATAGTATGATTTTAAAAACTTGACTTCGCTAAAACATTTGTTTTATTATGAATTTGTTTTTGCGTACAATTTTACAATCAAATTGACTTTGTTCACCTTCATATGTTCTATAAATTCAAACGACAATATCGATTCTAAGATCCTATTGAACATCATATAAGTTAGAATACCTTTGAATGCATATAATTGTTCTCTGCGAGTTTCACGAAAATCATCGGGCTAAGGTAGTATAGACAATTTACATTAATAATTATTAAGGAATTCTATTAAATTAAATATATTTAACAAAACACTAGTTTACAATAATGAATACTATACTGTAACGCTTTGAGACAAAAAGAATTATAATAGGAACATCACGCTTTTAAAAGTTTACATAGAATGAGTAACATTTTGGATTTCTTAAACTATTGCAATTCAAAAACAAGGCATTTTATTTCATTCTACAGATCTATTATTTATCGTCTATTTGAACAACCAAAATGATATGCATATTATTCCGAAAACCGAGCTACGCTTACCTTATAAAGTGTTTCATATTTACACAATGCCTTTATATTAGGACCACTGGGGGGGGAGATGGATTTGTAATAACGAGAATGTACAGAACAATAAAACACCGGTACATAGTGCAAGTACAAATCTTTTGATTAGTTCTACGATAAGTGGCCTCTTATTATGTTTGCAAGATAATTCCTTGTAGCTTGTGATTTACTCAATGAATTCTATGCAAAAAGTTAAGGATATTTGCTAGCGTCACTTGCTGTTTCCAGCAGCTAGCAGTCGTCGTCATCTTCATCGGAATCATCGTCTGGACCTCTCGGTGGTATGGTTGAGTGGTTATACAATCCTTGTGCCATTAGTTGCATGGCTAGGCCACCACGTGCCCCACTGGCTTTCTTCAGCTTAGCCCGTTTGTTCTAAAATTGATAAAGTTTTTGCTTGATAAAAAATGCATTCATGGATTGCTCATAACTTTTAAATTCATAGTATATAACAGCACATTTAAAATGTTTTTGAGAAAGTACATAAAAGATTTGATTTGAAAATCTATGTAATAGCATATGTTATCAGTAGAAAGTAGAACTAAATTAGTTTGGTTTTTAAAATGGAAAAGTGTGGAGGGTACAGATGCTGTTTTTCATTTGTCTTACTTTCTCCAAAATTAAAACAGTTGTAGAAAGTTCTTTTAAATGGGATTTTTTGTTGTAAAGAGGAAAAGATGCAAGCTCGTATGGTTTAAATGTCAGGGCATGTTGTTCACGTACCTGAAACCAGATTTTAATTTGATTTTCATGAAGTTTCAACTCCCTTGCCAAATCCTGTCGTCTCTTTTCAGTCAAATACCGATTCTCCTCAAATTCTTTCTTCAAGCGGGAAAGTTGTTCCGCTGTGAAAGCTGTCCTTGGTCTTTTCTCATCAGCAGCTTCCTTTTCTTTTTTCCTCACACGTCTCGTTCTTGGACCTAATTTCAAGAAAAAAAAACATTTAGAACATTAGAAAGTTCAGCAAGTTTGCATCGTCATTGACTATAGGGAGTAGATATTAGTTAGAAGGGAAAAAAGAAGTGGCAAACTCGCGGTGTGAAATTCCATTCCATATTGCAACCGACTTTTAATTAAATTCACTTCACGAGCAAGGGCCAACCGATGCTAGTTTACAGTAATTGAATTGCCAACAAGAGGGATGCCTCTACAAGTGAGTGACTGTCAGTGTTCTGCGTAGGAGCGTCTCGCAAGGAAAAGCAAAGCAAAGTAATGAAGGAAATAAGCTGTGCCTTAAAAGTTGCTTATTTAACACCTAATCTTTTTTCTGTGCGTTGGGGAATGCAAAATGAGAAAAAGGAAAAAATAGCAAAGGAAAAGTCGAGAGATTGAAGTAACTTTTTGTATCATCACCGCCATTAGTACTTTGGTTGATACAGGAAAGCTTGCTTTGTTTATATTATCAGCTATTTTCCTGAATGTTGTAGTAGTATTAGCAGCAATAGCAATAAACATTTTACGTTCCTAAATGAGAGGAAATGAATGTGATTATTAGTTCTGCTTTGCTGAGTTTGCTGCTCCTTATTTTCCATCCTGAAAATAACAATTTTCACGTCAAATAATTACTGCTGTTTGAGGAGCTTCTTCACACTTCTTAGAAAGTAGTCGTCTTATTAGTACTTGTACATGTATATATTTAGACTCTAAAAGATTCAAAGATACTGCTTTATAGCCTATGGAAGTATACACAATTCATACAGCTATATACACAATACACATTTCATTGTTCGCCTATCTCATGCATGCATTTGCGACTCTTTCAAAGCAGTTGAGTTTGAATGAAACCTAATTACTTGATTCTTTTAGGAAAAGTATGAGAAAATGGGAAGGAAAAAGAAATTCATTGAAATTCTTTTGTTTTTGTTACTACTCTGGATCTTCTTTTACAAGTAATTTGTCGCGTTTTATTACTTATCATCATTGTTTTTAATTTATTTTTAGGGCGAGAAAAAGTCATATACTCACAAACGACATGTCTACCAGCCAGTCAGATAAGTAATTGTGTATAGGTTAAAGAAACCAGCTTTTTTGTAATTTTTCATTCAGAGAATGGGGGAATCTACAAGAAATATTATAATGGGAGCAAACTTTGTGTTTGTCAGTTTTTGTTAATTAATTTTCAGCATTAAGATAAAGCGTGAAAAGTAAAAACAAATGAGCTGTGGAAGAAAATAATAAAAAATGCAAAAGCATAATAATATCCTGTATTGTAGCTGAGAGAGCTAAAAATCCCCTACTGAAAAGAATGTCTCATGAAAAATGTTGATTCAATGACAAAAATCAACAAAAGTGGATAGCGAATTTCTAGGGCAAAACTGTATTACATAATATTATTACACATGAAAAGCGCTAAATGAACTGAAAACTTGATAATATGATGAAAAAGGAAATAGGGGAAGTAGATTGAGCCGAACAAAGTTCACGTTAAACCATTTATTCTTGTCGCCTGTTGCACCCCAGATAAGTAATATTCAATATTAACCATGTAAGTGTCATTTTCATTACTGTTGTCATCATGTTATTGCATTTATGTGGGTTCCTCCAGCTCTCCCCAATGTTCTCCAGAGAAAACGGAAGGGGAACAGATGAAAGCTTTTTGCTTGGGGAGTAACGTGGTATTTAGTATTTATGGAATATTCTACAGCTCTCTTTCACTCTTCGGTTGACAACCAAGCCACACCACAAAACACGATAGGGACTAGGGACAATAATGGGAAATGAAAAAGCAGAAAATGAGAATGGAAAATGCACCACGTACAATCATAACATGATGGTACTTGTACTGCAACATGTAAAAGACCTATTCAAACTTTGTGACTTGAAACGGGATTGTGTATTGTAAGAGTCCATGTTTATGTGGATAGGGATAAGATAATGCATATTAATGTAGGGTTTCGATTTAAGCATAGCTTTTGTGCAGAATGCAGATAATTTTTGCTCAATGTATTACTATAATCTCCACATAATAATATTCTTTTTATACCATTAGCAAATTGCAATATAAAAGTTGACAAAACAAAATGACTGACTAAAGTGAAAAAATTGCCTGTTTACAGTTCTAAGAATATACAGTATATTATATACTTTATTTGATAGAAAATGCATTCAATTGAATAAACGTTTATTTTATTGTGGCTAGTAGCTCGAGAAACATGAATATTTAATAAGAAACTATTAACAAAAATGTGAAGCAAAAATGGCTTAATTCCCCAACTTCAAAAAGTATAAACCTTATGTCTAATGCCGTTTTAGAATTATCAACTGAACAATGGCAATAACATTTATGACAGTGGTAAAATATAATTTTTCAAAATATGAAACTTTCAGCTACAAATAATTTGTAGATCATGGACAGCCATCCTTTATAATAAAAATGAATTCATATACACAGGTGCCTTTGATGAAGTAAAAGAGAAAAAGTAGGCCGTGTCATACATTTAGGAATGAAATGAATACATTGTCAAATTGCCAGTACAGCATTACGAATTGAATCAAAGAGTTGTAATTGTTTTTATCAAGTTGTCATTTGTCAACTAATCTCCAACTCGTCAGAGCAAATCAAACGATTATTTTGTAGACTGGACGAAAAAGACGCACTTTTAGAATCACGCAACATTCATTCAACAAGCAATTGTTTCCCTTGTTCGTTTTATAAAACATACAAGTGATTCAATGTATCCAATTTTCAGTCCTTTTTATACAAAAAAAATCGCCCTTGTTAAATCGAAATTGCTTGCTTCCTCAATTTTTCCTATGTCTCTGTTCTATAAAGCTTACGTGAGCTGTCATAATACATATGGCCTTAACAATACAAAGAATGAAATGACAATCATTTACGTTCTTTTTCTGTGATTTTGTCAACAACCGGTATAATATACAACAGCCTGTAACTACATAACTATTTACTTTTAAGTATATCATATGTCGTTCAAGTTAATTATTTTTTCAACGGTCAGACCAATTGTTTGTCCTTAGAACTTCCAAGTTTATAATTCAATGTGATATTATGGTAAGCATCTACTCAACATTGAATAAATTTGAAGTGGACAATGTTGCAGTCAACTGCTCACCTTGCTGTAAAATTACACAACAGAAAAACTACAGCATTGTGCATTGTACAATGATAATGATGATGATGTGTGAGAAGCTTATACATTTGTAAAGTTGAAAGAATGATATTACTATTACTGCTAGTTGCGTGATATGTCACTATTTCCTTATGATATTGTGTGCCACCTTTTGTGATCGTTTTATATTAAAATAGAGGTACATATAATAGTACCGGAATATATGTTTATTGTTCACATTAACTATATGCATGGCTACTCAAGCTCAGTCAACACCAACCCCATGAAACTTGCCTGGAAAGCTAGGGCATTTTGTTGCTATTATACTAGAGAAAAAATCAAAATAGGTTCTACTTTGTGCTATTCTTGAAGCAAACTAGATATAAGCATGTTTCACACGAGTACAATATATCACATTTTTCTTATATCCTATCAAGTATACTTTCAACACATTACCCTTTTTGTTCTGTTGCTGTTCTGAAACATTGATGATATCTTTACGCAAGAACGTTGTAGAAGGATGATACTTCGCCATTTTTAAAAAGGCATACAAACATGACAGCATGGTAGAGAAAAATAATGTAACAGACAACAGATCATTCAGCGTGATTCTAGATTCTAGAAACGAATGAACGTTCACTTCACAGACAGTTCACGGTACTATGACTGGCAAATTGGATGAACTTGAGCAATAATGGTAAGACCAACCAACACGACTCCAACTACAACAAGACCAATTAGCCAATTCGACGAAAAAGGATGCAGCACATAACTCTTACTGAACTTCTAACTTTTATCCATTTAACATGGTTGTTTTACATATATTAAACTAAAAATTGTGTTCAATGGTTCTTATGCAAAAAGTATGCATAACGTTTTGTTTCGATACCTTGGTGTATACCTGGATGTTGGTTTCTATATACACCATGTACAATCACGGGAAAATTAAGTTTAAATCGTGTTCCCGTCAAACCAATAGAAAGAAAAAGATGTTTGAATACTGTAAACCATCCAAATATACTTATTTGGTTTTTTAGAATGGAAAAATAACATTACCACTTCCTTTCAGCGAATTGGATAACCACTCAACAGTTTTATTATCCTTGCTACTAATTACATGAACCTTGCCCTGACATGACGCGCCTAGTGCATGTATTATTTATTGCTTATTCTGCAGCTAAATGAAGTGAAATATGCTAATTGTAGTTTCTACTTGCTGCTCATTGAGTCATTTTTCAATTTTAATTTAATAATTTGCATCAGATGGGATCCGTGCTTTGTATTATTCCCCTTCTTATCTGTTGCACTTTACTTAAGATCTTTAGTTTTTATCTTAGCTTTAATTTTGATATTTATTTTTTCCACTTGTTAAGAAATCACAATAATAATTTATCATCGATTAAATTACAATGGCTTATACGCACCTGTATTCCCTTAATTGAATATAATGTAGATTTCATGTTCCAGATACCATAATATATATTCCTGAGTAGAAACATCCAATGCGAAGGTATACATGGAGTAATAATAATCATTAGTGCTTGTTGAATAAGAAGGTATAAACATTATAAATGCCTCTGGCATATAGCATTTAATTACAGTTATCATTTCTTGCTACTGTTTACGCTTATCAAGATATGGGTGACGAGAGTCAGAAAAACTGCGGGTGAAAATAAGCTTAATACAACAAGCTACAGCATATTTTTTAGGATTTTACTTCTCATGATTAGAATTCTAGCTACTGCTTCCACTTACTATTTATTCTACAATTTTACTTCATGTTACAAATCTATGCATTTTCAGAATTTCATCACTTTTTCAAAATCATATATACTACGCATTTCTAGCCTTCATTCGTTTGCTATATTTCCTATTAGTTTGTGATGATATGTTATATATGATCGACACAGATTATTAGAAATAGCAGTATTTCTGAGCTATTAAGGGCCGAAACGTTGAAATAAATTATATTTTCCCTAAATACTCGCAGAACACATACTTTCCATCATTTTGCATCAATTAGAAATAGCAGTTGTTAGATAATTCAATGTTTTATATTTATTTAGCCATGTTTGAGAATTAATAATTTTTTCCATTGCACATGTTTCGAATAAACAGCCCTGACATTGTTCCCCCTACTACTTCCTACATTTTCTTTTACAGAACATGACGGTTCAATGTCAATCTACAAACCTGTACTGGTAGTTTTACGAAACATTACAATATTACAAGCTCAATTATTTAAATGGGAAAAATCCTACTAACAAAATTGGTTAACATAGTAATATAACTTTGTATGTGTTCGAATTTCAGTTGACATTTTCACGACAAGCTTTGACAACTTGACAACTTTGTCACCTATCACCGGCACCAACACCAAAAAACTGTTTCTTTCTCAGGTTACTTTCATCCTAAAAGTTTGTAAACGACAACAGTAATGAGAATAGTGCGTAATAATATAATGACAGTTACACAATTGCCATTATGTTGGTTTTTTTGAGGCACAAGAAAAAGCCCACTCTTTTCATGTGTCTGCCCTCCTCTGCAGGCACCTCTGTATGAAAGCGCATATTTAAGCATCAAGCGTGTACCACTAGCCATTAACTCCGGTGTTTAATAATGTATAAAAGAGAACACATGCAGGTGTAATTGATACGTCTTTGAATACGTAAATGAAGAAATGGCTTGTGGTGGTTTGATGTACATTTCATTAAGTCATTATGTTTTCTAGTTGAAGTGGTCGATAATCATCCATTGCAAAAATCAAACTTAGTCATACAAATGCCAAAACATTTTCAAAATACTAAAGTTTTGATGACAGGTGGATGTGCAATTAAATATTAAGAATGTTTTGTGCGTTGAGATATGCACGCAGTAAAGTCTAGTTAGACACTTTAATTAACTAGTTATTCGAATATTCAAAGAATATATCATACGGACACGGTATGTGGCCTTCCAAATTTTCATCTTCATCCTTCCTTCTGTTGTGCCCATTTTCTAATTTGAAACCGATTTTACAAAGCAAAAGATTTACATACGAGTTAGCGTGAAAGCAGTGGGAAAAGGTTTAAAGAAACTATAAAGTTTTCGTGTGGGTATTATTCGCAAGTTTGACTTCAGGGCGAAAAAAGCCAATAGGTGAAGGGATTCAATCATGCTCGAAATCAAGTCAATTGGTTGAGTTGAGGAGTAGGGTTACTTACTTCTTCCTAAAATACAAACAAAAACACATGAATAGACCTTTATTAGTACACATATAAATGGTTGAGTTAACTTAAGATTTACATATAATTTGACCGAATGCAAGGTTAAATACAAAAGAAGCAGTGGTTAGTTGCACAATTAACTTAAAACAGTGAACCAGATACGCAACAAATAGTATGTATTAAAAATTAAGCCCCGTTCTTAAATTCTAGTCGATTTAATGCCAAGGTCCTTGCATCAAGGATGATAATAAAAATTTTGTCATTTGGTAAAAACCAAAAATTAGTTTTGAGATATATATGCTTATTTTCGAACAATACCAAAATTTAATCAGAAAGCAATGATAAAAAATTACTTTTCACCATATAATGCAAGTTAGTAATTTCAACTGTGCTTTTTGTGCTACCAGAATTATTGATATCTCAATGTAGGTGGCAGCCAACAATCATCATATTTTGGGCCTTCCCTTTTGTCCTGCAAGCATATTGCTGTATAATATACTGTATCGTTTCAATGTAATGATATGTGAGCGAGTAATAACAATCATAATCAACATCATTATAATGGTAATAATTAATACGTTAAAAGGAGAAAAATGCCGAGTTTTCAGGCAGTGATGATTCTATTTTGAAGTGGGAAATACTTCGTGGTGGCTTTTTCTTCAGACTAATGTAATAATGATAATGAGTTTGTCGGTTATATTCATGAAGACAGGTTCACAAAGCAAACTCTTTATAATGTTCATATGAAATGGAGATGCTGATGATTACGCAAGTAAGCATGCGTGCTGGCCTACGATTCTTTTTTTGTATATGTATCTTTTATATTCACAACGGTGGTCCTCTTGAAAAACATACAAGAAACAAATATTCAACACATTGGTTCGGATATTTAAAAAGTGGAAAATTAATTAGAGGAAAAATCTTGGTATTTTAAGGCATTGATATGGATGCTAACTACGCCACCACCACACAGTCAGTACCACACACAAAATACATTGTTAAATCGTTTGTAGTAGGTGTATACGGGGTAGCTTTTTGGCTTTTATTAATACCAACCGAAAAACATCTCAACATCACGACTGACTGAAAGAGTGAAGATCACTTTCAAGTCAGGTTTGCTGAGTGAGGAAGTTCAGTCAGAGTCAGAATGTACACGTATGAATGAGATGAGTCAGCTGAAGAGGAGACACCCTCAGGGGATCATCATGCTGGTAATCAAGCCTCGAAAAATGAGAATATATTTTCAGTGCAAAGTAAATAAAAGGTTTGCTACTTTTTTCATATGTTGTCTGATTCTGGAATGAAATGAGTTCATATAAGCAGGTGCAATCTATGTTCTGTATTACAGTGATTAAGACTTTAGTTGAGCATGGTTCTTAAAATACTTTAATCGTATTGGTTTCATATTACATGAGGGATGTGGCCGTAGTGGTGGTGGTATACCGTTGAATAATGTATTCATATGAAAGGGAAAAATACTCCAGCAATGCAATACTATTAATTTTTTCTCAGAAGAAATATCATCAAAACCACACAACACTCTACATGCACCTGCAATACCACCATCAAAAGGGGAAATTTGATCCCTCATTTTCTTACAATGGCAGCGCCAGCGCCTACACAAACACGTAATATTATAATATTTTAATTCTTTGCCGTTTTCAGGGAGGTCCGTTGGGTCATCAGCTAATCATTACCTTGATGAGTCAAATGTAATGTACACCACGTTATGTAGTGCATGGTGGCACTTAAGAGGATGACGTGTTTGTCTTCTTTACGAAATGTATACCTACTGAATACCTGCCTGCTTTGATGCTTCAGACGTATCAAATAATTCAAATAATCATGTGAAAATATTGTCCTAATAAGGAAACCGTAATATTAAATCATGGTTTCAGGGGGATCATCGTTGTGCTGAAAATGAAGATGATATTTCCTTAATGGTGGCAATCTGTCAGACCACCGCACAAAAGGTAATACAAAAGGTACACACTCTGCACATGTGTGCTAGAGTGTACACAAAAGGTATAATCAGCAGTAGCCAAAACTGAATCTTTTTGTTCGAAAGACGATAATCATGATTAAGATGATAGAAGCGACGACGACATCAAAAAAGCAAAAGGAAACATGTATGCTTCCCAATTCAACTTGTAATCTTTTTTACTTGTACGACTGCTTTAATGTCCATTCCATTAATGTGCATGCATAATTTCTTTCACAAACATGGTAAAGCACACACGACACGCAACCGTGAAAGGTTTATTTTTGACTACACTACACAAGCAGAATTCAATCCGACAAGCAGCATGCCTCAATGCCCTATTTATCATGATAAAACAATGAGTTTGGTCGGTACTCTTGTCTGCTTTTTGATTAGTTTGTATATGCTAGGGCTAGAGAAGATTGAAGCTGGCGACAAGTCATAAATAACTGTCCATCATCAGGTTTCCTGACATCATGACTCAATAATCTCTCACCAACTAGAGAAGACAATGCATTACTTATGTGTTAATTTTCCACATAAAAGACTCAATTTAATGAGATGTGAATATTATTGTAAAACTGCAACTAGTATTTTTATTTTCATCATTTTCAATGCCATTTTCAACGGTTCATTTAAGGCACGGAGCCGACTAGACGCGACACCAAACAAAGTTGGATATGCTAACAGGTCATGCTATCCTCATGTTTTAAAAAATAATAATAAAAAACTAACAAAAGGTGTATGTTTAAAACTGATTAAAAACATGGGATGACGCAGAGCGTAGATCATTCTCATCCCTTTCATTTATGTCGTCGTATATGATCTTGAGGTGTCATATATGATTTTATGAGACTGAGTTTCGTTAACCTTCCTGAATAAAAGAGTTACCGT
Source organism: Entomobrya proxima (assembly GCA_029691765.1). Classification (NCBI taxonomy): domain Eukaryota; kingdom Metazoa; phylum Arthropoda; class Collembola; order Entomobryomorpha; family Entomobryidae; genus Entomobrya; species Entomobrya proxima. Next base: position 11,590,649 of record CM056172.1, read on the forward strand.
CTCATGTTTTACAATCTAGTTGTTTTTAAAATGCCATCATCACTATTAGGTCGCCATAAAAGTTCAAAAATGTCCATAAATAAACCAACTCATAAAAGCGGACATGAGAGAAAACGTGATAAAGTTTTGAGAAAGGGGTAATAATAAGTGGATTGAAGTGTTGACGATGTTAATGAATTCAGACAGGTGAAGTTAAAACAATACGGCTGATAAATGTGGTAATGAGGGTAAATGGGAATAGTAATTTGGAACCTTTAAAGATCATGTTGGGCTTCTGATCATGTTCTTTCAAAGTCTTAGAAGCAGACTCACACGAACAGGAAAACCAAAAAGTAAACCTATTATTTCATCGTCGCGATAAACTCCCCGTTTTGCGTTCTACTATGGTCATATTATATGGGTGTCGGTTATCCGCTATCTACTTGCATCTCCTTCTAATAGATCATCGCTCCACGTTTCATCTTCAACTCTCAACTGCCCTAGTCTAACCGTTTGGTTCTCTAAAGATGAAAACCTCCCTAGTTGATATCTGTATCAAGTGTCAAGACAAATTCAAGTCACTTTTTACGAGTCACTAATTTTTTCTCATGTTGTGTATTTGTTGAGAAAAGGGAAGGGGTCGTAATAAGTACTGCTACAGCCTGCAGTTAAAGTCACCAATTCGAATTTCAATTTTCCGAATTCATTTGCCCCTGTTGTAGAAGCTTTGTATTTATATAAGTTTGCTCTTCCAAGCCTGTTTCTTTTACGATTCCTAATATGATTTTATCGTTATCAATCTGAAAAACAGCAAAAATGCATCCATCACGGCCAATCAAAAATCAACTACCTACTCTCTCTGACTGTCGTCTTCATTGGGATCATCTTCGTCACTCGCTTCACCATATCAGTTCTATACCTACGTATATAAGGACGTTGACTGAAAAGTCATTTCAGCTCATCAAGATTTTTCTTCCCAGTTTTAAAATGAAATCATTCATTCATGCACTACATTATATCAGTCAGTCAGCTATAATAAAAACAAGTCCTTTCTACCCTTTGTAAAAACTTGAACATAAAGGATTACATTTTCATATCCTATTATGAATTATGTCATATCCATTTTTTACTGATTTACTCACTCAAACTCAAACAACATCAGAAATTGAAGCAGCCATGTGGCAAGACAAGAAAAGGAGAAACAGAAGAGATAAAAGAAATATACAATTGAATCTTTTCAGGCATTACTTTCAAAAAGGATTCAAAGCATTTTTATTCTCTTTTACAAAAAAGGATTTATACATTTTCTTTTAATTTTTATCAAGTAGACATTCCTCTCTAAGACATTTTCATCGTGATAATTTCGCGGTCCGTCAAACTCGTGCCTCAAACTGTCACCTTTTCAGCCCACCCACATCAATGGTTGTCGTGAAAGTATGTGCATTCGTTGATAATGATGACGTGTGAGAGAGAGCCTACTTGAATTTAGCTTCAAAGGTTTCAAATGCGTTGCTCTCTTAACCAGTCACAACAAAAAATGCGATTTAGGGCATAATCGTCACAACAAAGTCATGCAATAGTTTACAAAATTATATTTGGACCCTTAATTCACTCTCGTTTATTTAGGCAATTTAAAAATTTATGCAGTTCAAATATCTTTCACACAGGAAATTCCTCATCCAATTTAAGCTTCGCACGTACCACTTAAAGTTTACGCACTCACATTTTTATTGACTGGATCCATAAATAAAGCATCATCATCATCATCATGATTATGATTATTATACTCTGTGTAAGGCTGATTATAGTTACGCCTGAGGCATAGAAAACATCTTTTGAGCTTTCAGCATATTCTCGCGAGTTGCTCTTTTATTGCCTCCGGAACACTTCAATTATAGAGCCAATAAAGACCGACACTATCAACGCATTATATTATGCACAATATTACGCGTTGATATAACTTTAAATTGTGTATGTTTGGGATGCTTTCAATGTTTCCAGAGAAAGTAGCCAGGTAAAAAGTTTCAGAATCAAATCCGTCCCATACTTGCCCATACTTTAGTGTGATAGAGCGGTTTGGCACACAATAGATGATAATGATTCTTATTCTATATCGTCATCTTAATGACCCCAAATCTTCACAGGTCATGAAAAAACTGACCACTCATACATTGCAGACACATAATTAGAAACAACTTTTTGTACACATGACAAGAAATCAAAATTGCATCAAAATCATTCCAATGCATGCAATATCAGTAGAAGCAAGTTTTGCAGTTTTTCTGGAATTTTCTCCACTTCATGCTTTCAGAACAGGTTGTCTTGCTAGAAGCAAGTACATGAATAGAAAGACACAAAAAGTAAAAACGCACAAACAAATCATAGCACAAACGTTTGCAAGTTCAAATTCTGGTACAAAAATGTAAAATATGCCTCACTTTAGTAATCGAAATCAATGATATGACCAGTACAAATATTTATTGCCAATAACGTTTGCATAATGTTATTGCTGGCAAAAATCTAAACGTTCTTAAGCACGAGAGTAAAATTGCTTTTCCTGCCGAGCTTTTATCAAATTATTGACAACTTTGGCCTAAGGTAGGTGTAGATATTCCATGCATGCACAGAATATTTCATCCCTCCTCCTTTTATTGTTTTTTTGCTAATATATGTTTTATCAAACCTGGGCTACCTTTATTTTCCTCAAATATGCTTATGAATAATAATAATATTACGCATTAACAAAAAAGTAACGACTGTATTATCCTTTTTATTACAACAATAAGGATTATTTTGTTTGCAATTGTGGAAAAATACACTTTCGTTTTATGCAAAGTTTGTATGAAACGTGTAGAAAGGAGTAACGTATAAAATGAAGTGAGTATTTATGTAATTTTTGTTTAATAAACGGATTCGCTCCACTATAATCTTTTCCTCGCACTCTTCTAGAGCAGTTCCTTTGATGAAGAGTTAATTCAAGTGAATTTGATGTGTGCATATGTACACATATTAAAAAATATGTACACACAGAGTATTTAGTCATGTTCTTTTCTCTTGTAATATTATAATCTGCTGCTGTTGTTGTTTGTACATAATGTTGTGACGTGCATGGAATGTCTCTATTAAGGAGAAGCCACACAAGTTGAAATGGTTGCGGTTGACGGCCGGGTCAGCGGGATCTGAGGACCCCCCATACAATGATCCACCTTGTCTGCCCATTGCCCACGTTTTTATTATTCCAGCAAAAACATACACACACACCATACCAAAACTACTACCACACTTTGCTCATGTTTTAATAACAACAATGCTTGCTTTGCAATATCACAATCACACTACTCTTGTTCCTTTTCATACGTTGCTTGCTCTTGTTATATTATCGGTCTGCAGAGCTCTTGCTCCCGTTCAATAATGCCAAGTAAAAATATCTTAATAATATTCAGCTTGTATAAAAAAGCACAAAAGCTGTTTTGACCAGAGTATGTAAAAACCATTTCAGTATAAAACTTGCAGTAAATTATTTTTATGCCAAAATTTTCTTCTTTTCTGCCATTGTTGCTAAACAGAACTGGACTTGGCAGGTAACAATTTAAACACAGATTTAATCATAATCTATACGCTCCGAAGGATCATGGTATGCTTTGATATAAACTTCACTTTTACCTTTCTTTTTTCTTCTATTTTTTGCCCTTTTCATCAGTCTGGCAGGAGAGGAGCAGAAGCCACACAGTAGTGAAGTTGTTCTTAACTATGTACTTATCTTTGATATACTTCTTATACAGTACCTGATATCGTTTATCATTTTTTCTTTCTTATATCTAATAGTAATATTCTTGGGTAATATATAATAGTCAACGTTTTTACTGGTGTATTAAGTCATCATGCCGGCATGCGTGGCAGGGAAGATGAAATATTTATAGTGCATGCCTTTACAAACTTTTATGGTGTGTGCTTTGATTTAGATATTTTCATCCCTGTATTAAATTTAAGATGACAATTGGCAACTGGCAATGATGATCTGTTTTTGAGGCATTTAAACTTTTACAACCAGTATCAGAACAATCATTTTCAACTTTCAGCGCAATGCTAGGAGATTTTATTCGAGAAATATAAGATTCTGAAAAACGAACTAGACATATTGCGCTCTTACCATATCACACTTAATTTGCATACGCAAGTATTTTCTTACCGATCGTTATCATTTAGAAAACGCCAAACCTCCGCTATTATGAAAATTGGTACAATATTTCACTTTTTCTCACCAGCAAACACTCTATTTTACTTACATATTTTTACTACAACCAACCAGTACGCAATATGTATAATGTTGTGCAACACAGCGTAGATAAAATGATCAAAATTGCTTTCCAAAACGGCAGTCTGTTAGAGTCAGACCAAGACGTTTCTGAATTCATTGACCGGAGTCACTGGAGCATCTTGTGCTATTTGCGGAACACTTGACTTAACCCTTTACATATTTTTCACTTTCTGCCTACAAAAGTCTTTCGATTAGACCATTCTGTTTACAATTTTCCGTACACATTATTTACAAAATACAGAGCAAAACAATGCATATCGTTTTCTTAAAGTAATTAAAGTATTAAAGAAAGAACAATTTTGCAATGTTTCAACTGCCAAATAAAGCATTAAATAAATAAATTTATTAGCTTCGCAACTTTAGAAATATTTTTTTCCAAATATAAAATGAATTGATATAAAGACTTTCATACATTGGAATTGGAAAAGCATTAAACTAATTATGTCAATTTATACAATCATTGAATCATTTAAAAAATCATTTGCTCTTTTTTCCAGTTAATAAGGTAATCACATGGGACATGATATAATCACCACTTTTGTTAAAAATCTACTACCTGCTACTTATACATACTACTACAACTGGTAATTGAACGCTTGTCTTTGGCCAATTGACATCATGCAGACCTGCTTGTGCGTTCTTAAACTCCTTCTGGATATCAAGGAAGGAATGAAATTATCATTTAATTGCAAACAATATTTGAATTACTGCAAAAAATATGTTAAATGAGTTTTAGGTACCTATTTGTTTCATTCATGCCCTTGAGTGAGTGAACCTTAGTTTTCACATATATAAAGTTTGCAAATTGCAAAAAAATAGTTTGCATTTTTGGTACAAGACACATCTGCAAGACGTGATGTGTGTTCCCCTGTAGAGACGTGTAAAAGAAGTCTTCTTGGCTAATTAAATGGTGTGTTACCTGAGGCTAGCAAGCTAGTAAACACAGCTTTGTCCCAAAAACTAATAATTAAAATATTTAAAGCAGCCAATTTCGTTCACGAAACCATTTGCACTGACCTCCACATGAAAAATAGTGTATGATATAAGTCTTTTGCAATTACAGTAACGTTCTTACAACTTGCATCATTATTAAAAATGAAAAAATACCACACATGCAAATTCCCATCTGTGAAATTTTAGATTTTGCAACTCCATACACAACTCCCACAATTCATTAGAATGACAAAACATGCAAATATAGGAAGTATGTTTGTATATAAACACTAGTTAAGTATTTGTTTATAAGCCAGTCTTTACCTACCGCCAACAGGAAGAATGAGAAGATAGAGCGAGACAGTTTTAAGTGAAAATAAAAACTCTTCATCATGATTTCAGTTTGTTTAAAGTTGTATGAACAACAAATTCTCACTTTCTAAGTACATTGGAGCCATGAAAATATCGTATCTCGCTCAGCGATAAATGAGAGCAATCTCATTATAGTTTATGGCTGTTTAATATACAAAAAGATAGTAATAGCATATAGGTATTGGGAATAAGTTCTCACAAGCTATATGTACTGCGGACCGGACATTTTCCATATTATTACTTCATTAATTCAAGTAACAACAGACTGACAGGCACTCGGACACGGACGGACGTATGCTGATGGTAGCAGATGACGGTCGTTCCGGTTCGCCTTACAATGTTCTTGCAGCTTGTAAATAATTGTGCAAGTTAGTAAATGTCTCAACCTGCCAGTGGCATAGATCCAAAGCTCAATTCAAGTCTTATGCAACCGAAAATACTTTAAGTTGTTATGAATTATGAAATTGGTAATTTAACAGAATGTATTGTTGCACTTTGAACCAAAGAGATGACTGGGTATTTTCCTGTCATCAACATACATAAACGCATCGACAATTTATAGTGCATTTTGACCTCAAAGGTAACAATTGGGAAATATGCTTATTTAAAATGAGATATACGTTTTACTTTCCGAATTTATCTTTAAAAAAGTCTTTTTTTGCTTATTAAACGGTCCTGTGAATTTTGTTATGTGCTATATGTAATAAGTTAAAGTCGTAGTGGGAGGACGCAAGAAATATCCGCTCATTGAAAGAGAAAGGACTTGATTATCGTTTATACAGGAAAACAGAGCTACCATTTAGGTAAGGTAACCAACCCAAGAGCAAGCATATGACTTTTAACAGGCAGATTCATACATTTTAAGTCAAAGTGCATGTATCAGGTATTACCTGTTACTCATCATCATCATCATCGTGACAAGTAACGTAAAACCAAACCGTAGTTGTAGTAAGTGGTAATCGCATGTGTGTGGTCTTGTTCTGGGGTCTTTTCCGATCCAGTAGTGCAACAGAGTGTATAAAATGCTATCCAGGAGTTTCTCATAAAAGATGCGTATTAGATATAGATTTTTATATAATGTGATAATAATAATAGCAGCAAAAGAAAAGAGCAGCGGCAGTAGACAATAATTTTTCAAGCATTCTTGCCTTTCAAACCTCATCAATTACAGCAGCAAAAACTTTGAGAAGTAAAAATGTACAAAGAATGCAACCTTCCAAACAAAAGTTGAGAAAAGAATTAATCCAAACAAACAGAAAAACCTTTAAATTCATAAATAAGGAGAACCACCTTTATTTTTTTATTTCTTGTAGTGGATTACACAAAAAAAAACTGCGAGCAAAAGTTTCTGCATTTTTACAATGAAACACACGACATGCTGAGCACAACTTTAATAATAAAACAGATCCCATCAAGTGTAATGTCAGCATACCTGCGGGTTCTCATTGAGTAGGATTGGATGGGTTTTATTTTTATTACTATATCAGCAGCAATCTATTCGTCTTGATGCAGATTAAAATACCTTATGCAAAAAATTGGACAGAGCAGAATACAACATCTCTCTAAATCTCTCGCTTAATATAGCAATAATTGAAAGTGGAAGGACAAGAAATTTGCATAAGTATTTATGCGCATTAAATTATATATATTATTTACGTGTGTACATAAAAATCTACAGTGAAATGAAATCGATACCCCCTTCCTGCTAATTTGACAAAAGAGAAAAAGGAAAATAATTGTTTTATCATGTAGCATCTTTCTTTGTCCAAAAACAATAAAAAAGAATGATTATGTGATGAATAGTAATGCGTCTGTCTGCAAGTCTGTATAACCACAAAACAGCGCTGTTAATGTGGCGGTCACTTCACTTTTTACTGGACGCAAAATAATCATCGCGTTTGTCATTGTTTCTGTCAATCGAGTAATCACATTAATACTTGTATAATGAGTACTTTTAATGACTTCTTTCGTCAAGGAAAAGGAACACACTAGCTGGTAACACCAGCTTGGCGGCCTTCTCAAAGTGGTTTCCAATCAGTGAAAGACAATTATTTCCCGGGTGCTGATATCAACACAACAAGACAAAAAGTTGATATATATCTTATTTTCATTGTCATCATGCAGAATAACAGAGAGACTGATTTCCTGTATACACAGCTTCTGTTTCTTGTTAGCTGTGAGCATTGAGCATACGACAAATGTGATACCACCATGCACCTTTAATGTATATACTTGATTGGCATTGATTGAAATCTGGAAATTAGATCGTGAATAGATGAGTAAACCTACACTGGAACAATGCATTAAGTACAAACAGTAGTAGTGTATAAGTAATCCTTTTTTGGGACACCAAGAGAACAGGGGACAATTTTATTATAGTGGTTTGTCATGTTAAATCGATGCAAGCTGGTTATAAGTCTTTTTTATAAAAGAACCCTTATCCATGATTACCACTACCATTCGTGATCAAAGATATAGTAAATACAATTGAAAGTAAGTCATGTTTCAAGAGGAATAGAAAGAAGGCCGATTGATTTCCACTGATAACGCTAACTAGATCACTTTTTCTTGTTTGTGCATGTGTGTGGTTCTTGGTCAGCTTGTATTTTTTGTGTGTACATGAAAATAGCTAAATGTTGATGATATTGATGAACATCTTATAATGTATTGCTAAGGATGGGTGGGAAGAAGCTCTTTATGCCTTGTTCAGTTGTTTCGGCTTTTGGACTTCTTTCCCATCCAGCTGGCAACACTATAAAGATCATGACGGCGCATTGAGATGGTGTTTCTTTTCGAATGTGATAGAGTAATTGAAATCAATATATCAGCAACGTTGTGTTGAAAGGTACAACCTTATCATACCATCAATCTATCGAAAGATCAGAGAAAAACTGTTGAAAGTAAAGCGCTCCATTGTTTTAAATAGTAAAAAATCTAGTTGTGAGTACCCGCTTGCATTTGAATTTTCATACACTTCACAAAGTATCAAAAATTCATGCATGCATAAGCCACATAAAAGCGCAACGCGAAAGCTGGTATTCACAAAGTGCCGAAAATAATATCAGAAATGAACTACGCTTCTACTAATCCTACTTTTTGGTACTCTTATTATTACGCGTGTGATGATATCTTGTCTTGATGCTCATTTCGGAGTTTTCACCTTTTGCAGAGAAAATTTTCAGTTGAACGAGCCATAAAGAAACACTCACTTCAGGAGGTCGTACTTTACAAAAGATATACCGTCAGTATTATCGTATGAAAAACCTCAACTGGCTCAACTATTCATTGATCTTTTATTTTCTTGTACAACAAAGTTTGGATACATTACATTTGATGTGCTGCAAAACAGATATTTTTATTCGGTTTATCATATCCAGCACGATAATGTAATCGAAAATGAGGTACATACATGGCTTTGCTCGAACCGCGAGGTATTTTTTAAAAACCAGTGTGCATGAATTACGGAATGATCTAATAAACTTGCCATCTACGGTTGACTTGCTAGACACAAAATGTCAACGGGGATCCATTATTGTCTGGGCAGCCCCTTTCGGTGGTTCATTCTGTTATCTTATTTTCTAAGGTTAGTTTAGATCCAATGGATCTTTATCAAATTGTCACTGAATGTACTAGATTCGATACGAAACCGGAGAAAACGTCAATAAATTACGTTGAAAATTAACTGGTACATGTCTTATAACCGAACATTAGGTTTTCTCTGGTTTACCACTAGAATGAAAGTTAGTATATGGACTGCTAATGTATAATATGCATCAAAGAAAAATGAAGGCTGAAAATTACTCTGAGAAAAAAACGGTCTTTTACGTATATGCAGTTTTGTGTAATGAAATGTGAATGAATTGGCGATCCAGTCAGTACAAAGTATGAATGTACATACTATTCATAAATGTATTAGTATATCTATAATTGTAACGATATCAGGCTTATAAGAGAAATGATGAGCATCTGCCGTCCTTTTATCTGTGGGGTCGAGATCGTCAAGAGGAATTACTAAAGATACACGATATTTATTTATTACGTGTGTTCCCATACACGTACACCAAATGCTTTTGCTCGAGGGTAACCTTTCAGTCCAGTTCATTCCATCACCAGCATCACCCCTGCCAGTGTAAAAGATTTTGTAGAAGACAATGCTGAATGCATTTTATTAATTGAACTGCTCATTTTTCCTTTGCAAGTTGGGGGAGTTAAACAGTTTAAACAGCTTAAAAGTTTCTCAATTTGGCTTGCGATGCTATTGGGGTGGCTTATTGTCTCGATGCGATTAAGTGCTTTCTAGATTCTATTTTATAAAACAACCCGAAATTTAACCACCTACCCTTTAGGAAAAGTAAAAAAGCAAAATGCGACAAATCTTCTAAACCAGATATTCGACGGCAACAGCTTTATGCATTTATAATCAATGACAAACCATCAAAGTGTCCTAGCGTTTAATTGTGAATTCAAGTCAATCTATGCATACTCACGTAATGATGAAATGAAGGTATATTATACACTTATGATATTCTCATTCATGCATGTAATGACATCAATGAAAATTTTCCGAAAAAACCGAGTGAGTTTTCTTTAGTAAAAATAGCTACCGACTAATTGATTCCCGGTCATATCCTATCTTGTCTTTTGCTGAAAACATCATGTTTGATCATTTACCGAACTTTTAAATCTTGCATCCTATTACTTGTCCTTAAAGTAAATACTCATGACATGGAATTTCTGTAACGGTTTCATTTTAAAAAGTATTACATACCAGTAAAGCACGTTCACATTGAGAGATTTTTTACTAGAAAACAACAGAGTTGCCTTGTTGTGGAGGTATAGAGCAGTACGATTTAATTACTAAACATATTCATTAATCCCTTCAAAAACAACTTTTACGATCAAGAGGAATTACTTTATTTTGAAATGAATATCTGTTTACCCCGACTCCCTGTATTTTGATTACACCCAAAACATATTGCTGCAATTTACGTACTATCATGATGGCACTGAACCCTCTAGTTTAGTCTCGCCTTTCATTGACTTTTTCACACTTCTCAAAAGATTTATGAGGAAACCAGAAAAATTCAAGGGGAAGTTTGCATTTGTTCCTTTCTTCCCTATAACAAAACAACATCCGCTTTTCCGGTATGCTTCTCATATGCCACCAAACGCCAGAGCAATTACTTTGAATTCGGATGATTCGGAAGAACTGCATTCTTAAAAATTGTGTATGCGGTGACTTTGCACTTTCTTCTTTTCTACTCTTTTTTGCTTTTCATCATTTACTGTTCTGGTGATATACTACCTCCTCCATCAACTATGTTTCATTCGTTTTTAATTAAACATGAACACAAAAATATGTGTAAAGTGCAAGAACAGGGGTAACGAGAATGTGAATAAATAGCATATTCATCACTATCATCGTCGTCCTCTAGTAAAAACCTTTAATCAAGGATTACCCTCACCGTTTGTTTGCTCTCATTTTAATTTTCTGTGCTCTTCCTGAAACGTGATCCACTTCCTTAAATTAAAACATACGCTTTTTCTGCTTTCTGATGAAATTTTGTTCCCTATGCGCATGAAAGATCTATAAAAATTCATTATGAAAAAGGACACTATGATATACTAAATGTGCTGTCATTTGATAGCATAACAGCCAAATGTACATGGTATTTCAGTTTTTGCATTGAATTAAGATTTTTGTGAAATTTTGAGCTTGTATGTTGAATGAACCACCTAATCAATTAGAAAGGGTGGCTACAGTCATGCAATTCACCTAGTTGATGATTATGAGTGATGAACATCAGTCAAAGCTTTGTTGTGTTGTTGTTTTATGCAAACATGTAGTGGCTAAGCGTGAAAAATATTTAGTTTTTCGTTTATTACAATCAAGTATTTAGCCATTGAAAAACTCACTTTTTTGTATTTTCATCGAGTTCGTTAAGTCGATATTATTGATTAAATCAAACCTGTTATTGCAAGTTAACTCGTGGACACTTATGCATGCCTTATTGTGCCATACCATGAAACAATTAGGCTTTACTTACTGTCACGTTATAATTGAAATACAGAAAATTTTCATAGCTTTTCATATTTTGGTTCTCCTTCTGTGCATTTGTTTTCATGTATTCAATTATTATCCACCGAAATCGCAGATTGTGTTGTTTCCATTCCAAGTATGTAACTGTGTACTCCATCATTTTATCATGATTACGTGACATAGTACTAAACCGCTTACATGCAAAGGAATGACACGTTAGAACTATTGTTGTTGATGTTTTGCTCGATAAGGACATTAATGTTGTTTTGTTGTGTGCGAGTCAAGTTGAAAACCCCATTGGATTTTGAAACTATGTGCTTTAATTCTTTTTGTTCACCTTACTTTTTTATTCTTCTAATTGTAAGTTATACTACGCCAAATGTTCTAAGTTCGTGGCTCCATTTTACTTCCCTTCGTAACTTGTGTTTAGACTCCATGCCGAGAGTGGTGACTAGTTAGTGGCTGTATGTATGCAGAAAACAACGTCATAATAGCTTGTAAAATTGCGCACAATGGCCATTTAAGCATTCGTTTTTTTTCATTTACGCTACTACACACAATATTCTTATATATAATTGTACTGTAGATATATGAATGCGTATGATAGCTATTGTTGATACATCATATTATCTAAAAACATAATAAAAACAGAAAAGAAAGCCGACAACAAGGAAAAATGTGACATTAGCGAATACTAGTAGTACAACTTATTTTCGACAGTAGTAGCGTGTCTAGTTGTTTTCAATGCTACATTTCAGCAATTCCCCGTGAATGAATAGTTGCCAGTAAGAATGGAACTTTGAAAATAATTTAATTTGCTGATGAAAATACATTCCACGGCATTTTTACACCAAGTAAATAACAATGCAGCATGGCGAGCATGGTCATTTTCTCACAGAAGCTTATACATTATAAAACTCTTTTTCACGCACACATTTGTGTCTGTCTGTTATATAGACATATTTCATTCCAAAACTTAACGAATGAGTGACATATTGTGTGCTGTTGTAATAGACAGAAAAACATTTTAGTAGAAAAAATGTGTAACACAGTGTACATATAGTTGATAGAACTCCTACGGACTGTATAATATATTATTATCTTTATTTTAATAATGTTTGCTAAATCGTGCGTTCGACTACCATAACTGCTTCTCTGCTTTCCCACATTAGTCTTGCCTGTAAAAATTGGAGTGATGATGATTCTCATTTTTTCCTCAGTAGCACTAAAAATGATGAATAATATGTGCTTTTAACCTTATTAAGCATTTCTACTTGCAAAGTTACACAAAGTGTGTGTAGATAGATTCGAACATGAAAAGCATTGTAGAAACCATTAAGATTGACGAATAATGCAATTGCCACCATAATAACAATAACAATACGATGATTATTTTGTGTGCGGGAATAATACGGTAGTGGTAAGTTAGTATTTGTCCATCAGAGAGTGTAGTAGCAAAAGTCAGAGTTTATAAATTTCGTTTTATATAGCTGCGTAGCAGTTGTGTCAGAATAATATATGGCATTTCTACCCCGACTTGGTTTTGCTGGTGGCATTTCTCTAATGCTGCTGGTAGTGGTGAGAATGCTTAATTGCGCTAATAAAATGCACCTGAGTATTTGATTATGACTCTGTTATTACCATTACAGCTCCACTAATGGGGTATATAAACAGCGGCACTTTTTGTCTTTTATCTTAATGCTTTATTGTAATAGCCAGACTGGAGGTGGTGTGATGTGAGCGTCTAACTAAATGGATAGATGATGGAATAGTATCTACCTAAACTTTATATTTTATAAGAGTAAAAAAGGACGAGAGACAACCGACTTGAGTTTGGGAATCAGTACCAATTTCGAGAATATTTTTTATGTGCCGTATGCTGATAGAAGATAATGTGTAAGTGAGCAATAAGCAATAAAAGTGTATATGATGCCAAATTGCTTTCATTGTTGACGTTGTTGCTGTTATTTATACATAAATCGTCATTATAATCCGCGTAATAATAGAAATTCACAGCTTGTAATAATAATCGTTATATTGCAGTCTTTGTTGTTTAAAATATTGCTCACAATAAACCACAAATTATATTGCTTGTTTTATTTTTTTATTGTGTCGATAAGAATGGAAGGCAAGAGGGGTCCAGTGGGAAAATATTTTTTCACCCATACCAATATACCAACCAAACCATGCTTACACTTTCTTCGTCTTGGGATTCTTTCCTGAATTATTGTCAAACCATGATAATGGTAACAAAGTTTGTCGTGCTTGCTGAAAGGTTTACAGGTAGAATCGTTCATAATGACGTTTCCTTAATAAAATCCAAGAAGGGAAGGTGAGGGTAGAAATAATATATTATATCTTTGACCCGTGCAGTGTTCAAAATGGGTGCATCTCATCGTTCAGCTTTTCCCAAGTTGACTTAGAGTTTATATATATAGTAGCTAAACCATGGCATGATGACAAGTTGTAAATCAACGAGAAAATGAAAAAACGGGAAATTGTACATTGTACACAGGTACACATAGATCATCATCATCACCATAAACTTTCAATGCTTACCACAACAGTATACTATCAGCATATTATCGTGTAACATGAGGATACGATACGGAAAAGTGTGTGAAACATTTTCTCTGTTTCTTCTTGCAACTAACGTATAATGAATTATGGGTGCTTTATTTTTATGACAGAAGCGGAATCAAATAATTAGATTAGAAGGGATTATTATAATTGCCAACAAGAGCAATTAACTACCAGTTTTTTGTTTATATTTTTGTACTATTTGGCGTATCTCTTTGATTCGGTTAACATTAGCATGTAGTAGAGTTTCATTTTATAAGCAAAGCAAAGGGAAAACGGTCAAAGTGATTTTGTTCTCATAAAAAGTACCTGATGAGGGTCGGTCACTGTAGCGAGTGCAGTAAACCCAGGCAGGCCACAACGTTTTATTCCCCTTTTCGTCTGCGGTTGAATTATTGTCATTGTTGGTTGGGCTTTTGCTGGTACCATTTTGAACTACTTTGGAATTAGCATCCGGATTTGCGGAAGAGGGGGTGACTACTCTCTCAGGCTTCTCGAGGGACTGTTGCTTTCTGTTGCTCTTTTCGCTGACATGGTGTGAAGAGTGTTTATCGGATTTGTGTTGCTGACTTTTCTGATGCCGTGATTTAGTTTGCGAAGTGGGTCCTCCCCTCTCTAACATCATCGACATCATTGCCGTTGGTGAGATCATCTGCATTGTAGTTGAAGCAGATCCATTTGAAGAAGGTCGGGATAAATCTATTGGTGTGGTGGTGCTATTGCGATGATGAGGATGGGTTGCGGCAGAGTGGTGCTCACGATGCCCCGATGATGATCGCTGCTTTGTGGTGCTGCTACCATTGTAGTGATTTACTTTATCACCGCTGCTGCTGCTTCCTCCTGCTGCCAACAAGGAGGATCCAGACGACGAATGTCGTTTCGCCCCAAATCCGTGCAGAGCAGCAATGCTGTGCTGAAGATGATGGTGGTGATGGCGTTGATGACTTGAGTTACTCTTTTGTGGGCTTTTGCTACTACTGCTACCATTGTTATCATGATGATTACTAATATTATTGTTGTTATTATTATTGCAAAGTCCAAAATCCGGCCTGAGAATGTTGGCAATGGAGAAAATGAGAGAATGAGCTGCCGCCACAGCCGCAGTTTGCTGTTGCTGCTGCTGTAACTGTTGATGCGGGTGGAGGTTATGTTGTTGAAGGAAACCATGATTAAACGTTGACGATGGGGACGGGGATGTCGAGTTATTTGTATTATTACTGCTTGCTGTGCTGTGATTACTACTTGTATCATGATTATTTATCAGATGATGTTGGTGAAAGAAATGGTTGTGATGTTGTTGAAGGAAGTAATTGTTTGGGTGGGGTACGCCACCACCAACAATGTGATGATGGAGGGGGTGTCGACTATACAAATCCTCCGTGGGTGAGTGCCGCGATAAATTGGTGATATTAAATGGATGATGGAGATTACTGTTATACTTATCATTAGCGCTGCTACCACTATGGGATCTTTGACTACGAGCATGATTATCCTGTTTAATATAATTTGAGATTTTATGACTTTTTGACCTTTTGACGTGGTTGCTGGAGGTGTTTGACGTATCAGGCTCACTGGTTGGAAGTGTCATGTTATCGTCATCATCTTCGTCGTATTCTTCAGTGGTGGTGGAAGGACATCGAATGAGTTGGTTGGTGGGTGAAGAATGTTTCTTATCACTGACTTCATCGTCGTCGTGAAGGGGATCATGCTCCTCATCGCTGCTGCTTACGTGCCCATTAAGTTTATTAGCTGAGTCGTTGGCGTAGGATCCACCACCCTCTTCCTTTTCTGATTTAATGGCACTTCCACCGCCACCACCACCATTATTATCGGATACTGAACTGTCACAATCCATCATCATTTGCTCATCATCCTTTCCGCCGATGCTAAGCACCTCGTCATTCTCTTCGTCGTCTTCAACCATAGCCATTTCCTTTCGCTCCTTAAAAAGTTTATCATTCTCGACATCGTTTTCCTTCTTCAAACCCTTTTCATTTTGCACTGTAAGAAAACGCTCATTATTGTCCCCTTCTGTGATCATTGTCATTAGCGGTCCGTTGTTTATACTTGATGGAGGAGAAGCTGAAGAGTCACCCGCTTGACTTCGGGGAGACTCGGGATGACTTAGGGAACTGTTAGGACTTGGAATAGGTACGGGACTGCCACCAGGAAGTCTACCGTTGTGAACTAACATTGCGGCGGCGGCTGCTGCTGCTGCAGCGGCAGCAGCTTGATGATGATTTTGTTGCTGGTGAAGAAGATGCTGATGATAAAAATGTTGAAGATGTTGGTGGTGAGGAATGAGGGGCAATGTGCCCTCAGTTGACACCAGACTAACACTCATCAACTTTAGCAATGGATCATTGAACATGAAATCTGCTTTTATAATGTCACTTGTGGATTAACACTTTTACTTGATTAATGTGCGCTTTGGGGATTGTGTTGATGCAAAGACTAGATTTCCGAATATGCCGAAAAGATTGACTTGCTCGGTTGGAGAACTTGGAGAAGGCGGCTTTAGTTTGAAGTTTCTAATCTTTTCTTTTCTCGGAACAATAGGCTTTTGAGGATATAGCTCAAAACATATTCCTTCTTGCAGTTCCGAAAAGCCAAGTCACGTACCTTTGGTATTATTGTCGCGATCTTTTTGAAAAGACTTAACATAAATATTTTGACTTTCGGTCATCGTTTTTGCTTTTGTGATCCAAAACGCTGACGAATTGTTTATTTCAATTCATTTCCTTTTGAGAAAACACCGACTTTAAACGTAATTTTGTTTTGAGTAGAAGAATTTGTTACTCAGTAAACACTTTTGTGATCGATATATATTTTTAGACATAAAGAATATAACGATAATGGAAATTCTTGCTTATTTTAAATAATTGCAATGTCACAATTGTTTTACTGAATTTTCGTGATTCAATTAGAATAAACACACGTGCTTCATAATGTCAGGATATTACGCATCATCGGTAGCATTAATCGGGATGATAATAATGATGATCGGTGAATGATCCCTGTGATAATGATATGATACAAAGAGAATGGCTACAACTTCAGTAGGTAGCAATTACAATGTATATTTTATCATGAGCGGCTTTTGCTAATAAGGGTAGTTGATAAAAAGTTTGTTAGGCGAACTTTACTGCTCAAATGCCCATTTCCCAGATAACGTTCATTATATTGTTCCAAATTATAGTAACACATTTTCTTGATAACATACCGTCAATACGAGAGGCCGATGACGAAGAATACTTGAAACAAGTCTGGTAAAACAAGGTAATAACCATAATAATAATGACGGACTAGGGCTATTGCAGACAACCAACTTTGTTGTGTAAAAAGAATACGCACTATATAGCATATATAGTGACTGTTATATACTTGTAGTCGTCATCAGCACTTCACTATCACATCCGCCACCGTTCCTTTTTGTATAATCGTCATCAGCAGATCATCAAGGAAAAATGTGTTTTCTTCGGGACTACTTGAATCACTTTTTTTGCCGATTTTTTTTTCTTTTTGAATGAGTCAGTTTAGAAAAGTGCACGTTCCTCTTGTGAGGTAAGTCACTTTTTTCTCGCTGGAATTCTAATTGAAGGACAATGTGCACACATACAAACTTAATGTCTTGCAACTTCTTTAATGGCCACTTGAGTGAGACATGTTTTTCATGCAAAATAAGTTGGGCAAGTTCTGCAACAAAGGATTGAACACGCTTTTCTCTTGATGATGATCCTTTTGCACTTGTTTTCTTTTTTCGGCTGTTTCTTTCTATGCCTTGGAGCAATATTGCCAGTTAATAGTATTATTTTGGCAATAACAATAATCATAATCATCCTTGGCCCATTATTACATTATTTTTATTACTTCTCCTGCACTACACTTTTCTTTTCTTCCCCTCATCAGAGTTGCATAGTCACTTTATAAAATATGGTTCTGGTTTAGTAGGCTTTATCGCAAAAACATTATCAAACACATTAAATTATCCTTTGTGTGTATAAAGTTAAAACGAACAATTGTAAATTGTTTTTAGCTTCGTTTGTTAAACACGTTTTTTCTTGGAAAATTTATTTAACTTTTCATGGAGCCTAATACTTTTTCTATATTCTTAAGTGTGCTGATTGTAGATGATGATATGTAGTAACTGTGTTAATATAATAAATCACAATAAAAAACTCAGTTTGCAGCACAACATTTTAAAAAAGTACACAGTTTCGCCTTAATTCTGGCTGCTTTCTTAAAATTTTGTTTTTGATGAATTTCTTTTGCATTTTGCTCCTAACAGTTCAAGATATATTATGATGATTAGGACATGATAAAAATATAGATAATGCTAATGATACCGTTCAGCATGCTTCTTACGTTGCGTTCCGGTACACTATTTTACTCGCTTGAGCACTTTTACATACTTCACAACAATTTGATAAATCCGATGGGAGATTTCTCTGTCACGGGTAACCGGTACAAGCAGTATGATTTTCTGATGATGACAGGTGAGTTCAAACAAAAATAATGATAATTTCTCGTCTTCATGCAAAAAGCACACACATAAAAAAGTTTCTTAATTGCATGTAAACGTATACTATATTAGGCTTTCCATCCACAAAACAGTTTGATGAAACCAACAATATTGTTATATAACAAAGTTCGAAAATTGCTTTGTTTTTCAGCAAGAAGATAAAAAAAAACTCGACGCTATATTTTTATAGTACGCAATGTCGGCAACAACGGTGTTCTCGTTCAGCTTACTTTTATGAACGACCGGCCGCCGGACGAGCTACAGTGATACTTACTTAATGATAATGACTGGTAATTGAACTTAATCGATATTTATTATGTGTATGTACACAGCGAGTGTGTACCATGCTTTGTTGGTATTATGAGTAAGTACGATGAGCGTACATAACCACACACACACAAATAAACATAAAAGTCACCAGAGAGAGAGAAAAGCTCAGAGGAGCAGAGGAGAGCTCTTATGCACCTCAGCAGCAATAAATACGATAAATGATAATAAACGCGTATGTGTTTGTGTAATACAATAACAAGCACGTTCACAATATTTTAGTAGAGGTGGTGGTGGTGGCAGTAACAATAAAGGGAAGACCAAGCTAGGAAAAAGAAGAGGAAAGGAAAACACATGCACACGGTCTTTTTCTGCTCTGCCGTTTTTTAATAACGTGAATAGTGTGTTGTGTGCGTAAAAAGGTATATAATATGATATCATAAGAGCCAGTGTAACAAGTAACGCAGCTGTGTGTTTGTAATGTGGAGAAGCGTATCATAATAATATCGTGATTCCATGAAAGAGCTCTGTAGAAGGCAGAAAAGGAATAAAAAGAGGTGGCTCGTCGTATAAAACATAATTTAACAATAAGAAAATAATGCTTTTGCTGCACCAAGTATGGAGCAACGGAAAAGCAGGAGAGCAGCAGAGCACAAGTTTTTAAGTACACACACAAATGCACGGCAAACAGTCCATAGTTCTTCTGTGTAGAATTTAGTTGATGATGCAGTGTTGGTGGTGGAAGTAAAGATAGGGTGAATTGATGTTGTGATGATGACGTTTATTTAGTAATAATATTATGTGTTTTAGTTAGATGGATATCCGTTTTCATATTTATTGTTTTCATTCTATCATACACAAGGCCAAAATAGGATGCTTGCAAGTGTCGCTCGCTTGTTCAGTAAAAATGCGCATATAATATTTGAAAGTATTTAAATAGCGTGTGTATCAGCATGAGCAGAAAGATTATTTTATGCATGCAATCCATGTGCTTTTGCGTCCCCTTAAATACAAAAGGCATGCTCAAGAAATACGAGCGAACATTGTTTTGACGGTGAGAATATGTGCTTTGCAAAGCAGCAAAGAACGAGCACTATTCCATTTATATGTTCGTTTTGCCGTGTAGTTGACTAACCGTTTGCTGGTTTGTTTCGTGGTTTCAGTAACTGGTGGGGCTGTTGTTTGCTGGCTGGGTGTTCTCAAGGGAGAAGAAAGGAAGATTATGAGATGACTAGCTGTTGAGCTTATATCGGCTCAGTTGTCAAAGGTTTGAGTGTGTGTGGGGTATAGTAAAACATGATGCTTGGCATGAGCGTTTGAAAGAAACGCCGAAGTATCATGCACCACTAAAATACATAATAT
Organism: Entomobrya proxima; assembly: GCA_029691765.1. Lineage (NCBI taxonomy): Eukaryota > Metazoa > Arthropoda > Collembola > Entomobryomorpha > Entomobryidae > Entomobrya > Entomobrya proxima. The sequence continues at coordinate 11,611,022 of CM056172.1, forward strand.
TAGCTATTTATCCAGTCCTGTGTATCCAGTCAGGGTTTTGATGGTAGCAATAACAGCAAAAGTGATAAGTCCTGCTCATGCTGAGAGAACCCAAACAGGAGACATGTGTGTGGTTCAGCAGCAGTGCAATATATCGTTCATATGAATCCCCAACTAGCTTGGTGTTGAAAAGTAAAAAAAACTCATTTTGGTGCTCATGGGAGAACTCTCAACGTGTTTGCCGTGTGGGAATACATTTTACATTAGTAGTACTTACAAAAACATAACATAAAAATACCAGCCATCCAATAGCATTTATGGGATAAGGGAAAGCGAAATGTAATAGAATTAAATTAGCTGGTTTTTATTGTGGCACCAAGCACCCCAACTTCATCCTTTTGTATACACAAAGGTACTCTAAAACTCGGTTTGTCCGCACATTGTAACATAGGTGGAAGGGTAGAATAGAGCGAGGAAAATCTTTTAATGTTGGGGAAAAGTCCGCCCATGCCAGAGTTCCCCCTGCCTCCTGCCACTTGAGTACGGCCAATCTTTGAGATTGTTACACTTGCTGCTTCTAAGGTGGTCGTATAGCAAGGACTACAAGCCACATATTAAGGTGATCACAAAGCTCTGTACCATGTTGAAATCTGAGTCGCATGTATATGTGTATATTACATATCTGTTTTGTGCAGTATGGCACGGATTTCATCGGATGAGTCGTTGATGCAAAGATGAAGCTAGAAAAGACAAAAATATAAGTTGTTTTTTGCAGTTTACTTGTGTATAGATGTATGTATACACATAATAAGCTTTTTTCGTTTTCAACCGTGTCTTTACAGCTCAGCAACAGAGTAGCAAATAAACCAAATGTTCAACAAACTCTTCCTTTTTGCTTGCAACTCTTGGATAGTAAGTACACAATTCACAAACTTCTTTTCATGCCAGCAAGTAATATTTGACATGATAAAGAAGCTTTTGGTGATGATGGGTAGCATGAGGTTGTGTGAGACAGAATCGTGATCGTAAGGACAGTATTGTTAGGAATACATCATGCTCACTACGAAAAACCGAGGAGTTGGCAGTTAAGATTTTTTAGGAATTGCTGAGTGAGTTTACAAAAATGCTGAGTGAGCTTTAGTTGGGAAAAAATTACTGTGCATTATTCTTTGTTACATAATAACATGAAAGCTGCATTGTCTTACCACCAGTATGCCTCCATCAGATTGCACATCTTTTAGCTTCGTCATGCCAGAAGGAATACCACAAATTTCAGCAGAATAGCCAAAAACAAAAGCTAACATGAATACAAGCGTTGAGTTGTTAAAGTGCAAATAAAGTCTATGTAAAATGAAGCCTTTGTTTTTCTCGGATGTTTACCTATTTGCACATAGTGATGATGACTTGTTGAAAAGATGTTTTCCTCAAGCTATTAGTAATTTTTATTAGCCTCCTCAGCACAGAAGAATCTTGAGTATTAAGTTCTTACTTTTGTACAGGTAAATATAAAAATGCAAACAATAGCGTCACTGTGTGAATGGGTTTTTATAACATTATAGTCTCATGAACAGCATACATTAATTAGGTAAATTGCCGCACCTACCTTTTAGGCAATAATCTAAAACATTTTAATTGCATTTTTAAACGCTCATGTACATATTTGTGCCGTAACGATAGTCATCATGCCTAGGTATATCGTAAATATTCAAACGCAGCAGCGTACAAGAGCTTCGACAGTTCTGCTTTTTAATAAATTAAAAGCGGAGGAAAAGTGAAAGAAAAGCTGATTATGGTAACTTGATTTCCACTTTACATATTATTTTAATCCACGGAACAGGGCTTTACTGAATGTGATACGTGATGCACATGCGCGCATGTAAAAGAAACACGATTTATCGTTGGGCTGGGTTTTCAGTAACTCCTCTTCGAATCTGTATAATTTATGAGAGATAATATGAATCCACATACTATACATACGACAGGATATTTGATACAAAGTCATCAATGAAACAGCTCAGGATTAGGGGGTTAAAAACCGTTGGAAAATACATACAGCTGCTGCCGGATCATTTCAAAAAGCATTAAAAATAGCATTTCAATAGACCTTAGATGAATATTTTATATTTTTATTATGCAACTCTGTCGGCTTAATTTTGATAGCTACAAACAGTACAATAACGCGTCATAAAGCGGTACGAACTACGATGCTGTACTATGTTACTTTAATTGCGCAGCATTTATTTTTATTTATACGCCTTCTTGTACGTATGCATTTAAAATTCGTTATTAGAATATAATTAATCAGAATAGTACACACGTAAATTATGAATGTTGGAAATCAGTATCATCTCATACACTATACATAGTTCATGTAAGTAGTGTAAGTATATTTGATGATATAAGTAGTGTATAGGTAAAAAATCAGGGAAACTAATGTTTACTGTCTTGTAAACAAGAAGGTTGCCCACTAGGAAATAAATCTAGCCATGTGCCGTTGATTTTCTGGTCTCAGGACTTGTTGTTGAGAATTGTGCTAAAATACCAAAATGTTATAGATCCCAATGCGCATAATGTTTCCGTTCCCACATTAAGCAAATCACAGGGTTAGTCTTTACTATTACAGTAATAGCATTTTAATCTTTATATTACAATAAGGGATTAGTTTAAGTATATACAATCATAATATGTTTTAAATACACTAACAAACAAAGACCACATAAGCACACGTGCACCACTTTATCCATGCGACATCTACGCAAGCTTAGGATGTTTATGAATGTTGTAAAATTACAAACAGTACCAATCAAACATAACATATTTTGTATTTACTACAAAATTGTCAGAATCTAGTGATTGTACAAAATAAAAAATATAATGTTATAGATAATTTTCCCTCTAGACCTTTTCCGGGATTGGATGATAACTAAACTGTTCGCAGCTAGACAGAAATGGTAACAATAGAAAACAAATGGTGCACACTTTTACTTTTCCCATCGTTTATAATATTAATTCAATAACCCAAACTTTTATTATGGGATGCTCTTTTCTCCTTTCCATATTGTAAATGTGTACCATCCTTGGAAAAAGTTGTACTTTTGTGTATGCAATGTATTATCTTGTTTTGGGGGGAATGATGATGGGAGAACCCCAAGCTGCTTCACTGAACATTCAGAATTTAGCATGCCACAAAGCAAGGCAATATAAAAACGTGCCCCATTATATGTATTTTTTAACGGAAGAGTGTTATGAGTGCTATCCCATTCACCTAAAAGCAAAGCAACATAATATGCAACGTTCGGTGACAAGGATGGCTCATGGCAAAGGTAAGAGAGAAACATAAAAACGAAACTGTGAAAGTGTGAACATGATTTCATCGAATAGAAACACTCACATCTGCTCTTTTTACCACGGACTAATGACGACGACCGACGACCACCATAATCATAATATCACAATGGTACGATGTGGATTTTTGCCATCATTATTACCATCCACACCACTACAATAACTCAAAGCATACATATATTTATGGGAGCTCTAGCTTCCTTCAAACAGAAAAAACTTTGATCACTACGCAAGGCATGTTTCGTTCCTTCTGTTTTATTCAATAAGCAGAAAAAATATCGAAAATTGAAGCAATAGTCTCTGATGCACAAAAGGTAATGATGCTATTAAGTTTCTTAACATTGTTATATAGCTGAAATTGAAGCTGGCTGTGGCAAAGAATGTTCGGAAAACTGGGAAATGGAGACAGTTTTATCATTTTTGGCAAAAGCATTTTTTCTGTATTCAAGCAAAAGAGCACTACATTCACCACCAAGTAGATAGATCTACAACCAGTTATGAATCCGCTGTTAGAAAACAAAATGAAGAAAACCAATAGATGAATGTGTGTTATTGGTTGAGTGAGACAGCTTGTTCAGAATTTGAGTAAGCGTGATGCAATATTGAGCATAGTGTTCAGTGTTCTATAATTTTATGATGGCATAATGTTAGGAAATAATCAAATATCATTCACGATAAGAAAAGATGACGACCCTTCCTCGTCTCCGGTTCCATTTAATCCGCGTGTGCCAACCGATCATTATCATAAGGCTTGACTGATGACGGTTGGATATCATATCACTTGAAATCCGATGGTGAACCGCTTGTGCATTTTGTGGTCTGTTGCGGCTGGTAATTGCATCGAAAGAAAAAGCTCAAAGCTGCTTCGCTAAGTTATATTAAATCTATCAAAAATGAAGCCTTCATCATCTCGTTCATTTTTTCTGATGACTGGTAATAAAATGAATATTAGAAGAACAGAAAAACAATCTTCAAGGGAAACGATGACATGTGGTATTGGATGATTGTTCGTCTGGAGGAGGCAATTTTGCAGAACACAAAGTTTGCTAATAGTGGCGCAAAGTATCAGATTTTTATATTAGATTTCCTGTCAAATAGTATAAGAAGGTATATATTTCGAGCGGCAGATGTTTCTGATGAAAGAGAAAAAAATCTGATGAAAATAAAAATCCTTGTTCGTGAGTCCGTGATGATGTCTGCAGACCAGTATTGCAGTCTAGTCCTATATATCAAAGAGTTTCTTCGATAAAATTATAGAATTGGGCAGAAAAAACGAACACGAACGGACATGATGACGATACTAATGGTAAGCTTCACTTGCTTGCCAGAATCGGATTGTTGAAAGTTGAAACACTTACAACGTACATTGGGTAATATCAATATTGATAGTAAGCATATTTGTGACTTTTGTTCAATTTGTCCAAGTGGAAAACTTATTGTGTAAAAGTTCAACAAATATATTGGACCTTTATCTCTTTGCTTGGAATCTCCGCGAAGTTGATTTCACCGATATCTAGTGGAGAAAATGCGAAGCTACACACATAAGATCTCTGACGTACTTTGTAACTTCCAAAAGTGAAGAATTTATGAACTTGTTTACTAAGGTAAACCCATTCGAGAAAATCTACAAGAGCTCAAGGGTTTATAGATAGAAAAGTAAAAACACCAATGGGATTTAGCTTTTAGGTAGAGTCCTTCCCTGCGATCAAAAAGTTACATCGCGGTGAAGGCATGTAAGATGTAAGTATGGAAGGGAGATGGAAATGATAATGACTAGACGATGCAGGGGTGCCTTGTGACTACGTTACACAACTACTCAATGTTAAACATAAAAATTCCTAGTTAGTTGCCCAACATAATATAATAGTTACATGCAGATACCTATGTGCGTATGTAAGGTAGTTCAATTTTGTGTAATGTTCTTCTTCGTCTCCCTGATCGTTCATCTTAGAAGAGGATTTCCTCGTTTCTCAGTACTTAACAAAGAAAATTCAAGACCTTGACTTGACTCCAGTCACTGTTTTCCCGTTTTTATCCTCCTTGCTTTTTATGCATCTCCCCTTTGGCTGCATCGTTTTAGCTGCTTCTTTTTCTAATTTTAGGTTTGCCTGCGGTAGTTTAGTGGTAATAACAATCATCATCATTATCATCACAAAAGGCATACATTTTCTGTAGCTGCATCTCCAGGTTCTTGTGTTTCTTCTTGCTCTCTTCAAATTCCCCTTTGCTCTAACATCTCGGTTCTCTCTAAAAACATTACTTGTAAATATTACGAAGGTGAGCAGTTGATGCCAAGAAATACCAGATATTTTAAATGAGCCAGAGATAGTTCGTTTTAATTTTTTGTAAGTCTCATTATAGCTAGACAAAAAGCCATCTAAAGTTTCAAAAGATTTTTATGTCTAGTTGAAAATACATAAAACAAAAATTTAAATGCAAAACTAATTTTAGGACAAGGAACAGGACAGAAAGTGTAAGCCATATTATATAGGATTTTTTCAAACTGTAAAACAGTACTTTAGAATACCTTACAATTCAATGAATATTATGATGTTTGAAGTTCTGCTTGCTTTGCTGGAAAAAGTCTGACTCCAACGTATGCCTTTCGAATGCCTCGCAGGCATTTTCAAAAAGTCAGTTCTAGTAAAGTTATTATATTCAATATTCGTCAAGCAATAATACACATTACAACTTGTACATTGATCCTAATCGCCTTGTGTTGTTACAATTTTAAGGTTGTGAGTGGAGTGGAGTATGCATGCAAGATACATATTTTTCTAAAACTGCTCCTTTTTATCAAATTGTATAACAACAATATAGTATGAAAATGTAATCTAATATTAATTATTATTCCCTAATTTGTCAATAAAGCTAAGTAGATTTTAAATGTTCACCGATTCACATAATGTTTGGTTTGAAATATGATAACATTACTTGGTTTCATATAAAGATACACATCTAAATTACTTGTGCATTTCACAAATTAATTAAATTCTGGCTTCATGGATTCATGGTATTGGTAGGCAATTTTATTGATTTAGCAAAATTGCATGTAAAATTATGAAGAAGTGATTTTAAACTATCTTGCGCAAAATTTTCAAATCCTAGCATTTGATTTTTACAGATTATTATGTTTTTCCTGAAAAACATGGATTTCCAAACGTTGTCTTCTTTCTAACAATACAAAATTGTAATTTTTCTTCAAAGTCTAGTCAGTACATAGATGTCAAGCCCAAAAAGTAATAAAATAAATGTCAACATGACGCATAAACTTGCCTCAGCTTCAAATTCAAGACTGGAAATGGCTTGCTTAGCTTTTATATTACACTATTATATTTATGAATTTCGCACAGAAAGGCGTTATAACCCAAGGGACTTTGTTCCATTCGCAACCCTATATGGTATTTATTTTCGAGGTGTTATTTTCGTATTCCACGCGGTACAGTAGTGACGAGCGAAAGAATGCAGAAACCGTAAAAAGGAGACAAATTGGTCAGGGGAACCCCTTTGAAATTTAATATTCTTTTTCACACGACAGGCATACCCAAGCCGACTACAAATTCATTTTCATGTTACCCAAAACATTATTTACAACTGAGGACTTCATACACAGTAGCTGAACTTTGCATCACGAGCGTCATGTATGTTACAAGAAATTACTTCAACGAATAAATGGGTAAAGAAGTTGAGTGTACACACATTATTTCGCATTTCATGTTGTAGCCATTTTGACAAACTTATCGTGTTCGTGACACATTCCATTGAAAAGGGAGTACCCAGATTTGTCACCGTCACGTCACGCCATCAGACCTTCTCTTTTGCTGACAAGTTTTATTTTCATTAAATTGTCCTCCTGTATCAGCAACCATACCGAACGATACCCGCATTCCAGTCCTTTAGGGTACATATAGTATGAGGAACTAGTCAACTCAAGTGTAATTTCATTATCGAAACTTTCCGCACCAACCCGCCAGCGAGTTTCGTGCGACAAGCAAACCGTAGTCTGGATGCACAGTGGAGGAAGATGGAGAGGTCTCCACTTGAAAAGACAGGAAAATTGAGCTACTCAAGTGTGATATTTGATGGTAATTGAAGTAAATGATCTCAACAATAGGGAAAATGAAGAAGCGTACAATGATGATGATAATAGCGGTGATATAGTCCAAACAACAAATTGGGATGAGAGCAATCTATTTTGAAGTGCTCTTGATGCATACCAAAAAATCTTTCTCAATTTACTTGCCTTTTTGCTGTTTACATTGATATGCACCTTACAGGCAATTTACAAGACGAATGTAATCATTTTCTCTCTCCCACGGAACATATTATTGTTTCATCCACTTTCAGTGTGCCTACATTCAATGCAACCCGTACTAACGGGAAACAGAAGTAAAATGTTACGGCATTAGTATAATTTGCGTCGAATTTTTATCAGAAAGTGCGGCTCAAGGGAAATTGGAAAAGTGAGACAGAGATGAATCCGGTATTTCACTCAATTTGTTTCTTCTTCACTTTACTTAAACCGACTATGACGAGTACAATGGTGATGATCATCATCAAGTTGATTGTTCCATCTTTTTATTCCATGTTTGTGTAACTTGCCGATTCCAACAGTGCTGCAAATAAACATAAAAGCCTCAAATGTGCCAATGTACCACTTCTCAGTTTTCGCTCAATTCAATCACGTATGGGAAAATTTCTACTAAACAAATGAACATACAAATATTCACCTCCTTGTGTAGGCCAACAACACTCATTTTTGCCAATGAAAAATGTAACACGGCACCACACACTCCATTATTACCATCTATGCAGCTTTCTCCCTGACTTTCATTTTATTTATTTTCTGCTCCCTTTTCCGTACCAAGTTGCTACTTTATATAATAACAAAACTTTGGCTGCATGAGAGCTTACTTTTTGTCGACGATACTGATACGCTTGTCTGTCAGCGAAACTCAATTCAGGGAGAAAATTGCATTCCAAACATTCCAGTCGCCTGACTAAATATTTTCGCTTTTACCATCATCACATTCCCATCATCATCGTCGTCGTCAACAAACACAAAAAGCAACCATGATTCTTGCCGTCGTCACTGAATCATCCTTTGCCAGACTCATAAAGAAGGCAAAATATAGCTACTCTCTACACTTTTTATATTTTCTCAAAGAAATATAAAACTACCTGTGTAAAATCTTGTGCAGTTTTATATAAAGAGATGCTGCGTTTTATAATGCCCTCACATCATGCAACAATAACGGAGAACAGTTTAGGTAAAAATAATATGTATTTATTGCATGATTGCATGTCTACTCATCCAATCCTTCAACGAGAAAGGGTGTGCACAGGTACAGCTACTGGTCTTTTTTCGCATCCTTTTTTCTCCTCTCTTTATTATCCCCTTATTTATCCTTTCATTCCGACCGCGTCCACAATTTTTCTTCCCACTTTCCGGATAGTTTTTTTTTCTCGCCGTAGGTTTTCCCTGGTGGATGGTTATTGGATTGGATTAACCATAATAACCTGAAAGCAATCAAGTAATATGCCCTGTTACATATACCTGACCGCCATGAGAGATATATTCAATTACAACTACTTTTGGATTTCACAAGCCTGGCTTGCACTGTTCAGGAAGAAAGCAATACAGCGTGATTGTGTCCGTGGAAGAGTAGAGTAGCATGAGAAAAAAACTATTAATCTATCCTATTTTCCCATTATGCCCTTCACATTTCCATTTGCTGTGACAGGACTATCACCAGAGCAGACCAAAGACCGAGAGAATGCGTAACGTGTGAATTGTGAAGTGTTTGAACTGGCACAGGGAAGAATTATTGTTATGTATTCCAAAAGGCAACGGAATCGATCCGCTCACTCGTGTGAAATTAATGTAAAAAGAGAAGTTAAAGTATTTAGACGATGAAGTGAATAAGCCTCTATGCTACGACTCTTTTTTGTTCATTTATCTAACGACTGTATACCAAAAGAAAGTACATAACTGGATAACAGTTTCCTGAAATAAAGAAAAAGAGGAAAGAAATTGGCGGAAGGGTGGGTCCGATTTGTGGAAGCAGAAATAGAGATTTGATCTGAAATTCCAATGAAAAACTATTTCATTCGACTTTATTAGCTTGGTCGTTCTTTCTAATGCATACTCACAAAGTATTGCACTTTGGTTGATATTCTGGCTGTTAGTGAAAATCATGACATGCATGTGTACGATAACGACAAAACGTACTTGGGATCCAATTCAAAGCCTCCCTTTCTTATACCAGCTTTCCCTTTATGTTCAAACCTCTCCTTCCATAAGAATCCCAAAAAGCTAACATATAAGAGCAATATTGCATCATTTTCACTGAAATTGCCTTTTCTCGGCCATCACTGCATGAAATGATGTGATAATATATTGAGAAAGCGTGAGTTCGTGTGGGATGAAAGTTACCACCATCAAGCCTCTCTTCTACTCACTTCCAGAGAGCAAGAATAAAGCCAATCTTCTTGATTCTCGTTTTGCATGGCTATATCATTATCAACGTACATTCAGTTTTTCACTTAACGAAGAGAATGTTTATATTACTTAACTGGGAATCAGGATAATGGAAGAGACCATGCAAAGAAATGCTTTCGCATTTTTCGTGGCGAATGGTTCTATTTATGACTTACATGTATACTGCATCCTATAATAGGATTCCTATATGAATTCAACTTGCATTTACGATTTGATGCAACGGTTCAATTACATATATGAACATATCCACTGAATCTACTGAATCCACTAAATCCTTTATGTAATCCAATTTACCAAAAATGATATGATTACACATGTTCAGGAAGGCATATATATAAATCAATGAAGGATTATATTTACAAAACTACAAACTACGGATTTCAGTGCACGATGATTTTCTCAACATGATGCAAATTTTGGTTTGGAGCAAAAATATCTCCTCACCAATTTACGTACTAACAAAAATTTAATGCAAATTACCCGTTTTCTTCATGATGACAATAATTGTTTAAAGTTTTGCCAAATGCCAAAATTTTTAACGGAAACTCTTGAATAAGTTCCGTAAAACTGTTTAGAACGCTTAAATGTTGAAACGAAATATTATTACATACAAAATGATGCGCAACTATTAAATACAAAGTTCCTCTTTTTCGCACTAGACAATCTAGTCGCTATATTAAATGTATTCAGCGTATGTGGATAGCGTTTCATGACATACTCATTTTTCTTTGCAATACCTTTGCAAAAAGAAGATTCATTTGTTCAGGTTAGTGAATTACGAGGACCATAGCCGCTGTTAGTATTTCATTAGTGCTCAAGCGTGACACACATTATTAATAATCCTTCTTTTGATGACAGTGACAAACAATGCATGTCTTGTGCGTGGCGGTGATGAGGACGAGATAGAAACTCTTTCTTACTGTAAATAATGATGATGACGAGCAAACTGCAATAATTATTCGAGCCGAAAAAGATATACACAGCAAGAATGTGGCCAAGCCATCATCATTGAATCATTACATGGCATATAAGCTATATGGGTTTCTTCTCATGTGCACTGAAACGTTATCTGAGTTGTTAATCATGTGTGCTACGTTACAACGGACAACGATGATGATGGGGATAATTAAGCCTGTAATTACTTGAACATGAGGATATAATCGATGCGTTTGTTGACAATACTAAATAAATGATCATAATGATGGTAATTTTCAGTGTGCAGTTCTCATGTGTATGGTGTTACAACAAATTGTTTTATCAATACCGTTGGACATGTGATAGGGACAACATAAATAATTACATCATGCCTTTGCTAGCATATTAAAGTAGGAAAGGTTCGTTATTTCCTTAAAATTAGGTGTCTTGCTCATGATGAATCGTGACTAGACAAACTATTTTTTTATTTCTAAGACCCAGTAAAATGTCATACTTTTCGGAACCCTTATTAGCTCTTGTTCCACTTCAATATATCTGAGTTCTCAGACTATTTAAGATTGCAATATGCCGTTGATTTTGTGGATTTGACAGCCATCTTTAAATTTCAACTCGTTAAATTGAGGCAATAATACGTTTAACATTTCACCTTTGGAAAACTTTCAATTTTTAACAATTTAGTTAGTTGAAGAGGCTCTATTTGCGGGAGGCGGAACTGTATATAGTCATATTAGATGCTTCAACTTCAAGTAATAGGCAACATTATAAACATAGAAAATTTAACTGACTATTATTGTGTATATGCACATTTCACATTTTATAATATAATAATAATACTACACTTCACCCATCATATTTTCAGCAATCATCAAAAATATTTTTCTTCGTACTAGTACAATTTGCTTGCTAACAACAGCAAGTCACAGTACAATTATGGTACACGCTCAATTTGAAAATGCTGTACAAGGAGGAGTAAGAAAATTACCTGCCGAACCACTTTTGTTTCGCACCACAAACGTGTTACAAACCAGCTCGTTAACAAGATAGACATACGTAAAAATTCAACTACTCTCAATGTTCTCAATGCATAGTAATTTTTTCACTAGTGCAAACGAAAAAAATGACAGCACTTACTAAAAAACTAAAAACATTGTGCATAGCGTTTAAAAAATGCATAATCACAATCACTTTAGCCCGTAAGATTTCATTAATCCTAGGTAAGCAAAACTTGACTGGATGGACTAGCTTAACCAAACATTTTTATACTTTTTATTGACAATTGCTAACAAGGGGATTTTGATTTTTCTTTCCGTTGATCCCCTATGTCTTTTATTGCTACAAACTAGTATATACCATCAAAATGTCCATGGTCGATAGTACATTGTGTTTAATCATTGTACTGTTTGCATTAATTTGAAAAGTAGTTTAGATGCAACATACCTGCATCATATCTTATGTAAAGAATAAGAAGGTTAAAGACTTTAAGATCCACATTCTACAAGGTGGTTTTAGGTGCTTTTCACCAGGCTCAATGCAATGATTCTATTCTTTTCTAGTGTTACACAATTATTACGATGAAACTACGTGCTTGCGGCAACCGATTGCATCAAAGAGAACCAAAAAGTCAGCTTTCTTCTTCTCCTGCTGTACTGTATTATTTGTTGTGTTAAGATATGCGAATATGGCAATGCTGCAGGATTTTTGATGGTGCCAGAAACACAAGTCAATCGGATCATTATCGTCGTCACGAAATTATATTATATTACGATGAAATTTATGCCTCTTTTATTTTCTAACCTCTTGATTTCCCGACCGACACGGACGGCTGACTGACAGGTGGTCCTTCTTCTCGTTCTGCATCATTCACTCACGTTTACAGTCAAAAGTGAATAAAAACCAGCATTTTCTGTAGTGAAAAGCAATTTCTTTTACATCATTTTATGTACATTCTATTCATTCTTTTACCCTTACTTTCTTGGAAAGCAGCATATATTTTACATTTGATATCATCATCATGACTCTGTACATATAGCAGTTATGCGTGTTTCTTAAAAATGTGCGTGGTGATTAGGTGACTGATGGTAGACCTTAAGTAATGGCTGGGTGACTGACTCATTGTTTTAACCATCCATTGATGATGATATAAAATGGTAATCACTTTTACACACATATAAAGCATTCCTACATAGTTAAGCTGCTTCTCTCATTAGTAGAAGAAATATATTCGAAACTATATAAAAACTCTGAACTTTGCAACACACTTTTAGCCATTCATAGCGTGATTCGAACTTATTTACACTATTTGCTCCCTCTGGTAAAAAATGATATTATTATGCAGAATATTATATCCTAATGATTATTATGACCTGTTATTATAAAGACCCTTTTCCAGTTTTTCCTTAATTCTTATCATATAAATACCCTTTTTGTTATAGTCTTTACCTAAACGTTACAATCGCATGTTTTCTAATCATATTGGCTTGGCATGATTACCATGATATGATCATACATTGTGATAAATGATAATGATCATTTTGTGGACCAACCAGCAGCATGGTCGCATCGCAATCTTTTGAGAGCTGATTGGAATCTTGTTTAGCGAATAACTAACATGTAATTACAGCATCTGGCAAGAGTATTTTTCAGCTCATTAGGATTTATCAACTAGGCATGATCAGTTTCTTGGTTCATTTGTAAGGGTAGTGGGAGGGGGCGATTAGGCATTCGTTTTTCATGAACAGTTTTGCTATTTTAAATTATATGAAAAGTGTCTTTTTGTTTTCACGTTTTTCCAGACACTGTAACATGCTGGGTGACTTGACTTGACTTGATAAAATGGATGATTTTCTGCCTTTATAGTAGCAATATTATGAAGAGTCCGAAAATGACTGTATAAGCATTAAGGATTTAAAAAATACTTGCACAATTCGATATCATAGTCATTAAAATTACTAGCCATACTAATATTTTTAGAAATATTCAGAAAACTAGGGTTGAATTGAAGAATTAACTATAGCTATATTCTTCTGTGAATCACGATATTTATAAAAATCGTACATGATTGTGTGCTTGCAACACATTTTTATTAATTTCCAAGCAAGCAAAACTCCGACCGAGGCCACCCAAGTTGACGGTTATTTTAGACACTAAAAAGCGTGTAGCAGACAATGTGCCAGAGAAAGAGGGCTAGGTGACCGCACGTAGCATAAATTATTTCTTGTCCTTCTAATCATGATCCCTTTCCTCAAGATTATTCTACATTCTTCTGTAAAAGAAACGTTGGCGTACACTAAAATACCGAGCAAAGATTGCTTATTTGGTACATGTAGCATCCCGCAGCCAGTGTACCTTCTCTATGAGGCAACCATTTTTGTTTCCCGTCAACAAAAACGAGATGTAGAAAAGCGAGAACAAAGAATTATGATACTAAAAACTACGTGAGTGAGATGGGCGCATTCATGTAACACATTAACAAGGGTCTCATTCTGTTCTTGCTTCACTGGAAAAATTTCCTGTGGCTATTCAGTAACCGTTTTTTGTTGGTTGTTGATTGTTACATCGTTACTTGGTGGGCTTTTACATAGCTTAAAACGCGTTTTGCTGTAATGGTTGTATAGTTGTAATGATGATCGTCATCAGGACGAGGGTGCCTACTAATGGATTCCAGGTGGGTAAGTTTCCCTTCTAAATAACACGGTAATACAGTAATACTGTTTGAGAGAGTTTAGGTTGTCAGAGTAGAAGTACAGGCAAGCTTTTTCTCTTGGTACAAATACTGTAAAAAATATAACATAAGTATCCAGTATGGTGTTTTTAAGGGATATTATGATCAATAAGCATTCTTTAAGCTTTATGCTTGAATAAAATTACTGCTGGATCATCGTTTTCTTTTATATTTCCCCATTATTATTTTCATGATTTGATGCTCATGGGAGGTGGGAGGGAAGATACCCTGCTGGACTAGAGTAATGATAATGGTGATGATAAATGTCCATGAAAGGACTAAGTAGTTTGTTTAGATTATAGTCGATATACCAGTCATTAGTCATTCGGCTCAATTTTCTGTGCGTTTACATAAATCTCTCATATAGTCTTACATGAATCAGATAGACTAGAAGTAATATCTGAATAGCTGTAGTCCGGTAAAAACTTATTCATCTACGATTACTCCCACATTCTATAAAATAACATATTTTACTTGTTCAAAAATTCAAAATGCACACTTCAGTATTCTTTAGTGAAACATTTTCGATAATAATTCTACGGTTTGTTTTACTTTTGTTTAAGCTCAGGCTAGATCCTTATCTATTTTAAAATTATTCATAAAATTACTTTTACATGAATTTTCGAACCTAATTCCAGCTCAAACTTGGAAGAATATTGTCTTTCTTTCAGTTCATATGGTCTTTCAAAATTAAATAAAAATCCCCAGTTATTTCTCTTATTCTCTATTATTGGGGATAAAACCTCAAATTATGAAGTAACTTAAGCAATTTTAACTTTTTCTAAATTGATATTTCATAATAACCATTTGCTCAACCAACCCTGATATATTGATTTAGTAGTCTAAACTCAAAGCAACGACAGAATATGACCGCAGACTTTGCTAAGTATAATAAGTTGCGGAGATACATTCTGATTTTCTTCTATCCCCAGTTGACAGTTTGTAACATCATATTTTGACTGCAATTTCAACATGTTGTTTGGTGACTTTGCGAGCTCAATAATGCGTATAAGGAACGGACTTATTATCACTGATATTACACAGGTAGCAAAACAAATGTACACCGGACATGTGTATAGGAGTACGTGCCGAAGAATATTACATTTTGCTGTGACAGGTATGGCAAGATATAAGCGTAAAAACATGCCGTCACCGTGAGCAATTGATATATACGCTCGTCTGACTGGCTACTGCTATTACACGAGAGAAAACTAGCCATTTTTATGCAAATGTCTACATTTATTTTTCACGCAGCATTACACACTGAAAAACAAGACAAATAAAAAAATGATATACGTCACTAACATTTTTCTTGGTTTGTAGAAGTAAAGAATATCACTTTTGTTGTTAAGATATGATCATACCTATTTTGAAACCCAAAAATACAGTAAAAATTAAATAAATATGTAAATCAAATTAAAATATAATACACAAAAAACTTTTCACATTTTTTAAAAGTCAAAATAAGTTTGTACTTGTAATGTAACAGTACATGTTCGATACACTCAATGGAAATGAAGAATTGTTGATCATAACTCACCACCCCTCTATTTCTTTACAAATAGTAAATGATTCATGATGATTTGATGCAAACGGGGAGACGATAAAAATGAATAAAAGAGTGCTTTTACCCATGAATATATCAATCAACAGTAGAAGAAACAATACAAAAATAGGAACTTTTTCCTGCAAAGTAACTTGCTAACATTCTGGTCATTCTGCTATAATATAGTAACGCAGGCACGCTTTGTTTTGTAGCGTATCAAAATTGAGAAAAATTCTAATATTATGGTGTGGATTGTGGATAATGCCCACATGATAAAGGGTTTGAAAATAATAATGGATACATAGTTTATATGTACAGCCAACCAAAAGCTAAATATTATTCCTATCGTTCTTTCTTCATACTGAGGCATATATTAATAATAAAATAATTATTATTCATACAGCCATTCATATTATGCCAGCTACTTCCCGTCTTCCATTATTGCACGCTCCCCGGCTCCACACAACAACTGATGCGATAAAGCAATAGAAAATGGGCATGGGTTTGGCCCAACTCAAATGAAATGTAAGGATAAAGTAAAATGAAATGGCGTGCTGTCAGGTACGTGCACACCTCATTGGCGAAAAATTCCCTGGTCACGGCAGGATTGTTGATAATATTTACAAAGAGTAAGTCATATGCAGGTACATAAAAACAAGGCAATTAGAATGGATATATAGTAATATGGTAATATATAGTAGTATGCTGTTAACAGTATATTTTGAAGTTACTTCTGTGCTTTAAAACTTTATGCAGACGTTTTTAAGCTTTTTAGTTTTACTTGCTTGTACGTTGTGCGTACTGTAAAAAGAAAATCACAGAAAAAATGTCCCCGTTGACCCCTGCTCCTGTCAGACTTTACAATTTTTTTGGTGATGTTGTTCAATAACCTGTCAAGTTGAAACAACAATCTTACCTATTACTCATACCAGGGGAATAAGTGTCTGACAGTTTAACTGTAAGCCTAATCTTGCATATTCTTGTATGTATTACACACAAATACCATAAGTTGGTGTAAAACGCCCCTGAGGACCTGTTCCCATAATGTAATTATTATATCAAATTTTGTTTGGTGCTGATGCTTATTCTTAATGAGGAAAGTACGCAGAGGCAACAGTATCATATAATATTTCCTGAAAATTATTTTGCTTCATAATAAAAACAAATATATAACTTTCTAAATGTATCGTATCTCTAAGAAATTAGCAATCCATTGAAAACAAAATCCATATTCCCACTCCGCATTGACTTATCTTACGTAATGGCAAAACAATTTGCTGATTGTTGACAGCCACACAACAATAATGTGATAAATTATTGTTGGCACAGTTGTCGATTCTTATTGTAGTAATTCATGTTTACATCTTGTAGCAAACAAAACTTGCGTACAATTAATCAGTGGTAGTAATTGTTATCTACCTATCATCAAGCAGGCATGCAAATGGTTAAACCCGAGAGTGTACTGTTAGTTTAGTTTGTTAAAGCGATGCATTATGTGACATGCAAAGTTTTTTAGTAGGACAAGAAGAGTTAACGTACCACTACCGTTCCTGAAAACAAATATAGTTTCAGTTTATTCTTCAGAGTGCTTGGTCTTTGGTGTCTACAACAAAAGGAAACTTTTAAAATGACAAAATGATGACTTGCAAAGCGACTCACCCTTTTATAAAAATAACGTTGATGAATGCATTCAAAGTTAAAATAAATTGCTTTGGAGTGGTGTTTGCATAGAATGAACAATAATAGCAAACCCAACAGACGACGACTAGCGACGCATTAAAAAACATACGCCTAGCTAAAGTGATTAAAAAACTTATGAGTTATGTTATGGGTAAACAGTACTAGTTCAGTAATGAGTATAATATAATAAATAATTATATGCATGTCTAATTTCAAACAATATATTTTATCCGGTAGCTTATCTTCAGCAATTTGCAAATAATTATCTGCATAATAATTATTAAGATGTGTCTAGTAACAATTAATTTGTAATTACATACAAAGTAGTAAGTAGACAATTTTAGAACCTTTTACATACGTACTTTTTCATTTATCCATCTTCATTGAAATAAAAAACTACTCAGCAACTTCTCTACGAGTATTCATTTTTGTGTATATCTATTTTATTTTCAACTTGTGAATTGTGAGGGCGAAAAGTTGAATCGGAAGGTAAGTGGTTTATAAAGTAACATCAATTTATTAGCATAGCACGAGTGAATAAAACGCATTGTGGCTGGTGACGATGACATATGGGATAAATATTTATGAATCCTTTAGAATATTTTCCATTAATGCACTCTGAAAATATTACCAGAGAAGCAGGTAGATATTTGCTGAAGCTATGAACGTCTAAGTGAAATTTATTGTAGTGTCCGATGGTGGTATTTGTATGCCTAAAATCTCCGTGTCAGTCAAAGGGTTAGCAGCTTTGATTCTGATTTAATGCTACCAGCGTTTTAATGTATTAGCAATTTAAACGGAAAGTAGACATTTGGATGAAAATGGAAGGCTAAAGGATATGTTGCAATGTGATGGGTAGGGTGATGTGTTCAATTCTCCTAAAGTAAATGCACGCGATAACATACAGTAAGTAACAGTGCTGAAGTTTCAGGAATGGAACAACACCAAAGATGAATGAGGTGAAAACATCTTTCTCTGAAAGAGCTCTGATTGTGCGTCATTGTGAGCTATTTGCTGGGAAAATGTTTCCCATGAAAGGTACTACGCCGGATGTACCACCTACCATCCTGGCAGTTGGCAGAAAACGGATGTAAGCGTGAATTATGAAAAAGTGTCAGTGATTTACTTACCTTTTAAGTAAAATATAAGCACGATATGAATACAGTATACTTTCAGCTAAGCTTTTCAGCAAAACCCATTCAAGCAAGAGTTATACTATCCAATAATATGTGAAAATGTTAACACGTACGGTAATGCAGTAGCATTTTTAATTGATTGATGTAATGCTTTATAAGTACAATAGAAAGAGGAAATTGTGATATATTTATATGCATAATATGTAGTCTGTTTGTTTTGTTACTGCCTTCACTTTGTTCACCAGCAGCTCTAAAGAATAAAATTAACGTTGTTTTCTTGTGTTACCGTAAACCATGATGCAGATACAAATTTGCTGACAATCGAAAAGAGTGTAAAGTACAAAACGTGTTTTCCTTTACTAGATGCACCCAATAACAAAGAGGGGTACGTTAAAAGAAACATGCATGTCATGCAAACAGGACAGGTAAACCAAAAAATATTCCGCAACAATGCAGTATGGAAAATGTGCCTCTACTTTTCATTGTGTTAAAAATTCATAGAAGATCAAGAAATGCTGCTGAAAGTCAAAATATTGACGGTAAACTTCTTTTCTTCAACACGAAATCTATCTCAAAACATTATCTCTGTTAAGTCAAGTGCAATGGATCATGGGTCTGCCTTTGATACGTGGGCTCACCCACCTTTTTTGTTTGGACAATCATCATAACAAATATTCCGACATGCAACCTCAAAAAAGATACGACGAACGTTCTAGCTCGCTGGATCATTTTCTTCTTATTATGATAAGTGTACAAACTTGACAACAGGAGTAAACAACAAAAGGAGAGTGATTTACAACAGGTTTTAGCGATATTTTACAATCCTCAGAAAAGGGACCGCTCCCTCAAGATCACCCAGAAACTTTCACGCAGTTGACAATGCTAATCGGGTCTCACCAGTCACAGATCCATTGTTATCCAGATAAGAAAAGCTTCAGCTCACAGCGGCATACCATCCATTTACTTTTTTGTTTATGCATTACCACTACAGTTGACATTTGCTACTAAAATACAATGAATGCATTTTTTCGTTTTATGTAAAGGGTCCTAAAAGGTAAACAATACAATAATTTGGTACTTAAGGTAAATGACTTTAGCGATTATCGCCTTGCATTATTGAGAATAGATGACTTTTTGTATTTATGTCCTGATATATTATGACTTGTACTTTCTCAGGAACTCAACGAAAAGGGACATTTTCCAAACAATCACTTCAATAATTATTGCACATTATTATCATTATTGCTTTACAACAACCCTTTTCAATGTCATTTTTACCTGAGGAAATCATTCAGTTCATCATAAAATTTGGAAATATTTTCCCATGCTCATGAATGAACTTTCTCAGGAATTTCGGTTTATTACTAGGATATGGAAGTATGTAGCATGAAATTAGCTCTGAATTTATTGACTGCAATGTGTTTTCAAACGCTGTTTTGACTCTATTCTGTTGAATGTGAGAATGCATATTTTCTAGTTTAGCTCAAACAAAAAGTTGTTGTTTAAGAAAAATGATGCTATGCAAATTTATGCATTATTCGATTCGAACGAGTTATTTCTATTCATACATTATGAACGCTTTACTTGCAACTTACTTTGGTTACAAACTATAAAAAGATTGAATTGATCTACTAGAAATGAACTATCATTTCCATTTCCTGTTTCTCTTTATTATGACTCATGGCGGAAGAACAACAAAGCAGGATGAAAAGTTTTCATTGTTTGATCGAATGCTCACGAATACATGCAACAACCATCATACTTGTATTTCTGCTACTGGTATTTGAAAAGACAAGCGCTCTTCTATGGTCTCCTCCAGACTCCAGTGGATGCACAGTAAAAAACTATGGTTGTTTTTGTCCTCAAAATCAACGAAAAATCCCGCAAAAATGCAATAGTTTGTTTGATGAAGAGTTATTGGTCTCTGCAAACGGGTTTCCTACTCCTGTGACGGTTACATATCCCACAGTATCGCCACATTTGAAACCAATTGACATGGCCGCAGGGACCATCTGCAAGATTGATAAGTATTGTCAAATTAGCATTGAGCTTGCGGATCCCAAGTGGGATATCATTGACTGGTGTTTAACAACAGAGATGTCAAATCTATATCATTTACAACTTCTTGGACCACCACATTCCCCCGTGTGCTGTGACTCTGGAAATGACAAAAAATACACAATGATGTGCATGAGGAAAGACTTTGCACTCCAGCGATTCATGCAGAAACCTTTTATAATCTCGGTGTACATGAAACTCTTACCCCGAACACCCATAACTTTCCGATTGTCCTTAGTACTACTGGATTCTTCAGCGGTTAGCAACGTAATACCACCAGAGTTTGCCAATAAGAAAAATAGTGGTGGTGCACCCGTTAAACTTGTAAAAGTGGAAAAATTGATTCTTGATGCTTCGTTAATAAAGAAATGGGAGGACCTTTAAGGAGGAGGACTAATAATTTTCAATCTTACATTATATAAGTTATAAACACCTTGAAATAAACTAATGGCACATCGTAAATGTATTATTAAAAGTCTTTGTTCTTTCATATTCAAAATGTTCATACATACTATTATTTGTCTTGATAAAATAATTGCCAATCATTTCTGTAAAAACTGTTCCGTGAAAGCCTAGAACCCGAACCCCCTAAATGTCATTTCCTTAAAAATGGCGCAGAGGACCACAAGTTCCCACTCGTTCCTATCCATTTGCTACGTTACATTCATTACAAAGCGTAAAGTTTAGTCGGATTGATTGTGATAGTGATGATGCTTAACAATATTACAGGCACGCATACACTTCCGCCACCTGTTGTACAAGTAAAAGCCTATGTGCAATCAAACAGTTTCCTTTTAGATCGCGCAAGTTTATGCCACAAGAAAGCAGCACTACGATTGGTTTGAACCTTTCGGCCGCTCGACTTAAGGATCATTATTTCTATGATGCGCTGTACTTTTTTGGGCTCTGGAAAATATCAAACGAAGTGCGAACATTTTATAATTTATTGAATAAGCTTTATTCACAGTATCACAGTTATAGAGTTCACATGAAATTACACAAATGTGAATTTTAAAAATAAATCATATGAATTTTCAATAAATCTCCACCTTTTTAGAAAGTGTATGGAAATGAAATGACTCTGACCTCTAAACCACGAAACTTATGAAATGGGTATGACTTCAACTTATACTAATAGTGAAGGATGTACCACCGATGAAACAGAATTAACACTTTTTTGTATGCATGCTTAACTTTTTTGTCTTACTTAGGACCGATGGATGATACTCATCACAAGATACCAACTACAGAAATTGCTTTAAAGTTTGGGACACACTTATTTCGTCTTTGTTGTTTTACTTTAAACTATGTTGTACAGCTGCATTAACAATTCTTCATTTAGAGCAAATAAATTCATTAAGAATTTTTTGTTAGAAAAGTTTTTTCTTGTCTGTGACGAAGACAGTTATTTGTTTTTATTAATATTTATAAACTTTCATTAGAGTAGGAAAATTAACAAAAGCAATTGTCGAAATCATCATCAGATAAGCCAAGGCTATCCCAAAAGGCTATTCTATCGGCAAATATGTTTTCAGCCAACTCCGTGTCAATATCTATTCTGTACCATTTCTGTAAGCCCTCCTCAGGCTTGATAGGTGGGAAATCACGTTCTGAACCGTAAGTGGCAGAAGGAACACTGTAAAGTTTATTGGGAAACACATTTTAATGGATCAAACGGTCCTTGTACAGGAGCACTCTGAAAATGAATATAATTTTGCATACCCAGTTTTGATAAAAGATGCCCACAGTTTTGTGACAGACTTGGAAACTTCATCGTGTACAGGATCTGTACGTACTCTTCGGAACAAAGGGCTTACGATCATATCCAGTTCAGCAGCGTGGGTTGCATCTGTTTTTTGGAAGAATGAAATGTTTTCAAAATTCTCAGAATCTGAACTCATTAAACTTATTCTGGGCTACACAAACTTATTGATCTGCATTCTTAGGTCACGTACATACCTAAAGAGTAATTTCTATGCAAATCCTCCCACCCGAACTCTATTCCGACGAACTGAAAACATTTCATTTTGTTCAACATATCCATAATAATTTACGAGCATGCTTTGACAAAATGAAATTTAACGTAAACTTGCTGTATACCTTGTTGAATGTATAAAGGTATGGGTATGTGGGTGACAGTTTTGAATACAGGTTCATAAAGCGCACAACGGATGTGACAAACAATCTGTCTGAGTAAAGATGCGACAACTGAGTGAAAGTGGAGTTGTCATCCAAAGCAAAGCCACCGGATCCAAAATAAAACTCCTGGACTTTATTCGCAATCTCTTCTAGACGGTTGGCGGGGGCTTTTTCATCAAAATAAAACGCACCAGGAGCTACATTATTAAAGTCATCCTGCATTTTTTGCCTATCCGCTACTGCGTATGCTGCTCCCGAAAAGAGTAAATCTATAGGAAAAACAGCGTGCTGTTATGCAAGTCATTACAATGATTTATGGTAAAAATCAAGACAAATACTATGAAGGAAACATACATGATGCCCACAAATAAATACCCTCCTCTTTCACAACACCTGCGAGTAAAGGTACTTTGGTGACATTTCCAGATACCAATAGATCAAATGGACTGGTGGGTAAGAACGTATTTGATCCATCGCCAATAACTGGCTCCACAGTGGGCCCAAATCCAGCGATTGGGTCTTCAAAGAATTTTAATGTGATATTTCTTGCAAGTTGACGCTGCGCAATTGTTTCGGCTGGAACGGCTCTTAAGCATTGAACTATGGCGGTTGTACTGTTAGTATCGGTACAGTTAAGATATTCGGCTAATTTTTTCGCATATCTTAATGGCTTTCTTGTGTGTGACCATGAGTCTAAAAAGGTGCCACTTTGTGCTATCGCGTGTTTGAAAAGTCCTGTAAAGCATAAGCATTTAAATTTTCAAGCTCTATGATGTATGAATTGGAGTTGTGTTGCTGTATGAAATGTGTACGGGATATTTCCAAAAGTCTACCTTTGCTCATTGGAGAGGCCAAATGATACGTTACTGATGCCGATCCAGCGGATTGGCCCATTAAAGTAACGGCAGACTTGTTGCCTCCAAATGCATGGATATTGTCTTGAATGTAACGAAGTGCCATTACCTTATGGTGCCATATAACCAGATTTGTTATAAAAGTTTTTGTTTTTGTTATTATATGCCTTGTTACAAACTTAAAAGTGGTATGTTAATAAAATAGTTTACCTGGTCCTGTTTTCGTGACCAATGATCCATGCAATTATCATTAATAATTAACATTAATAAAAAATTTAAGAATTACAGTTTATAAAGTACACATAGTATGCAAGCATACCTTAAGACCGTAATTACCCGGAGAAGCTTCATCCTGTGTACTTAAAAATCCCAATATACCTAGACGATAATTGATTGTGACGAGCACAACATCTTCGTCTATTAAATAGTTTGGCCTAAAACAAAAATTTCTCATTGGTATGTAGTGGTTTCATTGTTGTTTCTTAATTTTTTATTTTTTATTCTCACCCATAATTATCCCCTGCGCCACCTTGGAAAGAACCACCATGAACGTAAATGGCCACGGGTAAGGTTGCATTTTCAGATCCGAGCTACAAAATGTCATCAAATTAGCAAAGTCCAAGAATTTGTGTAAAAAAGTAATCTCTAAATTAGAACAATTAACTGAGTACCTACTCGTGGCGTGAAAATGTTGAGAAAGAGACCTTAGATTTAAAAAATATTATTTATTACTATTTAATTAAGGTATCGACTGTCCTAGTGCATTGCAAAATAAAATTATTATAATTAGGTATTTACAATTCTCATTTCCGTGTACAGCAACATCATAACAAACCGGGCCAAATTCTTTCGCTGTCTTTGTTCCATTCCATGGCTTGAGTTCAACTGCAGGCTGTGTATGAACATATAGTAATACCTAATATATGCTGCAATATTGTAATTTGATGAAGAATATATATATACAAAGTGTCAGCTACAGTCTACCTTAAATCGCTCTTCAACTACAGCATACTGTATTCCACGAAACTGATAAAAAGTGCGACCATCGCGGGACACTCCATCAAGGGTTCCTTCTATAAGCCCATACTTAGTTTCCACCACAGGTGCTGGTTCTTGAGTATTGACATGTACTACAGTACCAATGCCTAGAAAAAGTAGTAAAAACGCAAGTATTCTATTCATTTTGAATTACAGTTTATAATTATTTTTGTCAGTTAAAAAAAAATGAATGCACCAAACCACACAGGTAATTATGTGGCTGCGCTACCAAATCTAAATCACAACTGACCTAACTACAGCTTTTGTCATTTAATTTATTTATTTACCACAAACATGTGTCCAATTTATTAGGTGATGATCTGATCGTGTACGTGATTTCAACCAGATTTACAATGGCTGGCTGATACCTAACTGATTGCTATTTCACCAGAGAGTATCATCAAGATAAGAAAATTACACATGCTAACGAAGTGCAAATTTTGTTTCGGTTTTTAACAAGCATATGCGAGTATGCGAGTTTTACTCTTGCGGGACTTTATATCTATCCTGGGTGCCTGTCCAGCAGTAACCCTTGTAACTTGTATTTCACAAAACGATTCTAAACCGGTTATTCCAAGGAATTTCTAAAGACAATCAATTTCAATCGTAAAGACTATATCTCGCTTTAAAGTCCCTTTTGTGTTTAAAACGTACATTTACAACCAAGATGATCAGTCAATTTGCAACATGTGACTAAATATCAGAATACCTACTTACATAGTCAGTTCAACAGTTTAGGTCGGATAAACAATTTGTCATGTTTTTAATACCAAACCATAACATATTTGAATACAAAGTTTCTGTAGATAAAATCATTACAGCTTTTATAAGAGTAATCATATAATATTCTTCATATTATTTCGTTTCACTTAATGTAATTAGTCGGTGTAGCCCGGTGTAATCAAACAAGTTTGTATCCGAGACATGCTTGTCATGTACAAGGTAAACTGAAATTGAATAATTCAGAGATAGAAGTGAATTTCAGGAAAACATTACGAAGTACTGAAGCTGATATATCCCGTGAACAAACAATATATTAGCCACATCATATTATTAATAATGTTATACTATGAGATTACGCTTTCTGTCTGTAACATTTTCGCTTGAAGTACAAATATTGGAGAGTTTTCAGTATTAAATACAAGTGACAGTTTGCAAGATTTTTCCAAAATATTCAGTTGGAAATGTTTCAGTTGGCAAATAAAAGAACAAATATTTTTAGTCACAAGTAGACATAAAGCATCAGACATGCTTATTTGAACTACTACAATTGAAGAGCTCCTCATGCTCATTGACAGTTTCAAACTTCCAACATTTTATGTCAACTTCAAAATGTCTACATTTCTTGCAAGTTCTTTCCACGAGGCATCGTGTCAATTTAAAAAGTATCATCATGTTTTGTTTACTTAAACAAAAGTTCTGTCAATTATGTTGCATTATATTTAAGATTTTCTTGTTAAACCGAACTGAACTCTGACGTAGATTCTATGTAAAGTTTATATGAATGTCAGCCTTTTCAATGGCCTGAGTTAGGCACTTTTTAGTCCACTCTCTCCTCTGCTCATACACTTGCCTCTCATAAAATATGGAAATTTTGCATGCATTTAAACTTGCTGCGTGTTGCATGCTCCTATTCATCCCACAGTTTGCAACTGAATTGGAAATTTCAACTCTACCCGTTGAGTATTACATATCTCTAGAAATTAACAATTACTTGAGCAAATTATTTGCGGGATTTAATCTTCATTTTTTTCTAGACAGTGGAAGGCACATTTTCTTTCAACAAGATAGTATGATTCATTTAATAAAGGAACTCAATAGAAACTTACGTTTGCAGGAAATTACATTCCAATTTACCACAAAGAACAGCAGAAAAATTAAAATACATAAATGGAAGTATATGTACAATCAAAATCCACGTAGAAAAAGAGAGCAAACCAAATCATATCACATAATTTGTAGAAGATATTCGATAAATTTGGCACATATTTACACTGATATCGATGGAGGTAAAGCCTTACTTACTGACAGAAAATTTGAAGAGGTTCCTGACATAGTATTACTTTTAAACAGCCAGCAAGACGAAGAATGCTTTAAGCAGAAAAGATATCACGAGCTTTCAAATATTCCACTACCATCCATTTTCATGGTTCTGTGCAAATTTTCACAACTTCATTTATTATGCTTCACTTGCAAACTTGGTTTTGCCATTGTTGATATACACTCTAACAAGCATAGTGGCAGCGTTTTGGAACAATTAAACCAAGATTGGGAACGGCTAAATAAGAATTTTCGGCAAGCTCCAATACAAACACACCTTGCTGAACACACAAACGCGGCAGTGCAATATGGATCTTGCAATATTCACAAGACAAAGCATGTTGTCAGTGTGTTCGAAAAAATCTGCGTACATGAAACTCTGTGCAAAAAGTTGAATTACAGCTGCATTTCTTGTAAAACATGTCACCTTAAAAGTTTGCTTACGTTTCAAGGAACCACATTTCATGACATGATTATGGCATGGCATAACTTCAAGTCTTTGAGAGGGAATCAAGGAGATTTGCTAAACTATGGAATGATTACAGATCCATACAAATTCTTTATTATCAAAAGCATTGTGTCAAAAAGCATGCTTACAATTTTGCAGCCTTTCGACAAGACTACATGGATGGGTTTTCTGGTTACAAGTTTGGCTTTTGCTTTTGTGCTAATGATAATTTCCAAGAATTTAAGTTCACCACCTTCGATTTCATTCATCCGAATATGGCTGGCTATTTTGGGATCTGCAATTGATCAAGCTGTACCTTCTAAGTTTCGCGCATTGTACTTGTATGGAAGTAAACCACCTCTTCTAATGATAGCATGGACATTGTGGTGCAGTATGGCATTGGTGTTAGGCTACGCGTACAAAGGAACAGTCATCTCGTTCATTACAAAAAAGCCCTCACCAAATGTTCCTAGTACTTTGATATCTCTTTTGCAAAGCAGACTAAGGATTGCAACCACAAGTTCTAGTGGAAGTTCAAGGTAATTGATTGACCGCTGTGCAATGTACCTTTTCTATTTTGTCTCCTTAACCTTCGCCTTCATAATATGTTTTTCTACTTAACTTTGTCCATTTGATGCAATATATAACCATACCTTCACCTTCATGACTTAACCTTAACCTTATAAACTATCTTACAGACACAACATGTACTATTCAACATTAAAGGATTTTGTGCTGGGTGATATTCTGGATGCTATTGAGGGACCGGTTTCAGAATTCAACGTGTTCAAACGCTTGAACGAATCAACCGTGTGGATTCATCTTGACCATTTTGATTTTGTGATGAATATGTCATATGGAGATCACCTAAAGCTTCCCAGTAACACAACGTGGAAAGTCCCACAAGATTTTGCATTAATAGATGATAAACGAACATCTACCACGAACCGAATGATGCTAAGGTTCTTCTCAGACAAATGGCTTTCCAAAATATATTCAACAGAAACTCTAATTTCAAGAACGTACTGGGTCACAAGACGTAACTACTTTTCCAAGTTTTTTATTCAAGGAATGGCACAACTGGAAGAATCGGGTATTTATAGGCGATGGGCAAAGTTCAAGGAAAAAATGGTAAATGTAAACACTCTTAGGAGCATATATGGAAAAATATTACAAAAGCGAAACGAAAGCGCATTTGTACCGAAGAGATTGCGATTTTCGCATTTGATAAGAAAGAACGTACACAATTTCATTTTTACTAAAGAGAAGCGAAAAGTTGTGGCAAATCATGAGGGAAAAATTACTCTATCAGATCATAAATCAACAATCATAATATATTTGGAGCTATTGATGCTTGCTATCATCCTTTTTATGGGAGAAATCATCTCGCAACAAATTTTAAATGCTTTTTCAAATCATAAAAGTCATAGGGTTAAGGTTATTTGCAAAAGAAATAATACAAGCAACCTTTCCGTAAAATTGATCACTCCTCATTACTACTTTATGCACTGAAAACTGAAACATAATATATCCAGTGACAAACAAATATCAAACCTCGTAAGTATCAAGTCCTCCGAAGTCCTATAAATATTAAACATCTACTATCATAGGAGCAACATATTTGATGTTTATGATAGATGAGCAATTGTTAGCAATAAATCCGTAATATAATATTAACAAACGCTTTTCTTAATCCTGGTCAGGCGGAAATTTTACTTCCTGTCCGTAAGTACCAGAACGATATTATATTAGCAATATTAGTTTTAACGAACGTAAGAGACGTGGTTGAGTTGAGCTTGTGCCGATGCAAGAGAAGACAAAGATGAAATGTCATGCAATTTACATAAGAATAAAAGCACATTTTGCACATGACTCCGCCAGAGATTTAGATAAAGAATTACTCAAGAATCTTAAGATAGCAAATTACCGTACTTTAAAATACCTTGGTAGTTTGTGCAAGAAATTCTATTATGTCGATCTCGATCTCCAGTGTGTAGATGCAAGCATGAAACTAGAACTCGAAGTTTTACATTTTATTTTGTTTTTATTACGACCAGTTTTAAATGTAGCATAAATCTTCCTGTAAATATTGGAAAAGCACAACATGGGATTTATGTCAATGACGTACTTGCAAATGAAAGAATTATTGCATCATTGTTGAATCAAACCTTTAAAACGTATTTTCTAAGAGTATGTAAAGTAATAATATTTCTAATATTAGGTACAAGCACCATAAGTACCCGTATATTCAGAATTTCAGATCCGTTTTGCTTTGCATCATAATAAAAACTTCCTTTTGCAAGGTGAAATGCCAAAAAATGTAGCATTAAACGATTTGTACATCTACCAACACAAGCATGTTGCAACTTATATTGTAGCCGAAGCCAAAGCTAGGTCAGAAACACAGCCTGAGAATAGGATTGGGTCTAGGACGCACCTTACTGCCTTAATTTCTTGCCAGGGCAATGTTCAACAGTAACAACAACAAGAACGAACATATCTTCTGGTGCCCTCTTTGACGGTAGTCCTTGTTGCGACCTTGTCCGTGGCTTAGGTCGATTTGTCCAAAGTAATTTATTATTAGAGATTTTGAAATGAAGTACATAATTGAGCAAACCTATATAAAATGACAGGACTCAGCTACAAAAACTTTACTTGACTGTCCAGAATCATCAGTTCCAGTTGACGTTCTTTAGTGAGTTGCAAACAAGTTTTGTTTAAAAAAACAACATGCCTTCTACATTTGAGATTTTCGTAAGTAAAGCACACAAAACAATTTACCCATAAACTAATAGGATTTAAAAAGATTAAAAACACGTATTTATCATTTGAAGAATAATATTTTAATAAATGTGCCGACAAAGTATTTACGTTCAAATACTGAATCTTTTCAGATTCTTATCCTGATGTCTGTCCTACTACTGTTCCAAGTAAACGATACAACTGGAGCAGGAGGGTTGTCTCTGAAGGAGGTGAAATTAAAACCGGGAAAAGTAAATGAAGAAAAGTATGTCCAGTATGTAACCAGTAAGCCCATTTTAAGCATGCCAACTGCTGACGTCCAGTTTGATGGCGATGTGTACTTTTCTAATGATGGAATGTAAGTTTCTTGTCGTTTTTATTTTAATGTATGTATAAGTGAGGTGAAGTTCTGACATAATTTGAATTGAACTATATTTTATACTTTAAATTTATTTGATCAGAACATGGGATTGGAATGATAGTCATCAGCAGCCTTCCAGAAAACCAGCTTTATACTTGGCCGATCCATTTATCAATATTCAACACGCCCCAGGACAGTTTCAACCAATGTTTTAATTTGCTACACTTACTGAAATTTAAATGATGTTAAACATGCATGTAATTTCATTTAAACAAATTAGGAGCACATTTTCAGCTTTAAGATAAATGACTCATGTGTCTAGAAATTGTGTATAATTCTACTTTTGTTTTAATTACTGATTAAATAAAAGTTATTACAAATACTTGTACGGTGGAAATAATGA
Organism: Entomobrya proxima; assembly: GCA_029691765.1. Taxonomy (NCBI): domain Eukaryota; kingdom Metazoa; phylum Arthropoda; class Collembola; order Entomobryomorpha; family Entomobryidae; genus Entomobrya; species Entomobrya proxima. The sequence continues at coordinate 11,641,950 of CM056172.1, forward strand.
ATTTAAACTAACAAAAACATACATCTTGAACTACAAAATTTGTGTACACGACAATTGTGCATAACATCTTAATATTTTTATTACACATTACATAATATACGTATTCCACATTGACACCTTTAACACTGCATTTTTCAAGCTTCAAGTTCAACACTTTCCGTGCCTTTGTTCTCACCTTAAAGTAAAGGTTAATGATCTTTTGAAACTTGAACTGACATGCCATTTTTTTATATTTATTTAAAGTCACGGAGTATCATTTACGGGCTGACATTTTCTACATAGCATATAATGTATTATACCTATGTTACATATATGATGTAATATTGCATGCAAGAAACTCTTCTTTCTCAAAATGAATCTTATCGCAATTTTGCTTTGTGGATGACATAAACACACGAAAATATGAAAACTATATTTAAAAACATTTTCTGACATTATTCCGAGGGATATACATTATACGGGATACGATGTGGGCACCTTTTAAAAATACCTACATATTTTTGTTTTTGGAATTTTTGGAATGCAAAGATTATATTTTTTCTTATTTGTACCAGATTTTATTAAATATTCGTACTGAAAGAGTTGATAGTGCTCAGGATTCACTTTGAAACCTTTGCTTACTTACCCTTTTCACTCTTTTTAATGGTGTTTTTCAGAAAAATTCCAAAAACTTTTTTGTAGGATAACTTTTGGCATTGCCGAATGAATTACTGCATCTCTAATACTGAGGTAGCATATATCTGTAGATCATAGTCCCCTCAAGAGTACAAATGCAACCTTCACACCAAAAACCATACTCATTGTCAGAAACGGAGATCACAACCGAGCAAAGTTGACTTGAGCAAGGGCAAGGGTACTGGGACTGGAACAATGATCAGGTTTAGAGCGATATAGTTAATGGTACTACTGGCTTGAGAGAATCCAGAAAAGGCACTGTGTGGAGTGGCAAGGATTAAGTAGAGCACGGTAGAGACAAAATGTAATTTGAAAAAACAGCTACTCTCGTGTGATACGTAGGAGTTCGTAGTAAACACTCATGTAGGTGTACTCCAAAGTACACACTTTTTACTTTTATGTTCTTACTTGCAAAAATGCTACTCATACAACACCCATCACCACTGGATACCAAAAAACTTCTTTTACTCCATTTTCCACGTTTTATCGTTGCCTTTCCATTCTTCCACTTCCACTTTCTTAGTGTTTTTAAATATATACGTTATACTCTCACTCGCATCCTAGTCGCTCGTCACTTTCTTTTACACAGTTCGGTGATTATTATATTAAGTACAGATATGCTATACCATATGGCTTGCTAAAATGTATCATTTACTGCTACTAGTGTTGACTATAGAATATATTATTGAAAATATTTTGTGCATTTTTGTTTCTCTATAGTATGACACAACTGCACCACCACGGACAACTCTGGATTATTAAAATGACTGTGATTATAACCTTTTGTGATATTTTTTGAATCTTAAACCAGATTACTAGTATTTTAGTATCACAAAGTTGTTCCATAGAATGAACACGAAAAGAAAGATAAAAGTAGTGGCAGGAACTGTAACGGTATCACTTTGTTAGGCAAAGTGGTTTTCTTTCTTCAGAGAAAATTGCTGGGGCAGTTGGGGAAGCTACAAAGATACTTCTGTATCTATGTAATTGAATTGCATTTCAAAACTGTTTAAATAAGAGAAAGTATATATCTATCTACGACTGGAATAAAATTGATTTTGTTTGTTTCCCACGTACAACTCGCAAAATTGATGAATTGAATTTTCCTCAATCGTCAAATCAACCGTCAATGACAAGTTACCTTCAGTCACGTACAATGTAACCAACCAGTATGTTTTAATCTGCTTAATAAAAAACGTAACTCAACATAACATATAGATATAGAACTAATAGAAATGCATATAAATAAAATGGTAAATGAAAACAGTCGTGAGATTAGTATTTCTGCTACGTGGTTTCTTTTGACTTATTTTTTTTTATAAAAAAAGCTGATCCATAAGGTTTGCATATAACTTGCTCTTGCACAGCAACTTACAAAATGTAAGAGTAGACTAGCTGGATTTTGAAATATGTTTTTTATTGGTTTAGATCATCAAAGATTGGTCCATCAAAGCATATCAAATATTATTATGTTTTCCTAATTTTTTCGTTTATCGTATCGTGAGCGGATTTCATGATTAGGAGAAAAAAGTAGATATCCAGTGCTTTTAATAATTTAAAGGTAAAAATGTTTCAGAATAGGTAAAATAAAGGTAAAATTAAGTTAAGAAGATCTTCAAACTAAAAAAACATTAAATTCAATCCATAGCCATAGCGTTAAATAGATCGTTAATACAATAGGTTTGGAATATGAATTTTACAGACTGACAATAAGTTGGCAAGTTGGTATTAGTGAAATATTTGTATTACAAGCAAACTCGATAATGCCAATTCGCCAAAGTTAATACTAAATATTATATTTGTTTCTCTGCAATATTAATATCCAATTCAAAATGCAATTCAATATTAATCCGGAAATTCTAGGATAGGAGTGCAAGAGACATATGCATGCACTAGGCACGTCAGGAAAAATACTATTTCTTTACCGAGTGCATGACATTTGAAAGCCACTGATATAAATGTAATTCCATTAACTAAGCAACTAATTGGAAGAATTTTTGTGTGTCCCACCCAAATTCAAAGCCGTCAGCATCATTGGTCAGCATAGATATTATGTTATACAATATACTCCAGTGAAAATGTAAGTTTCTATTCTAGCTCATGTAATCATACAACTGTTAAAAATAAAATAGTATACTTACCAAATAAGTTTGAATTTATAATACAAGACGCTTTTTATTGTTACCCAATTAATTAACCCTTTATTCATTTTTAATTATTGTCTAGTTATATCTGATTTCCACATTGAAAAACGTAAATTCGTTGATGCGTCTGAATATCGGTTTGTTCACTAGACTATTGATGCCATTTCCCTTTCATCAAAGTTTTCACAAAGCATTGTAATGTGAACCCTGAGTGGTTTTCTTCTGTGTCCATGAACTTCATCCTAGGTATTAATACGAATTGTAGGATAATATTGGAGCTTTACAAGCATTCCTGTTTATAAAGTACCTTGATCATTTTGTTATACCACATATTAAGGACCCTTCAGGTTTGAGCTTTTATTTGAACGGTACTAACGGTAACTTCACAATGGACACATGTTTTATGCATATACTTGTCCTCCCACTCGATGGGAAAAGAAAATGTTTGAGAAGGAAAGCTCCTTTCACGGTGATTGCATTGAGAGAGAGCGAGTGAGAAAGAAAAGTGCTTGAAGAGGCAATAAGAAACGGGCATTAAACATCTATCTCTACACTGAACGAGGAAAATGAGAATTTCTTCCGGTCGGTCGATATTTTATGTATGTACTTTAACATCTCGTCTCTACACACCTACTATGCGTTGGATCTTCTTGAATATAAACTGCATGGAAAAATTGCTTCTGCAGCTTCAAAAGAGGAACTTTTTTTCCATGAATACTCTTTATTAGGCAGACACAAAAGGAAAGGAAACTCTACAGAATACCTATCTACAACATAAATGTGTAGGCCAAACAACTATATATGCGTAGTAGTAGTGTAAATTTTTCTACGAACTCGTCTTCTACTAACCCTTTTTTGAAGGTTCTCTTCTTACTAGATTTGCTAGGAAAAACTCCATTCGTTTTTGTAGATAACTGTGTACTTCTATTACCTATTGCCGGATCTTTCATTACGTTTCTGTTAGATTATGCTGTGATACTGTCGAAGGACTCACGACTTTTACACACTGATAATGCGTCCTAAACAATCACGGAGGGCAAGCTCTTTCACGGTTCCCGTTTTTGTCTTTTGAAGCTATTATATATAAAATATGGGAACGGTTAGTCAAGACATGCATACACGACTAAAACCTAAGGTTGGACAGGTTCAAGCACCAGCAGCCTTAGTATTTTGCACTAGTAAACAAAAAAGCAACAAAACTAAGTGTATTGTTTTAGTGAAAAAAATGCTTACATAAAATACATAATATGAGTGTGTACATGTAAAACAACGGCGTATTGTAAGCGGTCGACGCGACCGCGAGACACCCACTCATAGTCAATGCAATGGCATTTGTGAACATGAGCAAAAATTTAAATTCCCTTTTTTGATGGTTCTCAAGACTACAACTATTCCTGGAATTTCAATTTTAGATACCTATTCAATATTAGGATAAAGGCTGATAGGCTGATTCGTGGGAGTGCGATTTAATAATCATTCATCGCAAGCTACACGTAAATACATATTATCCAAGTATCGCTGACGTTTAATTTAACTAAACAACTAAAGCTTGTAACAATGTTTCTAACTTCTTCTGGACATTTCCGTACATTTTCTCGTTTCGTTATTGCGTTCTTACACATTCCACTTGATGATTCATGATGTTGGATTAGTCCATGAGATCATTCTATGAGAATATTTTAAACAGTGTAAGATTTTAGATCGTGTGTCAGTAGAAACTTTACAGGTACCAATACTACCATCATATCCAACCAAATGGACATCCGCCCACTCACTCTGAAAATTAAAAGCGATTAGCAAACATGTTGTTCCAGATGCCAGGAAAATGATATCTTCAAACCAATGGGTCGACCATAGGGTTTAGTAGTTATTGAACACATAAAATGCTAAGCTTTACAAATACTGTTGATATTGACTGTTGGCTTGAAGAAACTGTACGTAGGTATTAGGTACATAGGTAATTACTCGGAAACTGCATTTACTTGATGAAATGAATTAAACCTTTCGTATCGCCAAATATATCAAGTTTTTTAATTAAAAACAAACAACTGTGTGGAAAGGACATCTCGAAAGACTCATTCAGTTCAACCGGAAATGTTATGAGCTTGGTTTTACTTTTATTTTCACCAATAAATTACGTGTTCGTGGTATTGCGTCGTTGCGAAGGTCAAAAGGAGAAACTATGCTTGTTATCATAGCCGGAAAATTGGAATTTAGGAACGTTCCTTGTAATAAAATACGTATGTACATTAAACTAATGAACAACTAGTGGAGAATAAGGCACTTGGATTCTGACAACTGGCGGTTTTCAAGAAACGACAAATCCAAATGCAGCAAAAATTGAAGGTAGAATGAAGAATTTAACAACTACACGTAAGTAATGTACATAGTACTTTTTCCATGATATCATATAACAAAGAAAATACACAAACCTTCTAATAAACAACTTTATTTGTAATCTCACATTTATAGCCAGCAACTCACTACGGTTTAGTTTTATAAAAAACAAGGAAAACTAAAACCCGAATATAGCATGTTGTTTTACCTTATTATGTTTATCACCTATTTCGTAGAAGTAGTAGTGGTACTAATAATAATAAGCGGGGCATTGTGCAATTCCATTAAGTTGTGCAAATAAAAACCTGAAACTCTTACTGTTAGTTTTTATATTTTTGTCTCTAATCCGCTTTGTTTGTCAATTGGTAGAAGCTTTGTTTGTATATTATCAGTAGTTTTCTCATCCTCGTACATACAAAGAGTAAAAATGAGACGTAGAAAGAACTAAACGTGAAAAATATTTTTTGTTTGAAACTGTTGTTGTTTATTATGAGGATTAGACTTTCCAGCACTGGTAGTAACAATAATTCCACAATAATAAAAAACTAAAAGCTATATCTTTTTGTAAATACCTTTACACTATGTATGCACCTTTTAGTAATAGCTATTTCTTAACATGGTTTGAAAAGTTCGAAAAGTGGAATTAATCGTGTGTACATGCTCGTGCCTATGTTCATATAATATAATGCTCTTGTTAGAGCTGCCAATTTAAGGGAAATTAACTAAGCTGGAAAATCATTGGTAACCAAATCTGCCTGTCAATTCAATGTTGAAAAGACCCTTGCATTCAAACCCACTTGGAGGTCGTAATAAAGATCAAATGCATTCATAGCCTGAAGGTATTTAGTACAAAAATGCATGCTCTTTAAAAGTTGCAAGTTTTCATAGGGCACAAAACTGATCTTGGATGAAAAAAAGTCCTAGGAATATCATGGTACCCCAAAATCTTACATGACTGATCGATTGATGTTGCAATTACAAGCAAACCTTCGATTGGAAAATTATGAAATGGTGCACTTTTGGTTGCCCATTTTTCAAACTTCATAAAAACAATTTTTGTGTGAATTTAAAACAATCCCAGCAGCTCTCAAAGATGTTTGAAAGAGGTCAACTCATACCGTTTTTGCCCAAAACTACATGGTCTGGAACTGCGTTGCTAAAGAAAATTTATAAACTAGTGATATATATAAAATCTGAGCTCTAGAAAATGGGTATTTTCCATTGAATTATTTATGTTTGTAAACAATTCTCCTTTCGCACCTACCAGTTTTTCATTGTTGGCAACCAGAAATTGTCACTAATACTAGTTTGAAACGTTTGAAAACGCAAGCCACTGATTGGAATCTGAATTCACCCTTAAACAAAAGCCATTCCATGATGTTCCAAAACTAAAAAAAACAATTGAATTTTTAAATACAATTTGAATACTTTGAAAATTAAATAACTAGTCTTATCACCATGATGTCAAGGTAAAACAATTACATATACGCGAGTTTTAACGTTTAGAGCTGAATTTAATTTCATATCGGGAATTACCATGCCATATTGCAATTCCTGTTGAACATCGGGACGCTAATTTAAGGACCATGACAACTGCGCACGTTATCACCTGAGTAATAACTATACATCCAACATCCGACAGTTTGGTGTCTTTGCTGCATATACTGTCTGATTTCTTAAACATTTATAAAGATTCATGATTCATTATTTCAAGCTGACTTAAAGAAGTAGGAAATGATTGGCACTTAAAATAGGATGCCACTCCGACACAAGAAACCCTATACTTAAGTAAAAAGCTTTGCCGAAACGGGAACTTTTATTAATATAGTGCTCCCTGAAACTTTGCAAGCTAACAAACTAGTAAAAACCCGTGCCGACCAGTTATAATTGGTTGCTTTTATTGAGCCAAAGTACTTTTTGTTGGATTTAGTCAGACTTCTCGTAAAACTTCTGTCTATGTTGAACATATTGGTACGTACTGCGTACCGACATTTGATACCGAAAATTAATCTTCTCAACTTGGTCTAAGCCTATGTATCATATCAACACATATATGTCTGATTGATATTAATAATTTGCATGATTTTTTAAAAAGCTAGTATTAGAGTATCCAATTACCAAAGTAATAAAATGCAAGTGTAAGGTCATGCAAAAAGATTGAATACAAAAATACTTAGCACGATCAATTTGACTATTTGGCAATTGGTATCATTCATCATTCCTAATTATTATATGAAACTGTATTCATGCCAAAAATGTCTTACTCTTCTCTTAAAATATTAATATTATACTCTAATTAAAAAATATATTATCCCATCATATTGTATATACGACAATAACCATATTGTATTCGTTGTGTCGCAAGGAAACTAGTGGCAAACTTTGCCAGGCAAAGTGATATTTGCATCCGTTTCCTTGGCTGATTTGTTCGAAATCGTGTTTTTCATGGTGGTGAATCGAACAATGTTAAGTCCTGTCATTTACACAGTCACTGACAAGCATAGAGGCAAGTGATTTTAGTTACTGTTTAGACACTTGGACTTGAATATATGGACTGCAGTTGTTTTTATTATATTCATCATTTATGCATAAAATTTCCTACGTTGTGGTCCGGTTTATACTCCAATATTCACCTCTCACAAAAAATTCATCCTTGAATACAACATGGCCAAAATGAGATAAACATAAAGTAACACGAAGGAAAATTTGCGCTACATATTTTAGCAATAGAAAATGCATATGTATATAGAATTGTATACTATATATATCGTAGTTGCTAAATAATATTACCAAAAACTGCAGCGTGGGTAATAACTATGCAAGTTTTATTATATGACGTGACTATTCTTTGAAATTTTTGTTTGCCATAAAAGACTCAGTGCATTTATGTAGACTACGATAACAGTAAAAATTGTGCAACCCATGTAACATTTTAGCATTTCCCCTTCAGACAAAGTTATAAAATGTGCTTAGGAAAGCTGAAATGTACTTTTACAACATTGTCCACTAGCCACCTACTAATGTTTATTTGCGGTTGTAAGGTATGGATTATATGAAAAGTCATTCCGAAAACTTGTAGTACAAGAGTATAGTTGAGATGCTTTGTTTCGACTACTTTTGTTACCAGTTTGTTATAATATGCTATCTGTAGGACGTGCCATTACCTATGTACATGATATGGACTATGGACATCGTAGTAAAAGGCGCAAAGATGGATATCCCGTTGAGGTGCACCAAATAGAGGATCGAAATTCATTTTCAGGTTGTGGTTTATGAGTTTAGTTTTCCTAGTTGCCCATTCCAGATAGGCTAATTCAATGTAGAAGAAATATGAACATTTCGCCTAGATCTTTTCTACAATTTAGTTTGCTCTTCTACAGAAAATGTCTAACTTTTCCAGTTACTCTCTGCCTCTTCTTTACGCTATTGCCTATAGCTTGCCACTTCTAGCAGACCTCGATTTGCTCTTACTCACTCAGCTAAGCGAACCAACGAGCACAATCAAAGAAAGTAAGCAAGCAGCATAGTCTTGTGTAGTAAAGAATACCACCGACAGCTTGGTTATGGAAAGTGGAAAGCACACACAGTCTTCATATTCGCATCATTCGCGAAAACAGCAGTTTAGTATCCCAACCTATGACATAGTTTCTATTTGCTGTTTGCTCCAGTAAGAAGAAACGCTTTCCTTCTAAAAGCAAGCAAGCTTGTAGATTCTCACCATTTCACCGTTCGTAGTTACAAACTAGAATTTGTGTTTGCTCGCTTTCTTTCTGTAGGTTCTTTTATTGTAAGTGTGCATGGTAAAAGCAAAAGTGAAAGAGGGGAGAAAAGCATACATACAAAACGATCTGCTCTTGGCTTTCTCTTAGTCATTTGCAAATTCAAGTTCATCCGAGCAGCACGCAGAAAATAGTCAACTACGCTGAGTGAGAGAACCCACGAGTATAGATAGAAGGAAAGGCAAAGCAAACAGTAGCTAACTCGAATTTCATATTGCTGTATAATAGGGCCCACCAGCATCGACTTCATCACGCGAAATCGTTGTATATAGTTGCAAGCTCTATATCATCCAGTCGGTTGGATAGATGCAATCAGAATAGGTGTCATATATAAAATAGGAATTAATTTGCAGACCGTTTGTCACAACTCTTTTCTTCACGTTGGGGCTCTCAGGAATGAATATAACAGTTATAGTAAAAGTATATACCTACGCAGCAGCACACAGAGAGCAGCAAATTTCATTTCCTTTACATAAGAGAAATTGTTTTTGAAAGAGAAAGTCGCTTCCCGGTAACAACAAGGTTTTTGTTTAAAGTAAACTAATTGAAACCGGCGGTATCTCCTCTAACTACTATCAAATTATTGCTGAAAAGCGTGTAGTGTTCGTACTAGAGAGGGAGAAAGTCAAAGCATTACAATTTGTGCTTCGTTTCCAGTATACTAGAAAGTTTTTTCTCAATTTGTCTCTCACACACATATAACTTGTTCACAAAAATAGGTGTGCCAAAATTAAATGGTCTGAGGAAAGTGAAAACATTTTTTTTCTGGTTATTATCGCTATTATTGTTTGATAACTTGAAGTAACACTCACGTACACTCCTCGTGATTACAGCACAACCGCAGCGAGACAAAAGCGGTTAAGAAAAACAAGTTGTTCTTTGTATTTGTATAGACACTTACCATTGGTTCGCTGCTATTCTGAATAGTTGTTTCCAACTCCACTAGTACTACTTCGACGTTTTCTCTTCAGAGACAAAACAAAGTGTGACAAGAACAGAAGACTCTGAAAGAAGGAAAGGAAAAAGTTGTTAAATAGATGGAAAACAAAAACTAGTTTTCTTTTCTCACTCAAGCAAAGCACAATCCAGAAAGGAGTTGGGGGAATTAAATGACTTTTTATATGGCGACTGAACTATTGCGATGTGATTGACATCTGCTCTAATTTATGACTAGTTCAAACTATTTCGCTCATAATTGAGAAGAAAGCTTCTGAACAAGTAGAAAAATCTCGAAAAGAAATACAAACTTTTCTTACAGTTATTAATATACCTGTTTGGGTTCCCTGCAGTGCAAAACTAATTTGCACACGTAATATATTATTCAATCTCTATACACATAACGTACGCTAAACTACTTCGCGGATTCTCGTTCTACATAACAGCCACATAAGAAAGTCAAACATTTGGTGATCAAAGCACTGTCAAGAACGCAACTTTGGGGTAAGTAAACTTTGCATTTTTATTGATTTTGGTAAAACGTTCCTCATACGGATATGCATACAGAGTATCATATTATATCATATTAGTCTATTACGTTCGTATAGCATGCTCACGTTCATACTGCTTCTCCTTAAGCAACCTTGCATACACCACACAATCTGTACTTTTGAATCATAATAAGAGTTACTCATTTTAAGCCTCATTGTTTCATTTTCAATAAGCATTTGCTTTTAAATCGGAAAGATATATTGACTGGTCGACAATTACAAACATTTTCATTTATTATTAATGCTTGAATCAACTTGCCCCACGTCAATTTTGCATGAAAAACATTTTCTGTTAGTGACAACTTGTTAAATCCAGCTTGAATGATGAGTGGGCCAAAGGACGCGTGCAATCTCCAGAGATGTAAAGTCTTACAATCTTACAAGTTTAAATTTGAACACTTGCCTGACCACTATGCTGTATGTAATTACAAGAAACTTTCACCAACAACATGGCTTTGAGAATTTCTTTTAAAAAATTATTTTGCAACTGCATAAGAATGTCGACTATATGGTACAGGTGCAAGTGGAGATAGGTGAATTACATCCATGCAAACAAAATGGATGAGTCTAATATTGTATAGAGTTTGGAGGCAACAGTAAAGACGCACAATGGAAGTCACCAGGATAATTTTATAATAAACTATTATGCATTCAATTAGGGTTTTGCTTCTCAAAAAATATTAACAATACAAAACAACCTTAAAGCTTTGAGCTTTCATGGTTAAAAAAACACACGTTCCAACGTAAGAATTTCTAAAAGTGCATCATTTTTTAGGAATGTCCATAAGCAAAAAGTAGTGGCGGTGCCAGGAATCGAACCTGGGTTTCTCATAATCTGGACCTTGGCTTTGATTTGCTCCTGCAGGGCCGCTGGCACCTGTAGGCCTACCCCGTCGGGGGACGTTCTTGTACAACATTAAAATTTCTGAGTTTTCTGCTGTCCAGGTACTGGACATCAGGATACCAGCCGAGCGTCTTCCCACTAGACCACACCGCCACTTCGTAATGGACGAAGAATTAAATTCTCCTACTTATATGTTGCTAGTTTTAAGTGTGGTTTTAGTAAAATGAAACTATTGAATGGAGTTGTTACTTTACAATTACATTAAATACTTTCTTTAAGATTAAAAAAATAATCGGGATTCCTAACTTCAAATGTAGTGTGAACATTTAAAAATCAAATACTTTCCTAATGACAATGCTGTTACCAGTTTTCCCAATAATCTAGATGATTCTAGGTATTTTGAAACTGCAAAAACGTCGACTTCAGGGTACATGTGCAATGCAAGCAAACCGGAATCAAGTAAGAAATATGGATACAGTGACTACAGTGTTTTAACATGACACATGGACATGAGTATGTATTGTATAGTTTGGTTTCAGCAATAAAGGCGTACAATGAAACTGGTAGAGATAATTTTATGACGTATTGAAATCGACTTCAGAACCTAAAAATACTAACCTTCAAAAAAACACTCAATTCTTGATTTATCATGGTTAAAAAGTTAAAATATAGTAAACAGTTCCAAAACCGCAGTGTTTTAAAGTAAAATCCATAAGTAAAAAAGTAGTAAGGGTGCCAGAACCCGGATTTCTCATTATCTGGACCGGAGTTTGTTTGCTCCTTCAGGTGTACCGGACTATCGAATCCTACTAGCAGTCCGGACGCGCTAGCGACCACCTCCAAGGAGCCCCCCAGCAACTGCTTTGCCAAAAAATGTTCAAAAATGTATACTGATATAAGCTATATATTACAGTGATGTCCTCTTGTCCTCCAACAACTTTTTATTGCTAATAAACCTTGTTCGACAAGAGAAAGTTAATGAGAACAAGAATCCAATTTTGTAAACAATATTTTTCACATGTAATATGCAAAGAAAACCCGGAGTGACTTCATAATATTATGTAATAAGATAAAGCCTACTAGGTTTCCACTTTGCATACCTTCTACCAGCACCTAGCTCCACTCTACGTGTAATTTGCAACCCATGCTTCCAAAAGAAGCTAATGTTGTATTTTAAACGTGAGTAGTGCCTTGGTTTAATTGTCTATTTCATTAGAAAGACCTTGAATCCCAAGTTTTTTAAAGTTTTGCCATGACTATTATGTTTTGACTGCTGCATTAACGTTCTGCGCATTTTTTCATTTTGCTTGCTCGTATATACCTGCCCATTTTTACACACTCATTACAAGGAAGATGCAGCATTTTAACCCGAACTTTACGAAACTTTTTGCTTTCACGGTACTTTTCTCATAATAGGATTTCACGCAATATAATACTGTCTACTTAGAAGCTATACATATACACACACTAATCAGTATGAAATCCATGAGTATCATACACAACGTTCATGATAGCAACAAAGCACAAACATTGAGGTGATAAACTGTAAAAAAGTTTTCTATTAATTAAATCATTCATTAGAAGGCTGCGAAGCGAAAGACATAACTAATCCTTTTTAGGAGAAAAGTGGAAAATACTCTTTTTTACTTAGTTTTCCGAGTTTTTTGCTGCTTGACTGACATATGTTTAAATTTTGTTATAAATAAAGAAATACTTGAAACACGAATGACGTACACTTATAAGAAGGATCGTTATCTATCCACTAATCGCATATATAACATTGCGTCCATACGAGCTATTTCTCTTTAATAGCTTAATTAAGCATTGAGCTATTGGTCATAGCTAACTGATTTTTAAAGCTGTTGGACTTGATGGGACAGGATTAGCTCAATTTATTGAAAGATTTAAGTCCAAAGTAATTACTTTTTATTTTGTCGTCAGGTATAAGGGTCACATGCAAATTGAAACATTTTGACTTTATTAGCGCTTGTTTCTCAGTTTTAATTTCAGGCCCATGAACTACAGTACGATAGCTATAGCCCACAATGATTTTTTTAACTTTCTAGTTTTCAATGCTAATTGCAAAGATGTAAGGACAAAAAAGCCTCTTTAAACCTTTCATAGTTATAGTTATTTTTCTCTTTGCTCTGCGTATAAAAGACTTTTAATATTGGAAGTTTTGGTAAAATTCAAATATATCTAAATTGAAAGATAATAATTTTCACCAGAGAACACACAATTCTTATCAAAACTAACTTGCTTTCTTCACACTTTCACAACCACTACAAAATTTAAGCCAATCGATCCTAAGACATAAGATGTATTAAAAATACGTAATTATGGTTTTTATATGATGTATAGAAACTAAATAAGTAATGCATGGAAAGCTTTCCTTTGCCATAATGGTATACTTCTACAATAACTAGGTTGTCAGGACACTTTACAATATTTAGACGAACTGCTGAAAATTCTGAAAAGCAAATGCACTTTACTTTATTGGGTTAACCATTATAGACATTCTTTTAGCTAAAATATTCATCCGAGTCATTTGTGCAATATTTTCTGAGAAGTACTTGCAAAATTTCAAAGTATTAAATATATAACCTATATACACTTCAAGTTCAGTAAGCGCTAAGAGTTAGGCTTACTACGGTAGACTTTTAGTGTTGATGAATTTGTTCCCTAATTCCGTTTTAAATCCAGAACCATGAAATAAACTTAATACATACATAACTCAGATAGTAATGTAGCATCATTATTGATGGCATTGAAATTCTAATTGATAAGGCTATGTGGGAACTGAGTATATATGTCCTCAAAAGTGTTTTCATATTTTCAACAATAAACTTTCACCATTCATTGTTACTTCTGTTAAAAGAAATAGAGTTTTCCAGTTCTGTGTAGATCCTAGAACAGAACTAACAAGCACATCTTTTCCTTCACCAATAAACAAGCAAACAGTTCCATCCTTTTTTACCATCCAATATCGACATCTTCAATATCGAAGAACTGAGTGAGATCGAGTTTTTCCAATATCACATACAAGTAGGTAAATTATGTGCCAGAATAAAAATGTGTGTATATTGACAATCTAATATATGTACTCAGTGTGTTGGTATTCAATTGTGAATATGAGGACACCAAAGTCACCAAGGAAAAATCCTTTGAGGAGGAAAAAGAAAGAAAAGGAGAAAGGATTGTCAAAAATTTATATTGAGAGGAACGAAGGAGGATGGGGAAAATGATAAATATTCATGAAGAAACATCAAGAAAGGCGAACAATATAAAGCTCACGCTCACGAAAAGTAAATTTTGTTTGGGATCCGATGGAATGCACAATACATCTAAAATATTCTTTATATTTCCTGTGTACTTTTAAGAGACAGGGTGACTGCTTGTGACATGAATCATTCATTCATTGTTTGATAGTTCCCTGTTGCAATTCTTCTGTATTCAGAATGAGCGTGTTATCTTGTTGTCTATACAACTACTACATTGGTAATACTATGCCTCATGTGTTTTTTGTATTGATTTCTTACAAATTACATGCAACACTACAAACTTTCACTACTATATTATATTCTCTTCCTAAAAATATCAATATTTATACATTTTTTGTTGCTGCACTACTCGCACTCTGCAAATGCTTCCTGCTTTTGTGAAATGCAATAATAAAAGAAAGGACCCCTAAGAATGCTTAAAATGTCAGGGAAAAGAAAAAGTACAAATTTTTTGCTTCTTACAGGGAGTTTTATACTCGCGCCACCTATTTTTCTTCCTTTCTTTGAAATGTTTGTTTGGATGGAGAAAAGCTATTTTCTGTAGTTTCCTTTTTGTTCCCCTTATGTTGAGGTAATAGGAAGCAGTATTTATCTAATAAGTCTAATTTTTGTTGACTATTTAGGCAAATACAGTTTTCAAGTGACTTTTCTTCGTCCTTTGTAATTGACCATGGGAAAAATAATGTGTACTTGGATACGCTTAAACTTTTGACACGTTTTGATATGATACTTTACAAATTGTATTTTCTGCATAGTAATTGAGTTGAGCTTACAACATCCAGCGGCGTTATTGAAGTAGTTTCTCAAAGCTTTACGGTGTACGCGGAATCAAATTTCTACTAGTCTATTCAATCAGATTATAAATATATAGGTAACCAATAATATAATATAAGTATATGCAATCTATATTGCTTACCTGGATTATAAAGCCAAGCAAATGATAGTGAGTACAATGCATTTGTCTTCCCTATGTATAATAAATCAACACTCTGTATTTTACCTACTGCCATGATAATTAATTTTAGTAGATCTGATACTACTCACGCTATCCAGCACCGTTATATATTTACGTACACCGAAAAATTAAAAGGTGAAGGCTACACTGCTTTGTAGACTGCTTGCTTGCATGATGTTTAGTATAAATGATATTGCAGAGAATAAAAGAAAGTTAAACACTCACGTTCGTTCGTGCAATTTTACTCTTAATTGTGTTACTGTTATTGGATACTGTCATGCAGTCATATATACCTACTTTGCATTTTGCCATTATTTTTTTATTTAATCTCAGTCTGTCCGAATAAGAACAAGATCATATATGTGAACATGATATATATAATGAAATGTGAATGCTCTTGTCGTATTCTTCTCGTAAACACTCAATAGAATATATATTCTTACTTCTTTATTAATCCTCGAATGTGCTCGAACGGGTATACTAAAATGAATACGATATTAATATGAAGTTTGTAATTTGGCATAGATGTAGAGCTTAATATATATTAAGATGTAACAAAGTTTTGCTTGTTAATCACAAAGGGAAAAATAGTTGCGATGAGAAACTATAATGCATTAAGTTTGAAGATGATTTAAAAACATTGTCTTCCTGTGGCTTATTACAATTTGCTGGAAAGGAAATATAGAAAATAATAGCTCTCATAAAATATTGTAATGACGGTCATATCAGGAGCCTTGTGACATGCATGAAGATTAAACTGAAGGACAATTGCGTGCAACTCTTTAGTTGCTACAGCGAAACAATGTTGGTGAAAGTAAAAATACAATTCTTGGATGATCCACAACCATTAAAGCGCCATTAAAAAGTCCTAAGCGGCAGATTTTAGAACTATGATCAATTTGTTTATTATGTCATTTTTGTTTTAATATTTGACATATCTTAAGAAAATTGAAGTAAATTGTATGTCTTGCATTATTGGCCATGTGGGAGCCGCCATTTGTTAGTTTTAAATTGTATAATATTGTAAACAACTTTTTACAGTCCATTTCTATTCAGTCGCCATACTTTATGTATCTGAATGCGAAACGTTCAGATAGTTTATTCATACTAATTTCAAGATTCTTCGGATGATTCTCCTCTCAATGATGCCCAATGGTTTTTTATAATACATGACATACAGATAACTTATCCTGTTATTTCTCCGTGAATGAGGAACATAATAATAATAATAATGGCCATGTATCATAAAAAATCCTTTCTCATTTTCTGCAGGCTACGTGCCAGAGTTGCACCACAGCCTCACATCACACATACAACTATCCACTCGGCGTCATTCCCAAGAGTTCCTTTTCAGCTCTATGTGAGCATTCATTTTCTCTTTTCCTCTGATGTGTGTTTATAAATATGTAGAAAATATGTTGATTATGAATCTAGCCTTTTCCCGAAATCTTCAACGTTACATGAATAAAAAGGTTACATGAAGCCTTTTCATATAAGTCTATAAGTATAAAATTCTAAAACTCTGCTTCATGTTTCAATTCTTCCATTATTTCTCCTCTGGAGTCACCCAAAGCTCTCTGGTATTTCAGTCTTTTGTTGCACTAAAATCTTGTACGCGTTCTTTCCATAAATATGTTAGACCTAGACCTTGCTCACTTTTGCTCACAGTAGAAAAGGCTAGTCTTTTTTATTATATCATTCACATAAAACACTTTTGAAAGTAGTCCAAATTTCTACCCTTTATTCATCGATTTACCATTTAATGCCGTGCTAGAAGCAGACTAATAATTTGCAAAGTGTGCAGAAAGTTTTCTCTTCCCAAGTTGACTTGATACACGCTATACAACATACAAAAGTTTATTTCCATTTCATTCTCATATATGTAGAACATATATTATAATACATGTATACATGATAATAATGTATATAATATATTACTGCATAAAACTCTAGCTTCTCGTTGAATTCTTTTGTCATCGCATATACTATCGATCAATTCGATATACATTTTTTATGATTATTCAAGAATAAAAAATGTAGAAAGAGGGGATGAAACTTGGCTACATGATGAGAAGGAGGGGACTTGACTTCAACTCGATTCGATACAGAACAAAGACACTCGCCTGCACTCTCACTATCTATATATTTTACCCTAACTAACTGAATGAATAAATAGTATACAGATAAATGACAATAAAAAAGCGACAGGAGAAGATTTCCTTAACTCAGTGTCGTTTTGTAAACTAATCTTTCTAAACTATTTCATATTTGTTATATGAATTTTATCTAGAGTTCCATCCAGCTTTTCAAATTATAATAATAATAAGCTCCACTTTAGTGGTCCTCTTAGTAAAAACTACCAACAATATTACGTGAACAATAACTCAAGTTATATAGTTGACAATATGCTTCTGCGGTGTTGTCCTTTTCATATTTTGCGTTGCAATATTAATAAAAGACTGGTTAACACTTTTTATGCTTCCTAGCTCAGTTTTATTAATTAAAAGGAAGCTCTGTTATATTTTTGCAATGGCACAGACTCATAATCTTTTATTGCCCATTTCGAGTCCCGATCTCTTTGTAAGCATCTTGCTCTAGCCGTATTCGCATATGTCTCATCACATTTCTGTCGTTAAACCCTTTTTTACTGTTTATGCCATCCGTAATAAACCATGCTACAAAAAATCTTGGAATCCGTATTAACAAGCAAGACACCTTCTTCAGGTACTTCAATAGAAAGAATGGTGTACAAATATTCTTTCAAATGCTAGTTCTTTAGAACTATAGTTCCGTGAATGACTGAATGAATATCAAAGAATTTTGCACTTCTTCAGTCAGTGCTTAAAGTTTTTTAATACATCTATTACCTACATATATGTTTATAAAGTTCTCGTTTTAGTCAAAATTCATTAACGTCATGATCAAATAGAAACATCTTTTCTATTTTGTATCGACTGACAAATTGAATATCAGTTCATGTTTTAATGGGTAAAGAGAAATGAATTAGAGCCTAAGTGAGTATTACGACGCACCAAGTCTGTCCTGTCATAAATGCTAATGCGTACACCTCATGCTACATTATATTTTCCAGTGAATATCTTAATTTTCACATGAAATAAAATTAAAATCTTTCCACTTAGTCACTAATATATAGCACTGTATAGACAAGGGACTATGTACATTACCTCTAATCCAATTTAGTCACTATATCTCCTGAACCCGTGTAGGTGCGCACTGACTAAGTTAATTTTATTATTCCACTGAACCCTTGAGCATTTCCTCTCTAAATAAGTGGGTTCATGTCCCCATGAATGACTCTAGTCATTTCATATGAGTTTGCTGAAAAAGAGCTTTTAAAAGTGACTAAAATGAACTAGCATAATATATAATATGCTGGTTGTGCTTGTGCCAAAGTTTGAAATAGGTTGCTATTCATATTTGTCGGACTACAGCAACATTTATTCTATGAAGCCTACCGTGTAATTATAAAGTTTGATATCTGTAATCATGAACCAAGGTAGCAATAGTAAGCAATATACAAAGATTGAAATATAGTGTACAGAAACACTCAAAAAGTACTTTGATTAATACATACCAAAAAGTATGGATTGATCATGGCATGTATAGTGTGTTACTAAAATACAATTCAACGCAGTAATGGTAGCTGCAAAATGATAATGAAATCTGACGGCCATTTGGAGACATTTATGCATATAATTCTTGGGTACATACGAATGTTAAATGCTAAAGACTTACCAGCATATGAGTTTTCTAGTGAATTGTTCTAGTTCATTTAGCTAGTAAGATATTTCAAAATATGCTAAAACAAGCGGTTTACTTGCCAGTAAGCCTTTTACAATCAAAGGGAACTAGGAAAGCTCAACTCGACTTAAATTTTATGTAGACGAGCATTATCGAAAGTAATTTCTTCTGATGTGCTTGGTACTTAGAAAACTATTACATGACGCTGTTGCTGCTTGCTGTAAAATATGCAAAAGTATGAAGTAGGTGAAGTTGAAGACAGATAGTTTCAAAGATATTTCAATTATTTGAATTGAATACACGCTTTATTATTCGAACATAGGAAAAAGGGAATCCATTTTAGTGATTCTTTGTGTTGTCACGTAGGTACAATCAATAATGATTTTTGTTCCCTTTGCGGGTATTCTAACATGATTTAGCTACAAAAACATTTCTAAAGAAATCAATGATACACAAAACATTCAAATATTCAAAGAAATTCTAAAGACAAAGTAATAAAGCAAGCAAAATTGAGATGCCTTTTACTGATGTGCATTGCAAAACCTTTAAAACAAAACCCATTTAAGAAAATATGTTTATTGTAATTTGCAATGCATTCAATAATGTAACAATGAATAACTTCGCACAATTTATAAATTGCTGGCATGAAATCCTAAAAGAGTCAACATGGAACAAAATGTTAAACAATAATGGCAGTTTCTACAAAATAAAAGGGTAATGACTGAGAGAAAGTTGGGTTATAAGTTTTCTACATGCTGATAATCCTGCTGTTCGTTGAACAAACAAAAACTCATCAAACATGAGTAGAACTGCTAGTTTGCTAGGGATTACTTTGGCTTGTGTGCGAATCTCCTTCATGTAATATGACATATAAGCACTTGCATGACTAACTCTACATTTTATGCTCGCATTATTATACTATGCCAGAAATGCCATCAACATTGAGGTCAACAGCCAACCGAACCTAGAAAGCAAATTTTAGTTTAATAAATTGGCAATCAAGAACAGAATTTCATTCAAGAATACTATCCATTGATAATACATTGAAACGGGGAAGAAATTTCAATGTGTTTTTCCAATGTAATTCTGATGATGGGAAAGGCTGCATGTAAGCTTCTTTAGAGGATAATGTAATATTTGAGATACCGTATGTTTCTATTCACTCTAGAAAAATATAAGCTTAAAAATGAAACAGTGCTTGATTTGCCAGTGGCAAGATCAGAAAGTCTAAATTGTACTGCCCTGTTTTGAAAGGAGAAACGATGAAATGAAAAAAAAACGTGAAAGCTTTTGATCTTTCGAATAATTTAAGCAACTGCAAGAAAGCTCATCAAAAGAAAGTTTTTGTTTGCATAAGGCAAGAACGATTCAGCGATAGTGATGAAGTGAAATGCAAGTTGCAGTGATGAGTATGAGATGTTTTCAAAAGCAAACTGATCGAAATCTTCACCAATCCTTTTGAATGGAGAGTATATGAATTTCATCGTTCTTTTGGTCTGATCAGAGACGATGTAGGCGATCAAAAGAGTTGTGGCAGAATATAATTGGCACACGTGGAGTTCATATATGAGGCATTACTATAACTTGTATCCTAAAACTAATGAAGGAGGACATCCATTCAAAGAAACAGTTAGTTGTAGGCAAAGATTCAGTTTCCTTCCAGTCGACACAACTTGCGAATGAACACTTGACGTCAAATTTAACGTCAGGTACTGAAGTACAAAGTTTATACTACAAACCGTCTGTGGGGGATAAGTGGCGTAGTAAGCGATATCAGTTATTTGTCTAGTTTGGTCAAAAAGACTGTCAAGTCAGCATCACTTTTTAAATAATAGTAGCCAATGTAGTCATAACTTTTGTAATAAAATAAAAATAAAATGATTAAAGCTGGAAAAAAAGCTGACAGTGAGAAAAGTCTTTAAAAGGAACCAGTTTATTCTCCGACGCTTTTTGTCACATGTGAAATTACCTAGACACACGTGTTTGGAATAGGCAATCATTTAGTCCACTGTGAGATTTGCTTACATTTCGAGTTCCATCAGTTTCAGGGTGAGAGATAATGGACCATATGAACAAGGCAAGAAACTAACACAGGCACTATATTCTTTATATGCAGGTACATTGTTACTGTATTACAGTAGGAAGAGAGTCGATACCAAGGTCTATATTATATATAATTCTTTTTCATATTTTGATGTACAAATGCCGTATTTTTCCTCTTTTCTCTTTTGCTCATTGCTCGGCCACCAAAGCACTATAGCGAAGAAAATTCAAAGTTTTTAATCTTCATAAATTATTATGTTTTTGCGAAAGCGACACACATATATACGATGATCTTTCTGCATGACATTCAGTTATCCATTATACTAGAGCAATTTTTTCTCGTTTGTTCGTTTTAGCTTTCCCAACACGTAAGCAGTTGACATTTATTTGATTTTCCTTTCCTTTGAAACATTCAACATGTATAGTATGTAGTAGTTACATTTTTATTCGGAACATGTTATTACACATTTGAAACAGTAGTATATATTGGGTTTTTAGGAAACGGGGACATGATTATATATACCATGCATAATAATGTCACCTTAACATAGGCATAATAGTAAAAAAGCAGAGCACGAGCAAACGAAGTTTTTAACCATTACTTTTATTACTTTCCTTTGAGAGTGACAATGAGAAAGGATGATAAAACATTTCTTTACAACGAATTCGTATTTTACAACTGACATTTTCTAAAAATGCAGCGCAGTGCTGCATAACCATGATATGACGTAGTTTATAGGTGTATACTTATGCTTTTTTGCATATTTAGTAACATTATAAAGTCTGCATAATATTAAAAGTAGAAAGTCTACAAGAAGAGATGAGTAATTGTTTTCACATGATGTAATTTTTAAGATTTGACGAGCATGTACTTTTGCAAAGCTTTGTTTGACCATGAATTTCACCTTAACATCTTGTTCTCGTTTTTTCAAAAATAGTACACGCATGCTCACAGAAAAAGAAAAAAAACAGTAGGTTTGAGTTGAGACGCTCGCTGAGCAAAGTATATGGCCTTTAAGTAGTTTTTCATTCAATATCATAATATCATAATAATAATAATATCATATCATAAATTATATTAGTAGTGCTTTTTAACAAAGAACATATTTAGTTTTGTTTTTTCTGGCTTAATAACAGAAATAACGGTTAATAGCCAAGTATCATAAAAGAAATCGCACCAATTTTTTAGCTTCAATATTTCGTAGGCGTACACAATAGAAACGGTTTTGCTAAGTTTATGCTATATTCAAATACATATATTCATGAAAATGTACGTAAATGAGATCTAATTTTTGCATTCCACTCTTTTATTAGTATAGTAAGAGACCTATTTCAATGAATTGTTTGCCAGACATGATAGGGTCTTGACGTTTTCTACGAAATTTGTCACTGTATTGTGGAAAGTGATAACCGCAGTTTCTTTGCTGACGCAAACGTTAAGATGTCAAAGGCAACCTCCTTCTTATTAACTGAGCTTCTTTTAAGAAAAGGTTAAGCTTACTCGACACAAAAAGGTTATACATAATGCTATATACAGTAGTCATTTCACTAGGAAAGTCTTAAAGTGTCATTTTTCATTACTTAAGCCCACTCGACAGTTCAACAAAATGCCTGTTGAGGTCATGCTATCTTGATGTTGTGTTTTGCTGTTGATCTTTTACCATTGCATTGTTTTAAGGATCATTAATTTCAACTACAGAATAGAGAATACCTAGTAATAACACGCGTTCACGACAAAGATGTTTCCGCTTTTTTATGTTCGTTCTACTAAAGCACCTACACATGCAAAGAATACATATATATATATAGACCAAGATGCATTTACGTTAGAATTGAGTGTTTTAATTGTTTGTTTTTATATTTTCACCCAGATAACTGAAACATGGAGAATAATGTACCAGGAAGTATAAATGGGACAGTGTCGAGGGACAAAAAGAACAACCGATTTTTTCGGAAGGCAGGTACTTCATCTGCCACTACAACGCCAGTTTCTGGCCATCCTCGAACACAGCCCCAGCGATCCTTTGATAGTTGCTCTCCGCTGTATGGCACACCGCTACAAATGATTGGGCAGCAAAATATTGATCCAGCTTTGTTGGCTTCTTTGGCAAACGGCTTAAATCGCCATCATCCCAAGCAAAAACAGCAACAACACACACCAGTTCAAGCCGCTTCCGTTGCGGGCACAACTGTTAATAGCCCTTCAGTCTCCGCTGTTCAATCACCAGTCATTTTTAATGAACATGACACTATCAAGGCTAACGGCCGGTTTATGGCTGCTCCTAGACGAGCTAGGAGTGCCGAAAGATTTGACGGGATGCGGGTTGCTTATTCTGCGTCAGGTATATAAAAAATTAGTCCTTCACTTTCATACAGAAAACTATTCAAAAAGTAGTGCTTCCACTTGCTTATAAGTTGTTTGCTTTTGCTTGGTTTTGGTTCAATTTGTCAGAGCTTGTTCGAAATTCTGCTTGGATTAAAAGATTATTAGAGCAAGCAAATGAAAGAGCATTCAGCATTCCTATTTGTTTTATGTAAAAATATAAACCGGTTAATAGATAGAAAAGAGCAAAATTGTATGCATATACTTTTAATTCTACTAGAACATTTATCTGAAAGGCTTGCTGATTAAATTTTTAACCAGTTCTACCATTTACACATGTCAGTTGAAAAATAAGGTTTAATTTTCTCTGTAAAATGTCGTATGATCCATATTATATCCAATTTATTAACGGTCAACAGTAAAATAATTTGCAATTGGTACTACTTTTGCATTGTCAAAATAATTTGCAATTTGTTGTACTACTATTGCATTATCAAAACATATTTTTATAATAATGCTGTTAATGCATAGGTATATGCATAGGTGCACTGACTTCTGATATGGTGATGTAAAACAGTTAAAGAACAACAATCCCCGTGTAGGTGTTGATTTACTTTCACAACACATGACTCATGACTTCATTGTAATAACCTGACTTATCACATACCCCCGTATTATTCACTCAAGAGCTCGAAAGACTATGTGAAAAATAATCAACAAAGTGCATTCCTTGCTGGCTGTTAGTTCGTTCATAAGCTATTATGACTGACTACGACGAGCAAACCAAAAATTTATCTGCAGGCTGTTTTCTTATCCGTATTTATGCCATCATCGTTTCTATAAAAGCCCACATCCTACTCACTCGCGTTTCTGGTTCTAAGAAATTGTAAGAAAAATTGCGAGTTTGAATTCAAGTCATATTATTCTAAGACACATGTTACAAAGCACACACATAGAACTTTTACTTAGAAAGTTTGAAAGTTTTCATTAAATAGATATATCTCAGGAAGGAATTATAATGTCTCAAGGTATATAGTGTGTACAAGATTATTTATTCGTGTTTCATTTTTCACTGGCTTTTCTGAGAACCAGTATTATGATCTAGTTGCCAAAAACTGGATGGGAATAATATGTCTCTTGTGAAGAGAAATAAGGAGGGAAGAAAGAAAAAGCAACGAAGACTTTTACTTGCAAACTTCCTTGAAATTTCGTAGACATTCTAAGGCACTACTGTTGTCTTTGCATACCCTGTAGTTTTCATATACAATACATGCATAAATATATATTACAGTGTTCCCACATATAAAGATAGTAGTTTGATATCACTCATTAGTCGTTTCTCTTGTTTTAATGAGCAGCAGGGCTACTACAACTGTTATTTCCACCACATATTACGCTCTCCCCACCACTTTCTCTCTCCTTTCATCCTCCACGTTTCTCCTTATGTCTTCATGTGTTTTGTTTTCTCCTTTACGTTCCCTCATTCCGCTGAATGAACTAGGCAGAGTGAAGGAGGAAGAACTGAAATGAAAATGAGAGCTTCTGCAGCTTTGCTCTATTTACGGACCATCTCACCATTACACTGCAGGGTTTCCTAGTTAGTATGTATTACATACTGTTTACTTCTCAAAAAGTAACTTTCCTTGCTTGGTGAGCTGGCAGTGGTGGCATAGACAGAAAGAGGAAATTGTGGCGCATAAAACTTCTTGTCCTCAATATTTCATTCCAGTTGCACAACATCAAGCAGGAGTAGCGTGGCGGAGGAGTCGCCAGTGAAAGAGAAAGAGAGAGTGGCATAATTCATTACTAACGAATTAATGTTACGTCACTTGTTAGACTTGATGGATGGATAGATGAATGTTACAATGATTCCCATACACCACGTTATTTTTTCACTTGTATAGATGATAGATATCTTTATAAAAGTTATATGTGCTATTATTATGATCCTCATTAAGTTCATACACGCGTATATCTAAAGTACATATTAGTTTAGATAATATAATAGCCGTAATGATTTTAGCTACAACGAGCAAAATATATATCTTTTGAGAGCCATGTTGGTATTATCTCATTTTTTCAAACGTATTTAAATTCAGCCCCAGTGGTAGAAATGCCCTTCTAAATAACATGTTCCAAGATTACAACAACAACGATCTTTATATGTATGTCAAGTAAATAATATCATTGTACCCCCAGTTAATAACATGTTTACAGCATAGTTAAATCTTAACGCATGAGGGTATTAGACATTTTTATGTTGTGCGCTGTTAACACGTTTTATTGTTTATGAATTTGTAAAAAAGTAGGTAAAGTATAGAAATGTACGACAACACGACTACAGTGTCTACAGTGTCCCATTTTTGTTGCGAAAAGTTTTTTGTTACTATTGTCCTAAATCCACTCGTCGGTGCATGACTTCCCATTAATTTAATTGGAAATGAAGAAGTATTACTTTTGTATATGATATCATATTCTTGATCCATATCTTGCAGGAGATTTAACAGCTTTGTCAAGGACGCCTGCTGGGACGCCCACAACGGCATCACCGATTACAGCAGTAGTGGGAGAAGATCCAGCAGTTTTTCGGAACTACCGTTCCCCTCAGATACTCCGAGCCGGAATGGTTGAAAATGGAGCAGGGATAAATGTTATTGCTTCGCATTCTTCGGCACATCCTTTACCTCTCCAGCCACAGCTTCGTCAATCAGTAGCTGCTTCACCAGTTCCATCTCTCGCTAGCACGACCAATACGGGGCCGATTCCATCTCCACCACCCCCATATTCTAAGGCAATTACGGAGGTTACACATGCAAAAATTAGATTAAGCACAATAAAAATGTTTGACAAAAGCAATGACAAAAAACTTTTGTCTTTTGTTGCAAATTTTCAGCAGACACATGTCAGTCCTCCATCATACAAGCAAGCAGTTGCAGCCATGAATAAGCTCCCTATTGGGAAAAATGGGAAAATACTTGTGAACGGAAACAATCGATACAATCTTCAACATAGAGGCACCCAGAGCTTGGACACTGCTAATTACTCAGTTTCTCCAGTCTCCGCTGGTGCTTCTCTCATTAATGGCAACACCACTCCTGGAACAAACGGACTAAGAGCCGTCTCATCTCATCCCGCATTCTTGACCGAGTCATCCAACGAAGCCATTTGCAACTGTCATAAATGCCAGGTATGTATATTGACATTTGAATTATGTACTGAAGACCTGAAAATGTAGAACTTTTCATTGTTCATCTTTTGAAGCAAAACAGCCGTCAAACCAAACCTTTGGCCAGTGGCAACTTTTCTGTCTCATTATCAAAGTTGGAAACCTTCTTCATTATAGCATTGTTTCTATTCCTTCGAAGTCACTAAACACTTCAAAGAGATGACAGCTAGTCGATCTGTCAGTTACGCTTTTGAAGTGGTAGTTTTGCTATATGTTTGTTCTTAGAATTTATTATGTGTTCATTTCATTATGACATCGCTCATTGTTTTCAAGTACTTTCAGCTTTCATACTTTGCAGTCTACAACGCAAATTGCTTTTATCGTTTATCGTTCGCTCTGTTGACGATAGAAGATGCGTAAAAGAGAAAGCAAATGAAAAGGCATAGTACAACTTTCTGTTACATAAACTTTGTTTGCCATGTTCGGAGAGATTGCTGTAAACAGTAAAAGCTTTCACATTTCACAAAACAAACAAGTTGCATCCATATATTTTCAAAGACTATTTAGAATTATATTACGCAAGGCTCAAACTCATTTCAACAAACTCATCACAGAACAATAGTAATATTAATCTTCTTATGCCACTACAATACAGCTTGTTTTGCAGTTCCCTCTTTTCCAATTTTCTATTAAACTTGTGGTCTTATGCAATCATTTGGGACTGTTGGAAAAAACTCTGTCGAATTTTCCATTCTGTCCGTGTTATATGCTCTTACAATCTGGCTTGTATAATTTCCTTTACCATTCAACCGGAGAAAGGTAGCACTAATATTCTTATACATTCACATGAAAAGTCAGTATAATCTGCCTTGAGCAAAAAGGGCAAAATAATGTATGAATACTTGTTCCGTAGCTACGTATAAAGGCTTAAAATTCTATACTGTAAACGTAAGTATAGTGGAACACAATTTCATATATATGAAAACCTTTACAGGCAACGTGGAAAGCTAGAAAATTGGAATGGAGGCGACGACCGAAGGTCGTCACAAGGCGTCCTATCCTTGAGTCTTGAGTATGTACTTACTCGGCTCAGTTCTTATTTACATTGTATAAACATGATTTGCACTGTATTGGGAAATTGGGATGTGACATCGATACATATCTATTTATTTTGGTGGGTGGTTGGTCCGCTGGTTGAACGTGATTTTGCTTTGCTTTGTACAATCAAACCCTGGAATGATTCACTGGCATTGGCACTGAGAAGATTTTTTACGGACGACCACATGTTCTCCGAAAAATCAGCACTCATATATACACATCAAAGCTGAATGGTTTAGAAGGCTGAATTTGATGCGTAATCAAAGTGCTTAGACCTCCATATGTGTGTTTTTTCATCCAACGACGTTCTTTTCAAAATAGCCTGCTGTGACACTTATTTCGCCGCGTCAATACATTTCCCGTACCCTTCCTGGATCACAAAGCCATTCAAAACTTGAAAAGCAACAAAGAAAATTCAGTGACACGTGAATCTGTCTCCTGTACTTCATGATAGGTGTAGTATTACCAGCCATTGTTTGTATATAAGAAAGTTCATGTTCACCTCTATTGCCCTATTTTTAATGAAATATACTACACGGACTTATTTTACAATATATGTAATTAGTTTATTACCGCTAATATTACATGCATAATAGGAAGAAATATACAGAGAAAATAAAGTTTTTCTCTATACAGTATACAGTCAAAATCGAGGCAATCATTAAAGAGATTACTTCAATTCTATTTCAAAGCCGAGTTTAAAAAACAGGAAATACCACAGCATCACCTACTTTGTCTCTTACTTTATCATCTTGCATGAACTATAAAAGCGTTTTTAAAGAATTTATTGAAGTAGCAGTGAATATGTGAAAGTTATGAAGAATTAGCATAATACAATATTCACTTTAAGGTCCTTACCAGGAATCTCTCGTAGGAAATAAGATTGCCAAACTTTTCGTTTTGTTTTCAGCGGATGTAACAGATGGGCAATGTCACAGCAGTTTGTTATCATGACTTATCATCTTTTGAATCTACTGTTACTAGTAGGATTCTGTAAATACGAAATTATACAACCAGAGACTCGGGAAAAAACAAAGTTAGCTACTGCTCTGCTATAGAATGCATAACCATAACTTAGAAAGTGTAAAGTGAAAAATAGGGCGTTCCTGATAATAAATGATTATAGGAACATTTTCTAACATAGGTATATATTTTCTGTCGTTATTTTCAGTGGAATTTTATTCACATATAATCATCCCATATCCTCCAGCTATGCACAAGTGACTACTTTACAAATATTTTATGTAATGATTTTTTGCATGCTATATCATATTGTGAACCAAAACAAAAGTAAGTGAGAAAGACCAAGCTTTACAACACCAAGATAACGCATATACAATTTTGGACATTTTCCCACATGAAGTTCCAAGTTTACCAGCATTAACATTTTATGGGGCTCAAGGTGACAATGAAAGCGCAGAAGAATGACAGGTTTTGTACTTAAAAGAAGTACTTTACTGGACTTCTGTTCTGTAACAGTACATATAAGTATGGCATTAGTGAGTACAAATCCTATTAGTATGGGAGCGGGAAAGCGCACAGAGAAAAATTAATGTACACAAGAGTTGTGGACAGTTACTGTCTGACAGTATACTGACTTGGTTAGATGAAATTCAAACCTTCTCCTGTCAGCTATCAGCATTAGTACGTTACTTGTTATAAGAAGTGGACAAGTGGAATAGTTCATCGTTGGTATACTAGAAGTTTATCGACAATAACCTTCTGGTGACCTTCTGATTGAGTAAAAACTTCCTTGTTGATAAATCTCATGCGTGTACAATATTACCTACAATATCCCGTTTAACATCTTATTTAAATGCAATGAAGTTGATTTTACTTTTTTTATACGACTACTGTACTTTAATAGAGTGCTGTGTACTGTCAGGGGAATGTCCCTTTGGACATATTTTCACGTGGTCAATGTAAAATGCATGAGTTGAGACTTGAAACCCATCATTTATTCAACATTATGAAACATGTATATATATGCTGTGCTGGTTGGTTTGACTAGCCCATGTTTTTAAAAAGCCACTATATGCTTCATTGATTCCATTTTTACTGTTTAGCATAACGTTTCATCTTTGCTTTCTAGGACTTACTGTTGGCACTATACGCTCAGTCTGCTGGCATGGGGCAAGTAGAGATTGTTATGCACGCCGGTTTTCACTAAATCTTACTTTCACAAAAAGAGAAAGTTAGGTTTAGAAAGCATATTAGCAGTAAATCCTTTTTTCTCTTCAAAGTTCCAGAGTAGATCAATGTCTCCTTGAGTTTTTGCGCAGCACAATGCCAAGGAAGTTAAAGTTATAAAAGCAATTGTACAATTGAATCTCAATCTCAAAAACGAGCTTTGATAAGAGGCAAATGAATGAACGGCTATAAGTAGAAGGTAGAATGATATTCCTATTTATGTTCGGAAAGTTCAGTGCTAACCAGAGAATGAAGTTGGTAAAAGGATGAGATGACAATTGGATTTTGATTTGAATACTAAACTAAATGGATTATATTTTAGTTTAGTGTATTAGGATAATTTTGTCGCAAAATTATCGATGACTCAATGGCATTCAAAATCATTTGCTAATACTGATTTCATTCATAAAAACGTGTTGTTCTGAAAGATATACCCACATGTTGTATTGTTTTCGTTTTTACCAGGAATTCTAGGAATGATTGTTGTTGGAATGACAAACGAGGTGCTTTTGAAGTTTTTTTCATATGAAAGCTTCAAAAATCTTCACTCAATCAATAGTGCCCTAATGATTTCAATCAAACGATCCATTGTCAGCACAAATTGTAAATTCTAAAAAGTTGAGTAAACAAATTGAGTTGTTTGGAATATGTAACGGTTTATTTTTATGTGTCAGTTGTCGATTGCTCTGTTTCGCCCTTTGCAACGAACGAATAATTCTCGGTCAAATTATAAAAACGACGAGCCGAATTTTCAACTACCTCAAATGAGTATAAGGTTATCATTATCATTAGAACATAGCAATTATGTGTGTATTCAATATATATTTGAATGCTTAAAAACTAAAATAAAACTTCTGCCTGTGCGATTTTTCCTTTCACCATAAATCTGCGCAATATATCGACAAATAAGTTTTGAGTATTGAATGCGTATGAACCTGTGAAAACAATTCCCATATACCATGCCCATCACTTTACTCATACTCGTCAAGTCAACACACAAGTACGTTATGTACACAGTGGAGTTCCGTTCTATATATCTTGATTTTCCCATGGGAATCTCCTGTCATGAGGAAAGGAAAATCCACAAAGAGAAACATCTAATGGAATCACAAAAGAATGAAAATGGAAGTGGGATTTTTGTTAGTCTCTGTCCTCTTTCTTTTCTGTGCGCTAACTTTTCGTATATATCGAATATCTCTAGTGGTTATTTCTATTATTGGCATTAGTAAGTGTATCTACAATGTGCACCTGTTCATTGCCCACACGCTATCTGTGTTCAGTATTCTATAGAAATTTTAACACCAAGGTCAGTTTTTATGTACACGTTCGAAATAGGCGTGGAAAGTACGTGCTAGTGATGAAGCTGCTGAAGGAACAATAAGAGAAAGGGACCCCTTTGAACTCCGCAATCACGCATCCCACTTTTTGCACAGGCATTCCAACATGTAGTATGCTGGAAATCTTTCTAAAGGTTCGCTACTAGTCTGCGGTTAGGTGTAAAAGCAGATAGATCGCAGAAAACAAACAGGCGTATACCATTGCATTAGAGGTGTTCTAAGTGGTAGCTGTGGGAAATCATATTTGCGGACAAGAAAGTAATTTTCCTTGACTTTCCCTTGTCCGAAGCGTCTATTATTTCGTTTGGATTGCTCTGAAGAATCAAAGACAGAAAAACAGAAACTGTATTCTTAGTCATGATGAATATATATGTACTTTATCTGTATATGAGTGTTTGCATATGCACTTTATTGAATGGAGTCTAGTTGAATAAGAATTTTAAAGGTGTTTCATGTTATGTACAAGTTTTGTAAACAATTTTACTAAAGATAGTTGCAAATTATCATAACAAAGAGCCGCCAATTAGACTGCAATATTCTTTTGATATCCTAATAATAATCATTTCTTGGAATACATCTCAACAGGGAGGGATACCGTTGTAATATCATATAGCTCTTGAGTTTTACTCGCAATATTATCGGATTTCTGGATTTTGGATAGGTCTACAGAATGTTGACTGTGTTTGTGTTTCCCACTGTCTTATATCTCTAATGCAAAATCAACAAGACGAATTCCCTACCTTGAGAAAACACTGTACAAGGTGATCCTATGTAGTCCTTACAATGTACACACAACTTACGCTTTTCTTAAGTAGCTTCTTTTGGGATGATACCCCAACAGCCAAAATAATTTCATTTGATGCAAAAAATGTTTCTACTTTGGAGTGGTGATAGAGGAAAAGTATTCTATTTCATCATTGCTTGGTCAACAAATGCTTTTTTACTACCATAAAACAAACATTTTCATCTGTAGTGGTAAGTGTACTAGTACTGATCGAGTACGAGTCGAATCGACGGATACAGTTCCAAATTCAGCTATAGAAAGGTTCATTTGACATGCCTTGGGAAACGATGTGAACGGCATCGTATAGAACACTTAAGATGAGTTGTGGTTTCTGTGAGGATTGACATATAAAATTACCAGAGACCTAATGGATCCTTGTGGATTTTTGTATGGAATTGGTATATTTGGGAAAAGTGTAACTTCTTCGTTAAATGCTAACGGTTCGCTTCGCCACCACCATTTTCATGTTAAAAATTCTCTGCCAAAGTGTGTTGTTCATTTGCCAAATTTGCCAAAACAATCACATTACATTATTTGAGATCTGTTGCAAGGCCAAGTTAAGCTAGATCATGTTGAGTTTTTGCAACAACTAAGCTAGTAATTGATTATTGGAAAGCTGAGTATGTTGTATGCTGTCACTAATACTCTACAAAACTTAGGGTGACCTTAGGATTGAATAGGTACTTATTATCTTGGCAAAACGGTACTGAGGTAGTTGTATTTATAGGCAATGTATAAGAACTAAATGTTGAATGTTGTATAATGTAGTAAATTGAATGGCTTACTTAAACATTGTTTGATGGCAACTATTATTTTTATTGCAGGCATTGGCCCGTCAAGACCCATCTTACAATGAGTTGAACGATGCTGTCTACATGGAAAGCCAGGCGTTTCTCATGCACGAAATTATGAACGATGGAATGGCATTCTGCTCCATAATGTAAAATGAAGAAAAGTTTTACCATCTTATCACAATCCAACAATTTCACCGATGAGACTTTCGTGTGTTGTCCATCTATTTCCTTTGTTTGAAGATAACAGAATATGCATGCATAATACTACTACTACAATTCCTCACCTATCTATATTTAAAATTGTAAGGCTTTAGAATTAATGTTTTACGTGAAAAACAACTGGAACATGTAAATGGAACATGATCATGGCGGTAAAATGTCTTGATGGGATAAATTTAGAAATACACGTTATCGATGTACTTTAACCCTAATTTTGCAACTGGGTATGTTACTAATGATTTAATATATGCCAAATGCATGGTTTCACAAAGACAAAACTGGTTTCGAGCCAGTAAAATAAAGGTGTTGCAACAATCATACTGCATCATTATTTGAAATAATGTGAATTCACAATGGAATGGTGCACATGTAAAGATAATTTACTAATTAAATGATTAAAAATACTGTTTTATGAAATATTGAATTTTGAACAATTCAATAGAAGCTAGCTAAAAGTTAAGGTTTTGTGCTTAAAAGCACATAACCCTCATCAAAGCGACATGGGTGATTGATAAATTGATGAAGGAAAGGATTGATTTCTTTCTAAAGCAAGGAATTAGGTAATAATAAGTAAATTCTAGAAAAGCTCCTCCTAAGATAATATTACATGTGGTAGTAGCATTGAAAAAGGAAACTTCACAATCACAAAAAGTATATCCAGGCAAATTATATGAAGTCCGTAATGACGGAGCGTATGGGGCGAAATGAGATTTTTTAGAAGAAAGCTCAGAGAAGTACAATGTACGGGAGCATAAGATAGGAAATCGCAACTAGTACAAAACTGCATACCTAGTTTTTAACATTGGACTGCCTCAATGCATTAAAAAAGTCCACTTTCACATAATTGTTTTATAACAAGTTTTTGTGAATTGGACTTTTGCGAAACAAAAACTAGTCTTTAAATGCTAATTGCTGCGAAAAACATTTTCTAGTGAACTCCCTTAAGTTAAAATATTTTGGAACCTTGTGACTGCAGCCGAGTGCAAAATTTGCACTGCAAATACATGTTTGAAATATGATCTATCAAGATTTACTTATTACAACAACAGTTTGGCTGTGTTGATATTTCTTTCAGATTTTTCAGCCGCATTACAGCATTTTGTATTTTTACTGTTGTGGTGTAACACTTAAAAAAGAGAATGCAAAATTTCGGATTGCAGTACAATTTCTTTGAACAGTTATGTTCATTACAACGCGATTTAAGGATTAAAAATTATGCCATGTATGTAACACGCGTATTTTGATGAGCAATTGCATATTGGGCTTCTCTATAGAGAGGTGAGAGTTGGTTATGTTGTGAGTGGGAATTATTATGGTGCTGATGTTGATGCTATGACCAGAGCTCTTAGGTTCGTTTGGTAAATAAATTTAATGAAGCAAATATTAATAGGATACTTATAACGTTAAAGTGACCGAGCTGGACTTGGTCTTTAGAGGATAGACTTTTTGTGAAAGGTATATAGCAATAGTAAACATCATAACATATTGTATTGATGTATGCAATACATCGATACACCTCCAATCGAAAGGTTTAGGAATCAAAAATTATTGTACCTAACAAAACACAATATAGAGATAGCACAAATATTATTGAATAAACTCGAAAATCTATAACTCGTTAAACACGAATGAAACATCTATGTATAGTAAAAGCAAAAACCTCTGTAGCTGGACAATGGAGATAATATAAAAATATGGGATCTTTGAAAAATTTATACGCAATAAAGTATGCGGTAGGCAAACAAAATGCAAGTTAAAGAGTTATAGTAGGGCTACATAATAATTGTTATAGAGTTATAGATTCAGCCATTGTATATCTTGTTAACGAACCAGCAAAGTAGTATGTATCCTTTTGATTTGTTTTACGTTTACTTGATGAAATGAGCTAGTATTTTATGCATGAACATGTCTACATGAGATTATTCAGAGTCTATTGATCTATGATAGTTTACTTTTTACTGAGATTATTGCATAATATAGCCCGGTTTCATTTTATTGTTATTTGTGTCAGAGTTCATGCTTCCAATCGGTGTACTCTATAATTACGTAAGATTTGAGTATGAATGTCTACTTGAATGAATGCACAAATCACAAATTAATCCAATACCTGATTTCCACACAAAGCTTTCACGATATAGATTGATAGCTGGATGGTAACCCTTCCATGATGTATTTTCCCTACTTGTTGATTAAATCGTAAAAATAATGATACTTGGTACATCGTTCGTATTTAAAAGAGATATCAGATATATTATAGACAATTTAACGAATAAGGCTAGTAAACCAAGCAAAGACTGCAGTCTCAATGTTAGATCAATTTCAAACCTTACTGACAGAAGAGTAAAAGTTGTTTTACTTCCAACACAAACGTTTAGTATTTGTACAGATTAACTGAAAATACTCATTGATTGAGATCTAGTCGGAAACAAATCGGGAGAAGTTGTATATTTCAAAGAAATTAAATATACATATTGTAATTTTCTCCAACAATCTTTGGTCATTGATACAACACGAAGATCTTATGTAACAATTACATTTAGCCGAGAAACATTGCAGGGTGCTATAAATGGTACTGTTACACAGCATTCCACATTAAAATTAAAAATAGGGGTCACTTGTTTGTAAAATTCACCGTGCAAATATCTACTAAGCTACTTTTATAGGCCCGTTTGACTAAAATTAAACTCTCAGAATTATGTACTACCTTCTGCGCTACGCACTGTACAAAAGAATAATGTACCAACTATCAGTATTTTCGCGTTTAACATAAAACAATGCATCAATTTATGCAATATTCCTGTATACATGTGGCACAAATTATAAAGTTCTTACTTTAAATTTTGTTTGAAACGGTTTAAGAAAATTTAAAAATATTGATAAAAACCTAGGTTGTAGAAATATTTGTTACTTCTGTTAGAATACAAAAATAATTAATTAACATTCTGCTTGTTTCTCAATGAAGCCGTGAGATGGTGAAGAATGTGATGACGAAGAAGGCATATTTGTATTATGTCGTCTTGCTAAAATTCTGTCACAAATTCAAAAATATTACGTATGAATGATTTGTAAAACATATATATGTGTTTGTGTGTTAATAATAAAAAATAGGATTTAAAAAATACTAAATGAACTCGGAGTAAATTTTTGTCATGCTTTAAATAACCATCTTTATTTGATGTACACATAATATTATATTTACAGGGCAAAATCTATAAAATCAAACGCCAACTAAACCAACCCTGGGAGTAGTCGTACATTATATTCGACTTGTACAATAATTGCATACATTACTAAACGGCGGCTAAGGGTAATGTATATAAACTACGACAAAATGATGCATCTATCACAGAATCTGTCAACACGAACAGTTTTGTCTACCAACAACAAACAACTTAGGTCAAAAGTATCAACAAAGTAGTTACTACGTCTGTAAAATACACATTTCATTTCGACTAATATAAAGGTAAAAGCAAACTAGTAAGAAAATAATCCTTTCTATACTGAGAAATATGCAAAAAGCCACTACAAAGCTTATCAATGGATTTTTATTATAATTTCTGTCGTAATCGTTCGCATTAATCGTAAAAGGTGAAAGTAACGTTGCATCAGTCTAAAGATGAGTTAGCGGGGTTTCTGCTGAGTAGAATTCCCATTCCAGGTTCCTAATTCGTCATCCGAGTCGGTTTCTTGATTCCTGAGCCTATGAATATTTCCATCAGATTTCCTGAAAGAATCAGTTTTTTCTCATTAGTACAAAATGTTTACCATACATATATGCATGTTGGTATTGATATTCAAACCTAAATGCTCACCGTTCAGTATTAATACTTCGTTTGCGAATATCCTCAGACGAGCCAGTGCCTGATGAAGGTCCAGCGTTTGGTTGACCCAAATTACCAGGTCTTGCTGACCCGGAACCTGATCCGCCCAAACGATTTTCACCGCGATTACTTGATCTTGCCGCCGTGCCAGTTGAAGGACTATTTGCACTTGAAGGCAGACTACGTTGCACCATACCAAATAAATACGTCACTGGATATATTAGATATCCTATTAGAGTAGTGATCCAAGCCCATATTCCCACGCCCCCACCTCCTGATGAAGCACCAAAACCTTTCACGCCTCCAATCTGCAATAAGAATTATCGCAACATTATTGTGTGTTCTTACAATAACATAATAAGCAATCATTATCATATGTTGTAAAAGATTACAGGAATAACGAGTAAAGCAGTAGAAGGCAACAACCCTAGTTCACTTAATGATTGTTGATATTCTGTGGTTGTGAATTCGCGTCGTGGGAAAGCTACGCACAAGTTGAAGTTGCTGAAATATTAAAGTCAACAAATTCCGAGTTAAAAGAAGATTTCAAGCTAATTATTCATTTATTGGACACAGTGGTATACAGAATAACCTTTCTACCTACCTGAACTTTACGTGCTGGCCATCACTGAGAAACTGGCGTACGTGCCCTAACGTTACATCCTGTTCAAATGTGTGTGTTTGAGAGGAACCATCAGGCATCCGAAATTGTAGTCTAGCCTTGCCCGTGTAATTAGCAGGAGTGCTTGTTGTTACACTAGGTTTTTGGGGTGCGGATGATGGACTGGTCTCGGCACCATCATACACCAAAGAAGCATTTGTTCGTTTGTTACGTTCTGCCCGATCTTGAGCAATCTGTTCTCGGAGTCTTTGCCTGAGTTCCTGCTCCTCCCGTTTTTCTCTTTTCCTCTCCTCAATTAAACGTTTAGCTTCTTGCTCCTCTTGCCATCGTTTAAGCTCCGCCATACCTTTACCAGCTTCACGTCGTTCTTTTTCTCGACGACGCGCCTCCTAAAATAAAGATTTCAATACAAACCATTAAACCATTAATACCATTATCCTGTTTCTCAACATCAGTAGCGGTTTGTTCTCATTTACCTCGGCTTCTTCCTCCATTTTCAATTTTGCTCTAGCAGCAGCCAACAGTCGGGCTCTTTCGATTCTTTGGTCCAACGTTAAACTGGTATCTGCAGCATCTCTTTCCAATTCTTCGATAGTGGGCGTATGTTCGCGGCTTCCACTAGGTGCTTGACTGGAAGTTGGCTGAGCCGTTTCCGTTTCTGTCGCTGGCGCCGATGACGAGGCCGAGGATTGTGATGGCGGCTGAGGTTGAGCTTGTACTTGTGATGGGGGAGGTGGAGCTTTCTGCACTTGTAGCACCTTTGAATGTTTTGACCACGCTGACGCACATCTGTCTTTCAAGTCTTCCGCAGATGCTTCTCCATGCACAATTTCGACAGGGGCTCCCATTAATGATATAAAATACAAACATGGAGACTCCGCATTTGAATCTGTTTAAATAAAGAACCAATTCAATCCTTAGACATCAATCTAGAGCAAAATTGAAACATGAACCGTGTTTGTGGTACTTACATATTTGCTTAAACTGAAGATGTTCCTGCGAGTTGGCAGTTAATCTTATGCACACATATTTCCCATCTGATAAGACCGATTGGATTTCCCCGGAATTCACAGCATCCTCCAGCTTCTTGGATGCATCATCCTCACCTATTGAGCATAACCATGTTCAATGAACATCTTCAAAATGCTTGTCCTCACAATTGTTAAAAGATAAATGTGCCAAATCAAGGGCAGGATTCTTACCAAAAATGGCAACAAAAAACACAGCTCCTTCCTGCTTAGATCGCTGGACAGCCTCGGCAATATTTCCGCCGTACCAATTCATTTTTGCAAACGTAGTTTTATCAACAGACACTGCTGCTGTTCTGTGAATTTCTTAATTCCGACAATTCTTTCTTCAGCACCAGCGATAATTAGTAATGAACACTCACTAATCGATTTATCTACATGAGAATTCTTTCTTTGATTAATGGACAATTATTGACAAATCTGTACAGCTAAATTAATTGCAAATTGTTAATGTGTTAATAATTAAACTAGGTTCTAAGCGAAACCGACTCAAGTTGTTCGGTACAAAGCCATGGAATGAAAACAGTTGTCATCTGTCTGTAAACTACACTTTCTTTCTGGCCATTGGCCATTACGTGGCTTAAAGGATCTTTTGACTGTCTGCCGTCTCCGCTTCAAGCTTCAGGCCACCCCAGCGCTTCAATGGCACACATCAAGATTTTCTTTGTCTTTCAGCAGATAACAATGATTTATCCGATTGTCTAATTGATTCATGATGATTCCCAAGGAAGGAAATACAATTGACCAAAGTGCAATTGACAGTTTAGTTATAGCTTGAAGTAATTTCCGGTGCAAATTGTCAGGTTTTAAAAACTGTCAGGTTCAGAGGTGACATGGGGCACTGTGAGAAACTCATATTTTACACATGATTTAATTGGGAAAATAGTTTAAATAAATATTGCTAAACTATTCAAGGTTATAATTGTCTACCTTGCAAAGATAAATGCGTGCAGTTACAAACAGTTCATTTCATATCATTTATGACCTTTCATTTTATGTCAGTTTGTTTGTGGATTTGGTAGCAAGGTGTACAGCATCAGGTTAGGTATCTTAATAGTATTAAGCTAACAGATTGATATTTACAATGCTATTTATTTGTTGCAAAATTATTTTGCACAAAAGTGATTATTGGTTTGGTAGTGTGCAACATAGTTCCAAGTAGTCAAATAATTCTTTTTTTTTTAAATAAATATATATATTATGCATGGTCTACCTTAATTTGCAAAATTAAGACCAACCAGTTTTGTATAACTATTTATGGAAATGGAAACTGAGCTGGAAATAGGTTAATAGTATCAGAATGGCTTACTATTTCCTACAGAATTATATAGGGCTGCGAGTTGTTGTTTCTGTTGTTGTACATGTACATTACGTCTTTTTGTCTAAACTAATCAATAATGAAAACTAAAAAATGGTTTGAAGGGAAAATATTCTTTGTTATGAGTTTTTCTGATGGAAAATTGCTTAACAAGATGCATGGTTGATTTGACATTACAATTGGCCAATGGCCATCATGCACACACGAATAACTTGACCCTGGATTTTGTTGATATAGATTACTTTTTCAGCTTTTTAAAAATAGATATTAAAAATTAACAAAAATATTTTATCTCAAGTTTAGAAATAGGTTGTTCATGAACTATGGAAGGCATACTTGAACAGAAAGAAAGTCACAATCCAGTACTGTGTATTGATGCTAAAACTGGGCATGTAAAATATAACAAGTTTTATTGGCATAACTTTTTGACTCAGTATTAGGTTAATATACTTTGTAGTTTGATTATATACATGGACAAAGAGAGTTGACTTACTTGACCAACAACGGGTAGACATCCTTAAAACGATAGTTGCTGGAAAACCCGCTTACATACTCATCTTGTTGCTTGTAGGCTATTTGCCAATAGTCTTTCTAAGACTAAAGAAGCGCCGTATAGTAGTACTGACTGAATTACATTACGAACGAAACGAAAAACAGGCTTTATTCAGCTTGGCCATTTGTATTATAGAATAATTTTTTAATGATAGAACAACGATAATATGGCACAACCCCCAAAGAAATCAATTGACATGAACAACTCTAGAAATAGTATTGAATATTCATTTTTTATAGCTTAAAAATTTAGCATAATCATGATGACAGGCAGAAATCCAGAGTTAAATAGCTGGTTTACATGCAACCTGACAGTCAGGTAGATGTAGGCAAAGTAATGTGTTCCGTTGTTAGTATACAGTTGACTGTCATTTCATGAAAAAGTTGAAAAACACGAAAAAAGACAAAAGTCCTAATTTTATAATACCGGCTACAGACAAATGTGCATTAACTGAGCTAGTGTGGAGTGAAAGCATTTTTCCACTCAGCGAGACTTCTAATACATTGCCAATTTTCCAATACAAAATGGGAAAAGGTTGAGTCAAAATGGGTAACACGGAAAATGACACTATTTATTTTCTCATTTTGTGGTTGATTGCCATGTTCCTCACCCTAGCTGTAAGTAAAGTACTATAATTTGCGATTATTTTCAATATTTCAATGCAAATTGCTAACCAGTTTTTTAAAAAATTAGATAGGGATAGTAGTCATCATGTATCAAGTGCGGTGCTTTCCATGTCAAAACAATGGTGTTGACGCAGAGCATGAAAAGGATCACGACAGGCATGGACGACATCATACAGGTAAAGGGGGCAAAATTAGTTCAATGGAACTTGATAAAGTGAAACTAAAATGAATTGCTCCTTTATATAATTTTTAGATTTTCATCATGGTCATTTGGACCCCAAAAACATGAGGACATGTATGGTTTGCGGAGAGGTCATGTCAACAGAAGAGGAAGGGGAAATACACCAGTCTTGTCACGATGTTGATGTTATGTGCGTTTAATTTTCAGATTTGGGACAACCTGATTCATACCTATCACCAAACTTCTGTTAACGTATCCACAAAGATATTTTTATATTTCAACGTTTTCTTTTATTACAAGTAGATGATTACCCAGATTAGTTAGCAGCTTTCCGAAACTACTCAGATTACCAAAGTGTTACGGGATGGTCGAAACTTTCTGTCAGAAATACTTAATATTTTCTTGCCTCAGTATGCAAGGCTAAGTAGGTGCCTAGGTTGATGCAGGTAAATTTAACTTCTAAAAATATATACACTCTTGTATCATTCGAAAGTATTTTTAAAATGACAGTATACTCATTAGTTCGTAATAAAATTACTATATAATGCACACGACGGAAAAATGTTGGAATCGAAAATTCTCACTTGTTTATTTGTAGGTTTTATCATATTGGTACAATAAATTTTAGCCTTCTTGATCATCGAAGAGTTTTATGTTTATGTTTAGCACACACACTTTCCTCCAGATCCCTTTTTCTTAGCCTTGCCCTTCTTGGGTTTTTTCTTTGCTGGTGGTTTGGAAGCTGACAAGGATGAAGGTGCTCGTTTAGCTTTCTTCGAAGCCTTCTTAGGTGCAGGAGTACTGGCCTTGCGCTTAGTTGCTTTCTTTGGCTTCAAGGATTTTCCGCCGCATGATCCGCCAGAACTCCCAGTAGACTTGGATGCTCTTCTTGGCTTGGCTTTCTTCGCTGACTTAGCCTTGGGTGCTTTACTAGCCTTTGCACGCTTCGATGGCTTACTGGGTTTTGAGGATTTGCCAGCTTTACTGGGCTTGGGGGATTTACTTGCCTTGCTGGGCTTGCTAGTTTTCTTTGACTTCTTGGCGGATGGTCCTTTAGCTGTTGATCCCGCTTTTCGCTTCCTCGGTGTCGGTTTCCAGGATTTTCCACCGCATGACTCAAAACCGGAGTCGTCCTTTGCTGGAGGTGCTTTCTCCACTGGTGTTGCAGGTTTTGCTGTTTGCTTTCCTTTGGTTGTAGGTGTTGAGCTCGACGTGGCAGGTTTGCTTTTCTTGACCGTTTTCTTAGGTTTCGGCTTCGAGGAAGAAGATTTAGAAGTAGAACAACTGCTACTTGTAGGTTTGCTTTTCTTAGCCGGTTTCTTAGCTTTTGGTTTCGCAGATGAAGATTTAGAAGCAGAACTACTCTTTGCTGGTTTGCTTTTCTTTGCCTTTTTCTTAGGTTTCGGTTTTGCGGATGAAGATTTAGAAGCAGAACTGCTCTTTGCCGGTTTGCTTTTCTTTGCCTTGGCCTTCTTTGGTTTGGACGAAGACGCCCTTGAGCTGGGTTTACTAGACCTTTTTTTCTTTGGGGGTGCTTTCTTTACCGGTTTACTACTGACCGTTTTCTTCACCGTCTTTTTCGTTTTTGAAGACGAACCTTTACTTGATTTCGAAGATAATCTCGATTTCGCAATACATTTTTCAAATCCAGATCCAACTGCACTAGACTTTGAAGAGGAACTTGAGCTTTTACTACTTGATTTGCTTTTGCTTTTGGGAGTCGCCTTCTTGGCTTTGCTCCGTGATTGTTGCTTTGGGGCAGACTGAAACGTAGCATAATAACAATGTAGTTACAATCTAAAACAACGAAATGTAAGGAATCTTAAATGAATTTTTACCTTTTTTGACTTTCCTCCTTTACTTGACTTCTTCTTCGGCTTCGAAGATTTAGAAGCAGAACTGCTCTTTACAGGTGCGCGTTTCTTTGTCTTAGCTTTCTTTGGTTTGGACGAAGACGCCTTTGAGCTGGATGTACTAGAACTTTTCTTCTTTGATGGTGCCTTTTTTGCAGTCTTCTTTTGTTTAGACCCCTTGCTGGACTTGGACGAAGAAGATAGTCTAGATTTTGCAATACATTTTTCAAAGCCCGAACCAACGGCAGAGCTAGAGGATTTCGAAGAAGAGGTGGAACTTTTGCTACTGCTAGTTTTGCCTTTGCTTTTAGCTGGCTTCTTCTTTACTGCTGGACTTCGAGGCTGTCGTTTTGGGGCAGGCTGAAACAAAATTGTAGAAAAATAAACTTAAACTTGCATGTAAAAGTAAAGAAATAATTATATTAAAAGTATGTTTTACCTTTTTTGACTTTCCTCCTTTACTTGGCTTTTTCTTTGGCTTCGAAGATGAAGATTTAGAAGTTGAACTACTTGGCTTATTTTTCTTTGCCTTTTTATTCGCATTAGGTTTGCATGATGATGATTTTGAAGTAGAACTACTCTTGGCTGGTTTGCTTTTCTTTGCCGTTTTCTTAGGTTTCGGTTTCACGGACAAACT
This sequence comes from Entomobrya proxima, assembly GCA_029691765.1. Lineage (NCBI taxonomy): Eukaryota > Metazoa > Arthropoda > Collembola > Entomobryomorpha > Entomobryidae > Entomobrya > Entomobrya proxima. The sequence continues at coordinate 11,685,807 of CM056172.1, forward strand.
TTTCTTTGTCGTTGGTTTGGACGAAGACGACTTTGAACTGGACTTACTGGACTTTTTCTTCTTAGGCGGGGCTTTCTTTGCAGTTGCTTTGGGTTTGGAACCCTTACTTGTGGATTTGGAAGCTAGTCTAGATTTTGCAATACATTTTTCAAAGCCCGAACCAGCAGCAGAAGAAGAAGACTTCGATGAAGAGGTTGAACTTTTACTGCTACTTTTGCCTTTGCTCTTAGCTGACTTCTTTTTGACTGCTGGAGCTGGACTTCGAGGCTGTCGTTTTGGGGCCGACTAAACATAAATGATGTAAAAATTATTAATTGAAATTCTGTATGTTTACTTGTAAGAAAAGGTATGCGTCACCTTTTTTGCCCCTTTGCTTGGCTTTTTCTTGGGCTTTGACTTGGAAGTGGAAGAGGTCGAAGAAGATTTGGACTTTTTCTGTACTTTTTTGGGTTTTGATGACGTAGATTTAGAGTCACACTTTCCAGTTTTGCTTTTCTTCGGTTTTGACTTTGGTTTTCGTGAAGGAAGATTTGCGGTTACTCCGACTGAGGGCTTCTTTGAAGGCTGAGTTACATGTTTGAATATACAATAGTAATATTTTATTACTGATATTGACTTTTTCATTTTCTTCCGTTTGAAATTTTTAAGTCATAATATCTTAACTACTTACCTTCTTCTTAGTAGATTTGGGCTTCTTTGATGAGGTAGACTTTGCAGGTGGACATGTACATTCCGAATCTGGATCTGGACTCTGTGGCTTCGGTTTTGGTTCGGGCTTTGGCTCGCTGGAACAATTATCGTCGGAAGATGGTGCAGGCTTATCTTCTTCTGGTTCGGGTTTATCCTCTTTTGGTGCAGACTTATCTGAGTCGCAATCATCTGCACCAGGGTCGGGACCACAATCTGCGCCCTGTGGCTGTTCCTTAGGGTCTTTGGACTCTGAGGCTGGAGTCATTTTAAAGGAATACTCTTTCTTCGATTTCTGAATGCAATTGTGATTAAGGTAGGATGAAATTCAGTTGCAGTTTGGATGCTCTCCCGTTTTGAATTGAGTTGATTTCAAGAATTTCTAAAAACTATCATGATTTTTCGAGCATTCAAATTCAAGGATTCAAGTTCTATTTTCCATTTTTTCATACATTGGTTTGTGTTTCAATTGCTTAGCATGAAAAGTCAGCTCACTTTAAAAATTCATCGTTTCTTTAGCAACTTTGAGGTAACCTATCATTGAAAACCGAAGATGAACAAATAACCCGGCATAAATATGTGCGTTCGTGCATTTTTGATGGTAACTGTGAAATTGCAAGTTTGTAGTTGCAACAATTCAGACATTGGCTTGTTGTTGTCTGTCTTGCTTAGAAGTTCAATCGTCAATAATTATCAAGCAATGAAATAAACTTTGACCTTTGCCGTGAACAGTATTTAATATTTCAGTTAAGTTAAAAATAGCTACAAACACAACTTTTTCTCATTCTCACGTTCATTCGTTTTGCTCACAATCGAATCTCAAGTATGCTAATAAGATCCGCCTTCTTTGTGAAAAACAGTGGGAGTCATGTTCATAATTCACACTGTAACATCATTGTAGACTAGAATGTTTATGTCAATGATAAAAAATGTTCAACAAGATATGAATTGATTTCTACGTTCTTTTATAACTTATCAATACATTCTTGTGAACTAGTTTTTTATGACACATTATCTTATTTTTACATGAAAAATGTTAAGATCTTAGGCTTAACCCTTCTCTCAAAAGGTCAAGTTAACGCTAACGCAAGCGGCTGCGTGTTTTGTGGTAGTACTGAGTCAGTATAGGTGTACGTTGACAAAATCCTGGTAGATTGAATTTATTTCCTGTTCTCAAATGTAGCAATGTTTGGTACAATCGCATGCGAAATGCGAACAATGAATTATATTATGCCAATTTAAGAAACTAAACCTATAAAGAATAAAGGAAAATATGGGAATTATGAAACTGCAAAAATTCTATGATACAACATGAATAAATTGTCGAATGGCTGTTTTTATGAAGATACAAACGTTTATGCATTTATTGTTTCGTAAAAGTCAAAACTCTTAAGTTTATCTGTACATTTTAGCTAAAAATTTGAGTCTTAGCACAACAACTCGTTAATAGGGCTTATATGAACTATATATACCAACTTCAAGTGATACCTATTCTCTATTCAATCCAGTTTGAAATATTATGTGACAAAAATCATGATTCGTGTACATTATCGTTTGCGATTCAATTCAAAACGTGTCTGTCTTTCGACTTAACCGAAAAAATTAATGGGAAAATCGCCTTGAACTTCAAATTTGGAATAAAAACTTTGTCTCATCTTGTACGTTGTACTAACTGCAGATTGTTGTGGAGTGCTGAAAAGGTTCAAGGTACACATTAGTTGCTAAATGTATGACTGTTCATGAAACGCGGATTTTTAACAGGTTTTGTAATTGCAAGGATGTTGAGGATGTTAAAATTGTTAAAATTAAAATAACAACATTACATAATATGTCAAAAATGAAAGGCAAATTATTAGCTGTGGTTTTAGCACTTGTAATTGTGGTATTGTCTAATTTATCATGGGAAAATTCCGACCAAGTTATTCAATTTTGGGGAATAGAAAGGAATGGGTTGATTTGCTAACGATAGACACCCAGTGCGTACCTTTTATCACTTTACATAAACCACAGGTTTTATCTAGTTTTCTTTCATGTAGTATTTTGCTGAACTTACGCATTATGATTCAGGTTCAGATCAGAACTAGCTTTAACTTGTTGTTCCTATCTTCTTTTCCTCAGACTATCAATGAACCTTTTTGTAATTTATTAGTGCAGTAGTTAATATCAGTATTATATCAACTGTGTTCACTCAAATTACACTATTGCTTTTAAATATTTACCTGAACATCATTTATCTAGGCCACATACAGAAATTATATAAACAGCCATCATCAGTGCTATCTGTAACCTTGCTTGTGCGTTGCACTTGTCTAATTAATTACTCAAAGGCTAATTTTACGATCCTTTCCCTTTTTCTTTCGCTTCCTTTCCTTTATGCATAAATTAAAAATAAACAGCGTACCGTACGTGTTTGTTAAACCGTAGCGAGAAAAACGTTATCAATAAAATATAAAAAAATGCTTATCACGCTTGCGAGTTTAGTCATCTATTAAATATGAAAACTACGTGACTGCGGTCACTTTTAATTACCATTTTGACACATCTTTATAATCATATATGTTGGTTTGACCTTAATTTGACAGGTGTGAATTCTAGAGTAATTAGTGACAATGGTATGTAGTGAAACGAGATCACTATTTAAGAAAACCATCAATTTACATTTTTAAAGATATTTTTACATATAATATAATTGCTTAATTACACTTATTGATGAACGTTACCTGTACTTGCTTTCGCTAGGTCGTGCCACTTTTTGTACGCAGATATAGTACTTTTTGGAGCGAGTAAATCATAGCATTTACCCAACTCATCAGTCAAAACATGCCACTTTCATATCCTACTACCCACACGGAGTTTAAGACTTAGGTACTTTAAAATCAAATTAAGTTAAAATTGCATCGATGCATTGTGCCATGCATTGGCCAAGCAGAGCTTTCTTCTGAGAAAGAACGTTACTTGTGTCCGTAGTTCTAAATTCTTTGCTGTCTGCCACTGCTTGGGGTTGTTCTTCCTCTGGAACTCCGTCTCCGAGGTCCGATCGTAAACCAGAAGATTCCCTGGAATCTGGTTCTGAGTACGAAGATTCACCCCCGTTTGCATAGAATGATTGCTCTGGTAGCGAATAAATTATTACGTTTTTAGGTGGTCGTGTCTTGGTCCTTCGACTTTTTCCACGACTTGGTTTTCTTGGGATTGCTGATTGATGAGATGGATTAGATAGTATTTTGGCTTCAAATTGATTATTATGGGGATTATTATTGCTAATGTCCAGTTTAAGTTCTTGGTCCAAGTCCTCATTAAAATCAATGGGATTTCCAGAACGATCCAAAGTACTGGTTCGCAAACTTGTGGTAGCCGTAGCAGTTTGATCTGGTTCGGGGCCCACGTAATAACGATCTGGTGCCAAATGACGGGGATTCCTAGTTATGTCGGCTGAAATTGAACCCGACGGAGTATATACCAGTTCGGAAGGTGATGATATAGGTTCTGACGGTTGTTGCTGCTGTGATGATTGTAGAAAGAAGGATTTGGGGACGAAGTGAATTTGCTGAACAGCTAGAAGCAAAAAGTTTGCACAAAATCATTACATATGTACAAAGGTAGGTAAATATATATTATTGAAAAGCAAGTTGAAGTTTATGAATTTGAATCTATTCGCCTATTTCATGTATGCATGGAATTTGGTACTTTTTAAAACTGAATTCAAATTGGTCTTGGTATATTTTGTATCTTGTAGGTGAAAATTGTATTAAACCAGAGAAGATGCATCAAATGTACAGTAAATGAGATAATGTATTTGTAAAGTCTATGAGTATTGATTATTCCAAAGGAGTACATAGTAAAAGCAAATACCCATGCAAAATAGATTTTTAAGAAAAGTACAAGCAAAACTTACGGGATATTTGTGCATCCGATAACTTGACAATAAATATCACTGATAAGACACACATCACCAGTAATCTATGCAGACCACTTTGACTGCGTTCATTCTTAAAGAACAGCATTTTAACTTTCAAATTAATTGCTGGAAATGAACACCTCGAGATTATATGATTTTGTGTGAAATCGGATTCCGGGCACTGCAACAAGCTCACCAGCAGTGGTACAGCTACGTTGCTTTACACGCTATATTTTCCCACGATATTTGTTCTTCATCACAATTTTTGACAAAAAAGTCAACGAAAATTGCTGAAAACTGTGCTCGTTAACAAAACACTTTTTAGCGTTCACTTTTGTATCACTTATTTTGCAGCAAAGCGTTTATCCTCAGCCAGAGTCTTTTAAAATCCATTTGAAAAAGTGGCACTTATTATGCTTTCAATTTCTGAAATAATAATCATGATGTTAATGTCATCATCTTTTTAGGCACTTCACTAGGTTAACTGCATTTTAGAGAATCGTGAAAATGAAATATATGACAGCACTTTGAGCAGTTCAGACTGCACTCATTCAGAAGCAAAGTCAACAATGAAATGAAAATGGAATGCAATTATCCAAAAGAGCAGACTAATATAAAAGTCAACTATGTACAACGTTCTTTATACTCTTTTCATATCAATATTACTCTGAAAAAGAGTTCTCATCATTATGTAACACAGCTAAATGGTCATAATATGCACAGAGAAGGTGGCCCTTAATAAATGACAACGAAGATAGAATGCAACAATGCAAAAGGGTTTTTAGGATGCATCACTCTGTACAGAGTTATAATGTGTACAGTTATGCATTTCATTAGTTATGTCATGTGGAGTTGAAGAGTTATATCACTTCAGTACAAAAACTATAATTGTTAGCTATTTATTGTTATTATTTTCCATTATGAATAATAAAAACATGCACTGGGGTGCACTACCACATCAAGCAAGAGTGTTCAGCCTGAGACCAAGCTGCATGATGCATCTTGTTGCTTTTGTCTCTTCGTAAATTCCTAATTCTCATCCCTGAGTGAACCCAAACCATTCATCGTAACAATATAAAGCTTAAATATTTACGTAAGAAAGGGAGAAAAACAAATAGAAAAAAGGAAAGGTATTATTTATAGAGGAGGGGTACTTTAGTGTTACATCCCCACTATATACCTCACACGCTTTATATTAAACCAGCTAATAAATATATTATTCATAAAGCTTATCCAATTCGCAAAATTGTTTTTATGTAACATCTTTGTTCTCTAAAGCTTATCCGATGTATGTTTTATCATGATCGATCGATCGCCAAGCGCACACCGCGCTGACCGTGTGAAAAATTGACTGAATGAGACAGCGCTCCCACCATTCGTAAAGTAAGGATTCAAAATATTAGTTTTTAGGATACCCCACTTGTTTTTCATGCATGTTAACTGGGTTTAAGTCACCTATTTGCATATAAATATCTAATTTACATCGTTAGTGAGCGTACATTTGTGAGCATTTAATCACAAATTAGAGTAAATGCTAAACCCTTTTGAGCGCAGTGAATGCGTGCACAATGATAACGTGGCATATAATAGGATATGTTTGTAGTTTACATGCATGATTGCGTTTCTCCACCCTCTATAATGCACTTTGCATGCATTGAAATATTTAGCGATACGGTTGCTTTCGCTTTTTATTTCAGCTCATTTTTTGATCCACTTACGTATTATATTTTGTTTGAAGAAGGCTTGATCGAAGAGTTTGGCAGTTAATGTGCTACTGTTCACTTCATTTTTTGGAACGTTTGACATGATAAAGTTTTGCTAGTAATTATAGGAAAATATATAAGGAATAGTTAGAGGTAAATAACTGTGCTTATGTGCGCAAAGTGCTGTTCTCTCATATGTAGAGCAAATAAAGCATTATAATACTTAAATTTATGCGAGTTCAATGACAATTTGTTTTGCTTCTTTTTAATGGAAAGTTGGAAACACTTTTATTGTCTGAAACTATATGAGCTTATGACTGATTGTATATCAGATTCTTCAATATTGATTTCTGATGGGACTTGCCTGACACCCTCAACATTTAAAGCTGACATGCCATATTAAAATAAAATTTTTAAAAAATAATCGTTATCGTGGGTTTCATCTGCTGTCGAGTCTCATCAAGTAACATTCTCTAGTCTAGAGATAGCACTCGATGAATCGAATGGACCAAACAGTATGGTATATCAATGAAGTGCAATTTTTTACTCTTGACTTTTCATATTCAATATTACAGTATCAAATGCGCAATGATCTTTTTCCAAACTTTTTGGGGTGAGGTTAAGGAAAACGGCTTTCTCCCTGGAAGAGTTTTCTTATCTCTATTAATGATAAAATTTATGAGCAAATTAAAAATTTGATGAACTTATTTTCTTATCTAATTAAATATTATGACAAGGAAAATAATGTTACATTATATCAATGATTCATAATATTACAAAGAAATAGCCCTTTTACTTTTGTCCGATATTTTGAGTTAGAATTGGTAAATGTCACGGTTAGAAATACGAAAATTATGCGTAAATTGCAACTAATTGTAAATTTAACCTTATTTTAATTAGGCTAAGTAGCTAGTTTTATAATCGCGATAAAAATGGAAAACGCCTTATACACAGGTACAATCTGCTGCGCGAATTGAGTTACGAGTTGTGTATGCGTAAGTAAGTTCACTTCAGTTTCAGAGGTAAAGGTTCAGTTTCCGTGCGAATATATTCCGTGTGATTTCGTAGATAAACTCATTGCAAGCCTTCGTCATCAAACATGAATTAGGTGTATGATTAAACTTTTTTACTCGATATATTTCTTGCATATTATGTTTTGCTTGCCAAATGCCAAGTAAACTTTGGCAGCCACACATTATGTACTCAAATAAGATTTTTATCTAAAACTTAAAAATATTCAATCATTTGGACATGCTTGAAAATGTCTTCATATAAAGTGCATCAAGTCCCATTCGCTTGCACCCTGTCATTCTAAGCTTGTTACTCTCATGTGAAGGAAAACAATGATTTTGTCATATTTCTCTGCTAAAGTAAAATCGTGTGGAAACAAACAATTAAACTTCAGTATATTATTCATTTTTACATAAACGCCGAGGCATTAATGCTGCACAGCGTGTACAACTGGGGAGCAAAAATAATTATGGCGGATATTTTCTTTTGAGCATGATATTTACCTATGTGCATGCTCCAAATAGGCATAAAACGTAATAATTACCAATTATTCTTATTATTACGTCTTCAAGTTGATGTGGACAGGTAATAGATGGACATTTAATGTAGTGTTTGTTTTTTCTGTTCGCTACTCAGTTACTCAGGAATTCATTTTATGCTTTTGCATGGGACTCGTGCTAGCGAAGAAACTACTATAGCTCATCCAACTTCTTTTAACTTGACTTGTGAAAAAACGCAACCGGCACAAAGCTGTAATTCTTTAGAAGTAATTGTTGTAGAAGCTATAATTAATTTGAGTGTTATGTTCTTTTAGAAGAAGGTGTTGAATGAAATATTATAATGAGTGGGGAGCCTACTACATCATTGGGCACGCGTACACGCAATAAGTAGCTACATTCCTGGCCGACAATAATTTTATTATTTGGTACTCAGTATATTATATTGTGCTTTACGTCCAACAATGATACTTTATTGTCTGAATTTGTTCATTTTGATATATCGTAACTAAAATCTAATGTTAATTATTAAACCATTTCATTGGCATCAGATAAAATGTACCGATATTGCACAACATATAGATTTTATAATACGATCAGTTAGGAAGATGGATTTTTAATGGCAAATCGTTATCAATAACTATCTTGAAGATTTATAGATCTGTATTTGGTGTCATTGTAGGGAAACCAAGGGCGTCGTAATGGCTTTTCTGAACTCATAAACAGTAAAGACCATTGTGCTCCTCATGTTGCAATTGACACCCAATTTTTACTTTGCCGTGTAAGGGCAAAACATTGCAATTAACTTTTCGCTGTGCACTGCTATGCAATAAATCATATAGACGACAGAGTTTGATGGACTAATGGCAGCAGCAAGAATGCAAGTATAATTTGATTTTCAAGACGATATTCCATTAGTCATTGTCAGCGTTGTTGCTAGGAATAATGAAATGCATCGCATCATGGTACCAATAAATGCATTTTGCAACATCGTTATTTTGAACTACTTATGCACTTTATATTTTTATCGAATCCGATGTCCGAAATAATATAAATTAGGATGGGAATTTGGGAAAGGGTTTTGTTTTGAAATCGTTATATATTGTACAAATTGTGAAATGCAGCGGTGTAATTAATGTACATGCATCTAGCAGAGTAGTCCAGCAATGAATGCACCTCACTCACGCTATGGTATTTGGTATATAATTTTTGCAGTTTTGAAATGTGTATCGTGTGGTGCGTTATTTTTCAATTTTTATCTACGCAAAAAACATGTATTTGCGTGCGTGTGTGGATCACATAGATCATCAATTTCATTCATGTCAACATTTTATGTTGTGTCAATCATGTTTGCAAATACAGTAATTAGCATGTGCAATAACGTGGAAAAGCAAACAATGTTTGGTTAGAGGAGGTTTGTCCCCGGTACATTTTGATTTATCAATTCAAAAGAAAATTTAAAATAATGATGTATGTTGGTAGTAAAAGTTGAATAATGATACCTTGTAGGATTGATGGCATCTCATCCTCAATTCTCATCTAAATTAAATCTAAAATTAAGTTTACACAAAGTTGCAATGTTTACAGAATAAGGTTAAACTTTATACTACAATTTACGAAAGAAGTGCCGCCTGTAAACAAATTGTTTTGGCAATATTAACCATGTATAAGTATATTGTATTAATTCCATTTGTCATTTAATTTACAAATTCAGGTAGATTTCCATAAAATGTTATAATTATAGGTTGGAAAAGGAAAACTGGTAACAACGAAAGGGATCCTTTCAGTTAATATTTCAAAGATCGATTTCACCATTCCATTCCCACGCGCAATATTTATCCTTGATATTGCAAGTACATTTCATATTCGGCGGATTGAAAATAAAGGGTGAACAAACCGGCTATAAAGAAAGACCCTAATCAACGTTTGACGTTACATTGAATTGAATAGTCCTGGGTTATAATTTAGGCACTTGCAAATTGTTTCAGTTTTGAACGTTATAACTTCTGAAACCATTTTCTGAAACGTTTTCATAAATGATTGAGAAAGATCGTGTGAAGAAGAGGTGGCAATACGACGATTATAGTACTCTTAAATTGAAAAGCACAGATCCTCACATATTGTACAAGAATCTAAACTATTTGCCAAATTTACGGCTTGGATTCCGGTAAATCAGGGATGATTGCCGTAAATTTTATATATACCATTAAAAGAGTTACCTAAGTCTACCTTGTCTCCCTTTATAAATCGCAGTTTACGTAAATTAAAATGTTTATGCTTTTTGCTTTTTAAGTATATAGTTGCGCGATAACAACAAGTCAACTTCAATTCAAAAAATTGCATCCGTGGGAAAGGACAGTAATGAAAAATTGACTTTATAGTAACGTTAAAAATTAACTAGTCATATAATACAAATCCTATATGCAATCACGCACCAACTCTTTCACTTTTTTGGTAGAGCAGTAATTGTGTGCTTGGTTCTCACACATCAAAGTGTCAAACCAGTGCAATTAGCAGGGATATTGAATATCTACTACAGTATGCATTGTGCGTAGTGCATAGCAAAAACAAATTAACGACCATTTCCTGTAATTGTCACATTCTAAAATAAAGCATGAACTAGAAAAGTCAATTGAATTTTTACAGATATTAATATAAAAAGCTCATTTTTTATTCATTTAAAACTATTAATTCATTATCAATGTTAAGATTATATAATTTTATGCATTTATACTGTTCCTCATAGAGTTCAGTGCCAATTCTTAAGGTTAAGTTCTAACTTTTTGCAAATCCTAATTAATCAGATCTAATTACTCTAGTTTAATGATCAGATACTAATGAGAAGCAAACTGGGGCAAGTAATATCTTTGTAAGTTATCAAATACTCCTACTTGGAACTTTAGAATTGTTTTATCAATTTCCTTCTGTCTTGTAAGAACAGGGTGTTTCTGCGTTGAAATACTCGAGCATTCTCTGTAGTGATGCAAAACAGCAATGTTGGGATCCACTTGAACCGATTTTCCCGAAAACCTAAAGTCAATGTTCTTGACATATTTGGTAGATAGGTGGTGTCCAACAGCTAGAATTTCTCGTGGATTGACGATAAACTTACTGCGCATAGCAGCATTCCATACCCGTTTTGTTCTTACGAAACATTTGAATATCGACAATTCCTTGAAAATGTAGGCGATCCTATTATCTGCCGGAAGGGAGGTTGACAGTAGTGGAGTCATATCCGGTTTCCGTTCAACTTGTTCTTTTGGTGTCGTTGATAATGATAAGAAATTCATGAAATTTTTTGTTTCATCTTCAGACTTTCCGCAAAACTCGTGGCAAAAGAATGTGTTTCGTATCAAATATTGGTATGTTTCAGACTTGTTATATGAGTCGATTATTGTCCACAAAGTAGGCAGGTAGTCGTCATTCCTTGCTCGCTTTATTGAAGATGTAGGTATCTTCGGGACAATGAACTCATCGACATCGACAAATATCACAAATTCTTGGTCAATGTTCGCAAAAAGGCAGTCGTTTAGGGCTGCTAGCGTTCCATAATCCCACAACTCCGAAGTGTTTCCTGTTGGAAGATTCCAGTTATTAAGGATAAAATGTGGTTGGGCTCCTGTTTCCGTCATTCTTGCCATCACTTCTAACAAATACTTCCGGACACGAGGAGAAATGCTCATGGGATAGAAATTAAAGCGGGTGACCCCCATCAAATGATAATAGCTAATAAATTGAATTAATTTCTCTAAATCATCAAAAGGTCCAAACAGGGGGCGAACGCAAATTGCCAAAGATTTTTTACGAAAATGGATATTGCCCCCATTATCACTCTGCTGCTCACTTTTCTCTTTAGCCGTGATCATTTTGGTGCCAACATTAATTAGCTTTGTGGGATAGTCTGGCACAACTGTTGGATACAGTGCCACTTGCAGATTATTAGCAAGGGCAACTGACTTTACGTTCTGGTAAACGGATCTGTTCATGGCAAAGTAACAGTTGAAATAGCAGCCTGCATAAATCTTCACTCCCTCTTCTATCACCGTGTAAGTGACACGTTGGGAAGGGATAGATTGCAGTTTTGTGTCTGGCAAAGTGGTAAAGAATAATTTGCACTTGTATTTTTGCGAATAGTCCAACTCGTGCTTCATTCTAAACCAGTCCAGTATATCCGTTTTTATAAAGTCCCGTAAAGGAGGTACTGCTTTCATTCCCACAATACGTACAAGAAAAAAATGTGTCAATTTGTCACTGTCGCCAGCGTTCATTTGTCCTTGCGTTTCTGCGTTGTTCACCAACCCTTCCTTTGGAAAACGTTGGAATGAATTATTAATCATGGGATTAGACGCAAAAATATTTCGCGTTTCCAAATAAGCACTATACACAAAAACGTCGTCACTTATTCGTGTCCACATTTTATCGTTTGCAGGAATATCATTTTCATTGTGGTGATAACTTAAATGTCTTTGCGTAGTTGTTTTCTTGAATGTTATGTTTTCTGCGTATTTATTTGGTACTTGTTTACTAGTCATGAACGTTAGAGAATACTTATATTGCAGTAAAGGATCGGAATAGGTACTGGAGGGTAAATTGTGTTCTGCAAATAAGCGTAGGATGAAACCAGATATGAAAAACCCAAAAATAATTAAAACGAACACAAACAAAAGAACACGTGTTACGGGTTTGATGCACGCTCGTAAATACAATCTCTTAGTCAGTATCATCTTTTTCATGCGACAAGTCTTCATGTCTAAAACTGCAAGAAACCGGGAATCTATTAGTTATGATTTGCAGATGGCACGTGTAAATTTCTTGAAAATCATTGTTTTCTCCGCGCCAATGACCCGGGTGGTAGGTCCCTATGAACGAATTGCGTATCGTTATCTTGTCCTGTCCATACATTTACAGAAGATGATAAAGAAACAGCCTTCGCATTCTCTATCGATACATATCACGCTTCTTCATTAAAATTTAAAAACCAATTTGTCTTCAATCTTTCAATGACAAGTCAAGTATAGCTTGAATTTATTCAAGTTGTTGCTGCAACCTTTCACTCAAACGAGCCATGTGGCACCTGGAAAATTATAATAAAACAAGCATTTTCCAAATGCATATACTAATATGAATATGAATACAGTACAAAGTTAGGTTCTGCGTACCTAGAATAACATGGTGGAAACATATTGGATCACGTCATCAAAACTCATGAGAAGTAGAACTCTTTCATTTTTATTTTACCTATACATTATCTTTCTCGAAGGACATTGATCTATCTATTATCAAGGTAAACATTTGAGGCTAATCAATTTATATAGTGGCAGTTTATTTAAATCTGCTGTCGTAACACTCGCATTGTTTCCGCCGGTAGTATTCATGTCAGTACTTCATGTGAGACTTTCATTGTTCCATAATCTCATAATGTACACAAACCTATTTTGCCCATTTCTTTCGAAAATAAGCAAAACTAACAAATAGCCATTTAACCATCCATATTGCTATACTAGTACACAAAGCCTTTCTCCTACCACAACTGGCAGGTATGAGTATGAGCTTCTGGGACTTTTGTAATTTACTTATGAACTCCAAAATGATATAGGTACAAGGTACGTTATTTCCAGTTTTGCAAAGAGTCACATCACAAGTTACAAGTGCAAACATATATGTAAAGTACTTTATTGACCAGCGGTTGGTTACAACTGGAAGGATTGGGATATCAGGGCATGTATTCTTTCTGGCCTTGTCAGTTGTCAACCTGTCAACAAAGAGTCTCCTTCTTTGTTGAAAATAATAGTTGTGCGCTCTATGAGAGCGTTTCTTGAGGGGAACCTCATTTCTGGGGAAAACTGCACTCTCTCCAGTTTCACATTTTTACTTGACATTTGCAATCAAACTGCCATGCATGATAGAGTGGCATGGTGTCACCTTTTAAACTATGAACATGTACAAAATACTGAAAACGTGCCCGTTCATTCACATTATATGAACATGGACAAGGAACTGGGTAATGGAAAGAATCCTCTATTAGCTCCTTGAATTTTTGTATATTATAAAACTGCAGATGCAGAATGTTTCAAAAATTTAAATTCACTTGTAATAGCCTGTGTCAATGTTGTCCAAGCCAGCAAACTATGTACAAACGTGTGTTCTCAAATAAAAAGGGAAGACCCTTTAATGAAGAAATGGCGATAGTTGTTTCGCTAGTAGTGGTTGTGTTTGTATCGTCCTGTGTTCCGCGGGTTCAAGGAGCATACCGATACAACTTGGAATCTTGCTCAGATCTTCACCCTAGACAAGTTTCAGATCGACAACCTGACACCTATAATACATACGAATACATGCAACCCACGCCAGACTACTGGCACCAAAATGAAAATAATCTGAGGAGAAACAAAAGAGAAACATATAATGATCCACCACCTTTCAAGATAACGGTACCCGTTAAACGATACAAAGCTAACGCGAGTCACACAGGTAAGTCAACATAACATATTCCATGCATAAGTAAGCAGGTACAATTGAATTTTTACTCTTTTACTTTTAACGGTGCTCTCATATGAATGACGTGATTTTACAAAAAGATCAATTAAACATCACAAATAAATTCATGAGCATAGAGTGATTGATTGCTTCTCTGTACTGAATGCAGCTAGAAATATTTTAGAATTTCTATAATTAGAAGATAATTTAGTCTCTCATAATACCCCTTTCTTTCATCTTTATCTCTGTTTTTGTACATATTTTATGTTTGCAAAAAGTGGGAATCGAAGGAAGAGGTTATTACGATGCTCTGATGATTCAAGGACGAGGGGTTAACAATGGCGATGTCATTTTCGGAGGTGTTGGATTGTTAGGTAAATTTGAACTTAACGGAGACGAGCATAAAAACTTTTCGTATCTTGAATGTTTCCGAAACCCTTCCGCCACCGTAGTAGACAACGGCTTTACAAGATTAGGAAACACCACCTTTGTCTGGGTTGCACCAGAATCGGATAAGGGAGATATTCGATTTCTGTATGAAAATTTACAAATTTTTCTCTTTATCAAGATCTTGTTAAATGTTAAATAAAAAATAACATGAAAATCTTATGTTATTCAGGGCCGGGATAACGAAAGGATTACATTATTGGATAATTGTCTCTAGTATAATGCATTTTAATCCATTCCGTAAGCACTGATATTTGCGAATATTTTCATTAATCTTTTCTGTTGAATGATTCAAATACATAAGCAACTATGTATTACTGATATAATTTGCAGCAATAAGTTCAGTACAATGCGGTGGCCAAGAAGCATGTTTCAGGGTTTGTCCCTTGGATAACGAATTTTGTTTATCGGACGATGCTGTTCTTATGTACAATTATAATACAGACTTGGTAGGAAAACGCGAAGTTGAATTTACACTCGGAGGAAAGTTACCATCAAGTCAGGTACTACGCTGAGCTAAAGAATTTTTGTATGTCCATAAAGAAGTTTAAAATTGAAAATTAAATTTTGTGAATTTACATAGACGTACATTGGAGTCATACATGCAGA
Organism: Entomobrya proxima; assembly: GCA_029691765.1. Classification (NCBI taxonomy): domain Eukaryota; kingdom Metazoa; phylum Arthropoda; class Collembola; order Entomobryomorpha; family Entomobryidae; genus Entomobrya; species Entomobrya proxima. Next base: position 11,701,136 of record CM056172.1, read on the forward strand.
GGATAATGAAAATCTTTATCAAGCGGATGTAACCGTTTGTTACATGGAACACGGTAGGGCGAAAGTTGAGCATTACCAAATGGACTGGATTGGAGCACCATTGACGATACATCCAGAGGTTTGATTACTATTACTGGGTAGTCTTCAATTAGGACTGACTTTGAGTTTTTATATTTTTTATTGCAGAAAATTAGCATTGACGATTACGACTACGATAACAATATGCTTTGGTGCAGATACAGACGACCAATCGGTCATCATCAAAACTCTGTAGTCAATACATGGCGAAACGTTTACACGCTTTTGTACAGAGGAGAAATAGATCCAAATCCACATTCATATCCAAGTAATTAAAATGCTGAAACTTTTTACAAAAGTGTTGTTTGCAGATATATTTATTATAGTTTCTTTTTGTAGAATTGAAAACACCCAGACGAGACAACATGTTTAGCTCTGACAGGAAGTTAAATTTTTCAACACCAATCAACGAGATATATTCGGGATGTGTTCCAGTCAGATATTTTGCAATCCCGTGTCACATATTATTCATTTTATTAATTACCTTTGTTTAAAGAAATGTCCATTTAAGGACTTATTGTGTTTTTTTAGCTATAGATGTAATTCTTAGTGTATCACTATTTATTTGTCAATTAGAAGCAAATTATACTCATGCGGAGAATACAACCTTGCATAATATTCGTACTAGTATTTATATTATCACAGTTTCGACTTTGATTTTTCATCTTCCGTCTTTTTTTGTTTTGGAGGATCGGGAATCCATTTGTACTCCGGAAGTTTATTATGCTCTGCAAAGTTTTAATTAACAGAAAAAATACGTCTTTCATTTGGCAATTTCAGATTCAGATGAATTGATTGCACGTTTATTTCATACCTTCGATGGTCCAATAAAGTTTTGTGTAGAGACTACCAGCACAGTCAACCTTGAGGCATGCTCCAGAAATAAAACTTGCCGCAGGTGAAAGAAGAAAGCACACTGCTCCTGCCACTTCGTCCGGTCGACCGGTACGATGAGGGGGCAGTTGGTCTCTAATCACGTCAAAGACGTTAACACCCGAGCTATAATTTGCAGCCGCAGTTGGAGACTCGACAATGCCCGGAGCTATATATAATGCCATAAAAATATTCCAGGCTTAGGCTCCACTAAACAAAGGGCAAAACATGCAAATTTCAAAACAGTATGGCCATCACGCACCCACAGAATTGACACGGACTCCATTAGCTGCCCACTCAACCGCAGTACTCTAGTAAATAACACATAAGATGAAAGAAGTGCATTCAGCGGCGAATTCACCTTATGAGGTACCTGATAATTATTTGATTTTACCATGGTCAAATTATGAACTGCCATTCGTGCAGCACCTGTATGCGACATCAAAGGAAATCCCCTCCACATGTCAGCAATAATGTTTACAATTGACCCACCATTGTCTTTAAACCATTGGTTAAATGCTAAAAAGATATATTATATAAAGAAGTTGAAATTATTTTTCGATTGAATCCAGTCAAAAATACATGCATATTACTAGTTCTCAAACCTTCGCGCATCATTAGGTAAGTTCCTGTAAGATTGGTTTCAATTACTGCGTTCCACCCCTTCAGAGTGAAGTCTGATGCAGGACCTGGAAATTGTCCTCCTCCATTATTGACTAGAAAATCCAGCTTTCCATGCTTGGATATGGTGTTCTGAATCAACGCCCTGAATTTTTGCAATATAATGGAATTAAGTTTGATACATCAGTAAATATATGTGTACATAATTAATGAAGATTATATTTAATCATCACTAACTTTACTTCATCTTCTTTTCGAATGTTGCATTGCATAGGAGTGACATCTCCGATTTTGCTAAGCTCATCCGTTGCATGTTGCAGCTTTTCCAAACTTCTTGATGCAATCACAACCTTTGCTCCTAATACAGTTTAGTTTAGCATTACAGTTTGGTATATAAGATTCGAGAAACTCGAACTCCACTTCTACTGACAAATAAGTAATCAAGAAGTATATTTTTACCCAATGTGAGTAGCTCGTATGTCACAGCACGTCCTATTCCAGTACCCCCTCCTGTGACGATTGCGACACAATTTTTAAACAAGTCTGGGCGAAATACAGACATTCTTGAGTTTCTTTGTTATGCAAATAATCAAACAAGGAAAACTTTGCACAGAATTTGGTATTGTGGTATGTGTAATTGCAACCCAATGAAGAATTATGTTTTATTTTCGTTTCATTTTTATCACGTTTGAAGATAATCTGAAGTTTCTACAGGAAAATCAACAGAAAAGGCTCTCAATTGTAATTGTACTGTTTATGGTGATTTTTAAATTTAAAATGCACAACTAAAGAGTACAGAATATATTGTGCTAGTAAAGATAGTGGATGGTCAAAATGATCATCTGATGGTACAAGTGCAAGATTCAATGAGGTAGTTCCAGGCAGAAACTAATACTAAAAGTGTGGATTCGAGACTGCGATCATGAATTCTGCTTTTTAATGATAAACCCGTTCACAGAGATACTATGCATTCGCACTTCGCATTTTTTCTTATGCCCAAAGTCCAAAGTCTTTTTACGTTGAAAACAAATCATGTATACATACTTGAATCGTTAAAGTTGCCAAAATCAGGAAAGATTAGGGGTTTTCTACATATTATGACATTTACAAAATACGTATTATAAATTATAATTATTTATATATGGTACGCACGCGCTTTATATAATGTTTACTATCATGATGAGTCATAGACGTGGACAAAGAAAGTTGTTAAAGAATTTTTCGTTTCACTTGAACTTGAAGCTCAGACATAATTTTTCGTACTGATTTTGATGTGGAATGAATAATATGGAAAGAAATACTCATAATGAAGCATGATAGCTTTATGACAAGAATAAGAAAATTTTTCTGCAAACTTCCTTGAGAAATATTATGCATGAAATAGCGCTAATGCTCTTGTAGCGAAATTATACTGTGCAGTAAATCTATGCAAGTACACGTGTCAGTAATGGTAATATTGGTAATGGTAAATATTTTATATATGCATAAAGTTTTACTATTCGAATAGTGCAGCACAGAGCAATGTCGTTTTATTTTTCAAATAGTCTAACATAATATATAATATAGCATGACAGTAAAAATATATATACATTCATGCATTTAATACCGAGATTAACACAAAGTAATTGACTGCAAAACTGAAATCTTGTATATACAGTATATAAAATGCTTAATCACATCACACAATTAAAGATGCCAACTTGTATTCCAGTTTTCAGGAACTTATAAGCTCCTTGTTAGTCAGTAAGCAAATAACGGGAACGGGACTTTCTGTCAAAACCCAAAGTTAGAAACCCCATTTTTACATGCGATGAATTTTTTCATGGTCCTGAAATTGTTTAAGACTTTCAAGATTTTTCCACCACACTGGCAAGTTGCTATTCAAAATCAGATCAAACCACGGTGTAAGAGTAACGTTTTCCTTTGCCCGCATTTCCTTTACCTTGTCCAATGTGACCCAACGAATTTCTTGAATTTCCTCTGGATTCGGTTGAATTTGAAGATCATCCTTTTGCAGAAACAGGATGTAGTCGATTTCATGTTCACCCCACACAGAGTTAGACAGTGCTTTATAGTGAATCCTTGTCAGGTACTGAAAATCATCTAAACTGATGGAGTCTTGGGGAATTCCCAGCTCAATCTCCAGTCGTCTTCGAGCGGCTCGCCGCACACCAATCGCATCCTTTTCTTCCATTTCAGACGGAGTATACAAAGGATGACTGCAGCATGTATTGGTCCACATTAGGGGAAAGGTTATCTTTGTTTTCGATCGTTGTTGCAACAAAAGCTCACCTACAAAAGGCAAGATAAGACATCTTTAAAACCATTCTTGACTGGTATTTTATATGAACTTTTTGAAGAAAAAAATCACCTCTTCCATTAAAAAGAAAGACACTGAAAGCTCGATGGAGTAATACATCTCCATTCACAATCTTGTGACAATTTCTCTTTGTATCGTGGCCAATCGCTTGGTCTTTGTTATCCAGAACAATGCATTGTTCTTCTAACAACTGCCTTTGCACTGGGTCAACCGTTTCGTCCAAAGCGTCAACTTGTGGCTGAAGCGCAGCCGTTGAGAAATGCTGATTTGGGAAGATTGGGCTGGCAGCAGCCATTACTAAAAATTGTCTATTCGTTGTTGTGGGGCGTCTGTGAGAAGCTGTGGTTATTGCGGAGGCTGAGTACGAACTGAATGATTCGGAAGGTTTTCCAGCCGCATAAACACATAAACGACTTGGCAATGATGACGAAGATGATGATGGCAACGATGTGTACGTAAACTGAGTACGAACAACGATTATATTCCCTTGCGCAATTGCGGATTTTGTAAATGTACGATGATGATGACAGGATGAGGAAATACTTTGAATTATTCCCCTTGAAACATTGCGAACCGCTGTGGAAGCCATGATTATATAAATGATTACAACCTTCGTAGCAATTACCAACCACTAAATTAGGGAAAATTTCCGGCACAGTTTAAATATTCTTAAATCTTTATGCCCCGTCTTGGGTGCTGACGTCTGACTGTCTGCTTGATTTCTCTGGACTACAGTGCAAGTTAGCATAAACGCAGCCATGCAAACTCAAAATCATTTGATGTCCGGAAGGATATTGCACAACCGTTTTTAATTGTACGTAGTTTCCGCAAGGTTTTTTTTATTAGCTTGACATTTTCACTTTCCACTCTATAAGATGATAATGGTGGGAAAGAAAGAAATATGAAAGTTTCTTATGGCTAGGCAAAGACACTTAGAATATGATTACCAGAAACGCAGGCTCCGGAGCCTTTTGTCCACACATTTATTTCCACACTGCCAAAAAGGCCCCTGCCATATGCTTGCCAGCTGACCATAACAGTTTTGTGATACATTTCTTCAACGTTGCACAGTTGCACACAAGACGCACGAGCGAGAAGGGTAGTTTCAGTATTGGTTTGCGTTCCGCATTGGTTTGGTATCTACTAACTAGTATGTAAAACTGGACTGACTAGATACTTGGGGAAATGCGGATTTTGATGCAGCGAGCTTACACTATTAGCTATTAGCCTTACAGCAGAAAACAGATAATACATGCTTATCCCGAAAGACATACAGTGAGTATCCGACTTTTCTTATGTCTTATCAGTATTTTTTTTAAACATGTCATGTCTCATCTTATGATGACCTTAACAGTACGAATGCAAAAAGACTGTAAAGACAATTTGGAAAATCAGGAGTCTCTGGGTACTTTGTAGCGATTTTTCATTTGATTGGAGCTAGTCCATAATTAAGCCCACTTCTTTCAATGCGGCTGATCCCCATCGCTCTATAATAATTGCTCAACTTGCATTTATCCATTCATGAAATTATAGCTCTCCCAAGCGCAAGCGATCAAATGTCGATTTGTATTGTATTTAACTTCTAAATTGGGTGACTTGCCCGAAAATTCCGCGATACGTGACAATAATTTTATTGTGACAATTTATTATTTTGAAAATATAATATGACACTTTAACAACTTTGAAACTCGATGATGAGAAACAAAGAAAATTTTATCTGTCACCAACTAATTAGTTGCGTTATGATTTATGGAAAACGTCGATCACATATTTTTCGCGAATGTTTGATCATTTACGATTATGTACTTTGTTTTCTAATGGCCATAAAGGTACACAATGATCCAAACGATCTATAAAAATGCATGTGATAAAGTTTCTTTAAAATTCACAAAATCATGTAATTTTTTAGGTTGGTTGACTAGCTGCTAATTATTTTATTCATATTTTCATCTATTCATCTTGTTACTAACTTTGTTCATTTCATTGTATTGTGTATATAGAGCTTTGTGTACTTCTAACATGCATAATGCTTTGCGTCAACAAAATAAAGATTAACTGAAATAAGAAAAACGTTATCAAGATATAATATTGAGAATATACTGACTCTGACTTCATTTTGTATGACATCATATTATAATTGTAACATGACAATGTATTGGCATATAAATACGCAACGGGCATCAGAAGAATATTATGCACACTTGATAATTAATTAAATGTTGTACAATTCCAGTCATTATTATCGGGCTACCGCGGCATTCGGACCTAGAAGCATCTGACGTTGTTGCATTTTCTGCATTTCTTCCATTTGATAGCGTTCTGCTTCAAATAGCGCTGGTGCTACTGCTATGATTGCGGAGGAGAAGAATATCCACACTCCTGTGCGGCTCCAACTGTACGCTTCTGCAAAATAAAATAAATTGGAGCAATTAGCCAAAATTCCCACAGTTAACCAATAATTACGCTATTTTTAAAACGAAACAAAACCTTACTTTTAACAGCTCGAGTGGTAAAGTCAATGGTTTTGCCCGCACCACTTCTGAAGCCATCTGGAAACATTTCGGTAAGCCCTAATAACCGCTCCCCCAAGGTCTCTTCCAAGTCCTTCAAACAAAACGAAACATTTTTTAAAACAGACGGAATAGGAAATCTTAACCGTCTTAAATTCAAGTTTTAACTACACTTACATCTTCTGGAATATACTCATCGTCTGAAGCCATTGTTTAGATTATCCCTGTGAAATTACAGTCTCGAATTTAACTATTTCAGTTAGTTATTCTCGTCCTGGATGAAAATCCCGACTAGGTGTTTAAAAAAGTCCACTCTTCTTCTTCTGTGGACCGCTTCCAACTTGACTTTTTTGTGGTATTAGTTAATTGAGTTGTCAACTATCTACATGATAAGGTTGCGCAAACTATAATTTTAGTTGGGGTTCCTTTAATTATGCGAATTACTGATGAAGTACTCAAAAACCGATGCTGGCCCAGGGTGGGTTGCTGGATTCTTATGCAAAAATGTGCTTTCATTCATTTTGAGTGTGTGTGTTGGTATGTGCCTCTGTTTTTAAGTACTGAGCTTTCATATGATTCGCGCATTGTTTCCATTTCCCATTGAGTAGCGTGGTGAACGTGAGCAACGAGAAAGCGCAATGCAACGGTTGTGGTGGAAGAGCCATTGGCGTTTTCTGAAATTTTCAAGATGAATGATAATGATGAATAGTATGATGATGCTACAATAAATGTAAATTGGGTTTGAATCTTCAAAATGATTAAGCTTTAAGATTACTACGATGGATGGAATATTGGATGACTCATGAGTCATATAGGGTCATGTTCATAATCATGACTCATATTATTATTACATACAGGCTTTTCATAGGAACAGAACTAGTTTTAAGTTATTAGTATGGACGGGGCAATTAGAGTTACATATAAATGTTCTGTAATTAAACATATATCTATGCATCAGCAAAACAGTACTTGAATCTGTCAAGGAAAATGTGTAAACATCAGATAAATAAAGCTTTTCAATTCAATGAAAATAATTTGTCTGACGGTCTATATAGCTGTGATTATAAGTGTATTTTAATTTAAAAAATACAAAATAATATAGTATGATATGCAACAGCTTGATGTTATTGACTGGCCTCCATTGATTTGCTTATCAGTTGTTGTTTTGTGATAATTTATAATTATCAACACTGGGAATGCTAAAGATTACATCTATTAAAAAAACTAGAAAACACAAGTAGGGGCATTTACATCGGATCATCATTTGATATTGAGCATTCGCAAGAAAACAATCCAAAATTGTTGATTTTATAGTAAACTGTGGAAATTATTCTCTAAAGCAAGATGTCGGTAGAAAAGGAATGGAACGATCGGGCTACAAAATTGGAGTTTCTGAAGGACTTTCAGCCAGGTCCATTAGATGCTTATCGAAAGCAGGCGTCATTTAACTGGAAAGTTATGACGTTGGTGATGGAGCAAGAAAATGTACTACGTTTTAAGGTACTTAAAGACCATATTAAAACGTTAATTTGAATTCACCAATTGAACCAACAACCTAATTATCAAAATATGTATTTTTTATTAGCACCATGTCTGGAATACTCTGGAAAATGACCCGTTATTCGCTCCTCCCATTACTAAACGATCGCTTTTGGATGAGCGGAAAACCATTTTGGAGCAAGTTTTCCGCTTACAAGATTACAATTTTCTGGAAGAAAATCGTGGTGAACCCGGTGATCCAATCTTGGTGGGTTGAAAATTTTATCTTTTGTAGAAAGCGGATTGTTAATATAATGATTAAATTTTCAATAGACTAATGCCCTTAACGTAGCACTGGGTCAGTACGATTGGTCTCTATCCACAAGACGTGCAATTACAATGGACTTCTTTACAAACGCCGTCAGGGGACAAGCCAAAAACGATTGTCATTTCGACGCTCTTGAAGCGGCTTACCAATTGAAGGTTTCCTTCATGATAAAGATAATTTCACACATTATAATAAGTTCTATAGTTGATAATAACGCATCTATTTATTCCTAAATATTAATATGCAGCTCATTGGTTGCGTTGCGCTCACTGAGATCGGGCATGGAACAAATACACGAGGAATGCGTACGAGGGCCACTTATGATACCCTGCGACAAAAATTTATTCTGCAATGTCCCGATTTTGAAGTAAATCAAGAAAATTATGATCACAAAGTCACAAAATGTGTTGTTACCTATATTGATTGTTTTTTTAATTTCCAGGCTGCAAAATGCTGGGCTGCTAATATGGGTAAACGCGTAATAATGCTTTAATCATTGCATGTTTTTCTACTTTGTGTGAAATGTACGAATGTACTTAATATTGACCCCTTAATGTAAACAGGTAAAACTGCTACCCACGCGTTCGTTATGGCTCAGCTTTATACGTCGGATGATCAGTGTCATGGTTTACACGGTTTTGTTGTGCCAATCCGTGATCCAGCGACAATGCTTACTTACCCAGGCGTAACGATATTTGATATGGGAGAGAAAATCGGATTAAATGGACTCGATAACGGGTAAGTACTTTGTTCACCGCCACTCTCAACTGAGCACTCATACTGCGTGTATAATCTAATCCTATCAATCCCCTCTCCAATGCATCTAGAGTGATGATATTTGACAATTATGCAATCGATCGCGAATGTCTACTGAGCAAAAATGGGAACGTGACAAGTGACGGTCGTTACGTAAGCGCTTACAAGGATCCAAACAAGAGATTTGGTACGACACTGACAATGTGACAAGTCATGTATAATTGATTTAAGAAACGCATGTCTTTGTCAAAATGGCTTGTAAATTATTTTAAATTCATCTCTTCCTATGCGCATTTCAGGGGCATCCTTAGGGAATTTGTCTGCAGCGAGGACGGGTATAGTTCAATTTTGCGCAGCCAATATGAGCACCGCTCTGACCATTGCAATTCGTTACAGCGCTGTGCGTCGACAGTTTGGAAATCCTGGTGAGGATCAAGAATTGCCCGTGATCGAGTACCAAATGCAGCTCTGGAGACTACTTCCTTACCTGGCTGGTACTTACGTTATGAAGTTTGTTGGGGATCAGTTGTATAGGGATTTTATAAACTTCACCTTGAGCCAGTTTAATCCCGACGTTAACAAGGATATCCTTGCAACAACGGGAATAGAAATGCATGTACTGTCATCAACGGCAAAGCCCATTTCCAGTTGGCTTGCCAGAGATGCTATACAGGAATGTCGGTATGCTATTCTGGGCTGAAGCACGCATAATAATTAAAATAAAATGAATATATATCATAATATTTTATAAACATGTTTGGCAAAACGCTTTTCACTTCAGTGAAGCAACGGGAGGACACGGTTACTTAAGAGCTGCCGGATTAGGAAGGCTGAGGGATGACAACGATGCGAACACAACCTATGAGTAATTTCTTAAGGTTTTAAAGAAATAGGAGTAGTAGAATATAAAGCCTTAAACTTTCTCTTTACAAATGCGTGTAGGGGAGACAACAACGTGCTGCTTCAGCAGGCTAGTAACTGGCTTATAACGGTTTGGTCAAACCCGAAAAAGCACGAAATGAAAGACAGCATGCCATTAAACACGCTTAGCTTCCTCTCACCTTCAACATTGGGATCATCCAATCACTCAAGCAGGCTACTGGAGAAGGGGCAAGAAGAAACTTTTCGGCCGGAATCTCTGGAAGACATCTTGAATCCAGAGAGTTTACTAAAAGCTTACAAATGGCTGGTCCGTTACCTTCTTCAATCCGCTTCGGAAAAGTTTCACTCAAACCTTCAATCAGGCAAAGATTCCTTCACTGCCAGAAACGACTCTCAAGTTTATGCAGCCCGAACTCTTTCAATTGCGTTCTTTGAGCATTACGCTCTTGATCGGTTTTTGCATGAACTATGCTTGAGTGCCGAGCTACCTGAAAACATCAAACAAGTACTAACCAATTTATTTCTGCTTTACGGTTACTGGAGCTTAGAGAAACACCTGGCTACTCTTTATCAAGGGGGTTACTGTCGTGGACCTAGGCCGGCAGAGCTGATACGTCAAGCAATTCTGGGCCTTTGCACACGCCTCAAACCGGAGGCTGTTGCTTTGGTGGATTCAATAAGTCCTCCGGATTTCGTTGTTAACTCAGCATTAGGTAAATCCGATGGCATGGTTTATAAGCATCTTTATTTGGCCATGTCACAAACGCCATCGGCTTTCGAACGAAGTTCAGACTGGAAAGAAATTGCAAAGAGGCTTAAGGCGAATCTTTGAGGAGCGGAATAAACTTGTCATGTACATGACATATCAATTTAGGGCAGAAGAACAACAGAGATTTGCGAAACATTAAAATCAGTCAATCATACCCAGTGAGGCAATTCATAAATATATTATTGTGTATAATATTATTTTGATAGGTTGTTGACCCTATTCTGTCACAATAAAGAAATAATTATGTGGTTTAAAACTAATTTCTCTGTTTGATTTGCTTTCTTTGAAGTGACACACTACTTATATACATTTCTTGCAGTGTTGCAATGTCCCACTGCCTTGTGCTCTACTCATTATGCAATTGTAATTGAATGTTGCTGGTGGTAAAAAACTCAAAGCAAAATTGACTGCTGATGATATGGAAAGTTTTGATTGCTTAAGATGTAATTAGTCTTTCGCACCACTAAACGCATAAAGTTGAAAGGAAAATCAAGAACAATCTTCAAAACCATGATCATTGTCATTCAATGTTCTTGTAGTGTCTAGGGGTAAAAGTTGCTTTTATGTGACTCTTTTGAGTGATTGCTTTATATAATTTATGCTATTTCAACCGTGAAATTGAAGAATTATAAACTCTTTCGTTTACAAGAGGCGGGTGGCATAAAACAAAAAGAATTGTGACATAAGCCATAAAAGGTGACTAGTGGGTAACTCGAAGATCACAATAAAATCATCGTTATCGTCATGATTGTTGATTTTCAAAAGTCTAAAGAGCAGGTTGGATCAGTTTCCCGAGAATGAAAAATATACTATGCAGTCTATTACGAATCTTCTCTCTCTCGCTGGCCAATTACCATGTTTGTGTCTGTTTGCATGTAGTAGCAGTGCCAGTCAGGTATAATCAACTAGCATTACAAAGCATCTGCCTTTCACAAAACTAGTGCAACAGGAGTCTGTTCACCCAAGCTCATATCCTGACCGGAAGTATACTCGGCCATTCGATTCCTCAAGTCATCATCCTCCATCAGATTCAGTATACACTAATATCATTTCCACGCAAACCGTACATATGTTTAAACCACTTTCATTTAAAGCAACGTTTCACGCAAGCTATAAAAAGAAATCCAATCGGGAATAGGGGAGTATTCTGTTTACTGATGTTTGCCCCTCATGGCATAAGAAATATGAAATGCTAAGCATGCAACGCTGAGAATAAAAAGGAACTGTTACATATCCTGTCGAATTTCAGTGAAATCATCATCCCAAGAAGAATCTTGGAAATTTTGCTAATCAAATTAGTATTCGGCAAGAGTTGCAATTTAATAAATACAGATATATATTATACATTTGCTTGGATCGAAAGGATATGACACAATATGAGACTAGAAGAATCTACCAAATATTACACTGTGTTATTTAATTAGGTTAATTACTGTTAGTCCCAACAAATTCGAAGGTAAATACAAAAGTATTATATAAATGTAAATGTAGCAGCGCATCATCATCATCAAAAAAAATACCTTCCCATGATGAAGGAATATAGGCATTTTTGCCAGTTCCCACATAGTGCAGTGTGTATCCGACAGGATCACAAGTTAGTATAAACGTTAAAATGCAAACCCGACATGTAAAGCTCATCATGCATTTATCAACACGATCAACCCTTGTTTTTTCACATTCGAGTGAGCGAGTGAAGGGTTGAACGAAAAAAGATTTAATTTCCCACTTTTACGTTTAGCACGATATAATATATTATGTTTGTATATCTGCACACGAAACACTCGGTATTATACGCTGCTGCTACTTGCGCCACGGCTGGCTGGCACTTTGAAAACATTTTGGATGGATGGATAATATGATGGAATGAAATATAACAAAGTATTTTGGTAAATTTGAATCGCTTTGCGTTATTACTCACTTGCTTGTTTTTGCTCTCTAGAGTGCAAGTTTTCCATCCATGAATGCTTGAGTGAAACAAGGTAAAAATATCACATCCTCTTTTTACGCTAGTTTCCTCTGCCCTGGCTTGGGTGACTAGTGACTGTAGACCAAACTTTGGTTAACACGATGACATGTAGCAGAATTACTGAAACCTTTTCGGAGACGAGACACAGAAGAAGAATTACAAGTGCACCACTTGCGTTGACTTTGTGCCTGGCATTATGTCAAACAAAGTACCGTTCCACAAATTAATAACTTCATTTAAATCAGTGAAGCAATAAGCTACTTGTGTTTTGCAATTGTGCCTCAAAATACAATTGAGTTAATTTTATATTAAAAGGAAATTATTGAGTCATCTCGCCAACAATACAATACAGTTTTATGTGTTGTGAATTTAGCTCGTGACAAAAGTTGCAAATTACAATATTTTGTATAGCGTCACGCTAACGGTGAGGTAACCGTAAGCATACCTATTATACTTCCATGAATTATGTGCTAATACGCGTACTTCCGTGTGAACCCCAAAAGAATATCATAAAGGTAATTATTGTCACTTGCAATTAGTACCAAGTTGCTTGTGCTATATGCTAGACTGGTTTGTCTTTGCCATAGCTCGAAATATTTTGATTGGTGAATGACAAAACCGTAATGATCATCCAAACTAGTAACGAAAACCTTATAATTACTGAAAGTCATATAGCCGATATCATATCGTAGCTTCCCATCACGTAACTTGGAGGAAACCGCAAAGAGTGAATGGGGTCCCGTGTGACGCATTGACGTTTCACCGTCAACATAGCCAGTGATGTGATGATGAGACCTCAAGTTCTACTTTTATATACATTCACCTACATATAAATAATTAAAGTAATTTTTGTTTAAAGTGAACAACTGATTAGTGCCGAAGATGCGAGTCTTGCTTTCAGTATGTGTATTATGCAGGATCAATCTATTATGCACACACATGAGATGATTATAGCTCTGTAGTAATGTAACCCAGGCTAAGTACCATTTTCCCACACAAAGGCTGACAATTCTGACACGAGTTCTCACGGACCCCTTTTGAAAGGTTTGCAATTTACAAGGCTTACTTTGTCGTTGTTGGCTTTCTGTCAGACTGATTCTGTGCATGTGTGTATAGCAAGTAAAAAACGTATTTTGCACACTGAGCTGTAATATTTTATGTGACAGTAGTGATTCTTTTGCATTCACTATACCAGAAACCCAACTCCTGAAAATGTAACAGAAGCAATTCAAATGATTCATTATTTCTGTATTTAGTATTTATCCTCAGTTTGCGTAGACCGATTTATTGTTACGATTTTCTATATACACAGCATTTTAAAAACTTGCCATTACTAGTTTAACCTTTTATGTGAATAAAACAAGTGCAAGTACAAAGTGTTATACAACTTTGCATTGTTTCAAACGAGATCATTGCGTTTTATACAAACAACAAAAGGGAGCAATAGTACATCCGACCTAGATATGCTGTTGTCAGACGCTATGTTGGAGGATACCAAATAGTGCTACTTGCTTTGTTTCCTAAAGAAAAGTTTCGGACAATTTCCGATTCCAGTAATGCAGACGATTTTTCAGATTTTTGTACGCTTGTGATAATCAGAGTGAATATTATTATAATAAATAAAGCACAAAATGTTATTTACGTGTTGAGAATCTCTGGAAAATTTGCCAATTTGTCTTGTGCTATTGTTAGTATTGTTACCGGTGTGTAAAAGTGAGCGATGGGTTGATGGCACTTGACTTTTTGCAGCTTGTAAAAATGTTTGTGAACACAAAACATGGAATTCAATTTCCTCCTTGCATTAATAACATTTCTGGATAAGAAAGGGATTAAACGAAAACTCGAAGCCGTCGTGACGCACTTGAGCAGTGACACGATAAATAATGGTGGAAAATAAATCAAGCGGTGGAAGCCGCACATCCTCTGCGATTATTATATGCTTTAATCTAGTTTTTGCCGTAAGTTATCCCAAAGTAAATCCTCTCTCCACTTTCTTCCTGTGTGTACACTTTTCCAATTGATGATAAATGATGAAGGTGTTTCATGTGATAAATCATTGCAAAAAGAAAAGCCTCTGGCTGGATTGCGAGATTATCATGAGGTTGATGAAGAGAATGGTGGCATGTAGTTTTGTACGCGGTGAACTGTTTTTGGTGATGATAATGATAATGCAATGTTGGGTTTTTCTTAAACACAGCTTTGCGGTGCGGCTGTCCTTACCTTAGGAGCAATAATACTACGTGATGGCACCAGGGAACATCTTTTCAAAATCGTGTCTCCCGGTACGGGAATTATTACACAGATTGGATGCAGCATGTTGGGTATTGGAGGCTTCACATTTCTCACAGCCATTTTAGGTTGTTCTGCTGCGGGGAGAAAGTGTTCCATAGGCTGGGTATGCTCCAACAAACCAAAACATGATATTTGTTGATGTATTATTTATGCAAAAGTGGAATTCAAAATGAAATGGAATGCTCTGCGGAGTAAATGAATGAGCAAAAGTGGAGCCAAGACAAAAACGTCACTAATGAAAAATGAACTTGTATATTATACGTTCACAGTACATCTTTTGCGTTATTCTCATTCTAATGGGCGAGTTGGCTCTGGGAGTTCATTTTTTGTACTTTTACGACTCTATGGGAAAGGATTTGGAAAATACCAAGTTGATCACCACACTCACCTCGTCTTACGGGATTGATCCGACGTTCACACAGTCAGTGGATTTTGCACAACACAGGGTAATTTGGAATTCTTTTGACAGGACTGTAAGGGATTTCTTTGTTGGTGATTGCGGCTTGATTTTTTATTCATACAGTTCAACTGCTGTGGAGTCCAACTGGATGCTGACTACGACCGTTCCGAGTGGAGGAAACAGAATTTAGGTGGGATTGACTTACTTTATCCTTGGACTTGTTGTCCACTCAATGAGACACTGAGTGATCCACCCGCATATATGAACCCTGTACCGCAAAATGCATCACAATGCCAAATGCCTGCAGCTGCCAACACAAAGCCTCATCGTTATCGTGAGGTAGAGGGCAAACAAACTGTAGTTTTTTAAATAAATGAATAAAAACAAATCAGTCTACATTATAATTGACACTATATACATTTTTTTGGCCAACAGGGCTGTTTAAAGCCAATTGAGGAGTGGTTCCGAAATCAAACCCTTACGTTTGTTGGGATGGGACTTACCTTGCTTTTGCTGCAAATAGCATCACTATCAGCGGCCATATGCCTTTGTCGAAAGCTGTAGCAAGTTCTTTGCCCACTTAAAATGAGTCAAAAGAGAGAAGATGGTGGCCTTCCTTTGTACAAGTTTATTAAGTTTTTTGAAGTAACGTCAAGAAATTCTTAAAGAATGCAGTGTATGTACCATAATTTTAATAATAAGATGTTTGATAATATTATGAGTGAGTGTATGCTTTGAATGTAGCATAATATAAGATTAATTAAGCAACATAGTAAATATGAATTCCATGATCAGCTTTTGGTGTCGATCCTCATAATGCTATGAAAGTACTATTTTGGAGAATTACAAATCAACAAAACTGTTAAGTTTTTTAAATCTCTTCTTCACTTTCTGTAATGATGAATGTACTATGTATGCAAAAGTTTATAGCAGACATGAATGTATACATTTGTAAATGCATTACTAATTTTTATATTCATCGTTTGTAATGTAAATAGGTATGTAAGTGGAAATCTTTGATATCTTTTATAATACATAATATGTGAATGATAGTTGAAGTCAATAAATTAAGACCATGTAATAAGGATCATTTACCACAATTCAAACAATGCAACGCTCTATTCTGCGCCGACTTTTTCCTTTATTAAAACCCAATTAATAGTTCAACAATTTGAAAAGAATCATTTAAATTGCTTATAATATTGCAATTGATGCTAACCTCTAGAGTGCATCAAATGAAATGCTGAAGCTACTTTATAATTATGTTGCAGCATTAATTTCTATATACTTATTGTTATAATTGAAACAAAAATTTGACATGTGTTTAGGTGTTTCACCAAGTAAATAGGTTTGTATTTCTTAATTTATATTTACTATAATGTGCTCCTACCGAATTGCATCTACAAAAATGTGGATAAGTTGACATACAAGAAGGTTGAGGGTGTAGTGCATTGTCTTTGAGAAACTGATTTCGCAACCTTCAAATCTAGATAATATCTATGTGACAAGCAGCACCTTTCAAAGTTTTACTTAGAGTTTGTCTTTCATAGAATAATTTTATTTGATTCCTAATGAGAAGTTTGTTATTGTACAATAAATAAAATAGTATGTCTTAAAGTTTTAAAATCATTGTTGGTAATGTAGATATTATATAATATGTTGAGAGAAATATGATATTAAAAACCCGGTATTACTGTGACCAAAAACATTAGCTGAGATCAAAAAATGAGTGTAGACTGAGTATACGATCACAAACAAACTTTCTTATACATTCCAAGTGAGGGTTAAGCATGTATATATATTCTAGGGGAAAGTGAGAATTTGAATTAGTTTCAAGTTAAAAGCATCAGCAAAGCATCACCAGCTCGTTTGACCCTTAAAATGGCACGCCAAAATGTTTCATTGCATGCAACATGCATTTAATTGTTTCCAGCTCTAGTGATTGATCGATAGTGTTGAAAGTAAGCAGTAAACTAATGGTAGATGAAATGACGCTCGAATCATTCTGCAAACAGGCTTTTCTCGTGGAACGCATTATGAGCAACAAGATTAAGTTGAAAGTTGTGGGGCTTTAAGTTAAAACTGGCAGTTCTTGGTGGATAATACGTTATCAAGACATGGCCATCATCAATCAGCGGAACTAAAATTGTGTGTGAGGTTACTAGCGTGTGCCTGAGAGTAGTAGAGAGATCATCATCAACGTGGGGATCGAGAGGACTGGCTGGACGGCGATGCTATGATCATCGCTTCTGTGAAGATGAATAACAACAATCCAGGAGAATGAGATTACGTTTTAAATTGCGGGATCATTAACGGAAATGAGAAGGTATAAAAATATTTTGGAGACAAATGACTCGAGTGCATGCGCGTGCGTGTGTTTCTGTTGTTTGTTACACTAATTTCGTGAGTGAAGTCAATAAGTGTGTGGTTAAAGTGAATGCTTTGTAAAGATTAAACAATGACAGATCTTCGATTACTCTGGTTCTTGTCCGTTTCAGGGTTGTACGGCTCGAGGTCCGAGGGATCCGTGTTTAGTGCGCTATAGTCGATTGGGAATGAACACTCAAGAGTTTGGGGTGAGCAAATCCCACTATAAGCAAAAAAAAATAGGCAGATTCAATGAAAAGTGCCTGACAATAAAAGGAATTTTTTGCTAGAATAATAAATTAAACATGTATAAATTTACAATAAGTATTGACCAGGTC
This sequence comes from Entomobrya proxima, assembly GCA_029691765.1. Classification (NCBI taxonomy): domain Eukaryota; kingdom Metazoa; phylum Arthropoda; class Collembola; order Entomobryomorpha; family Entomobryidae; genus Entomobrya; species Entomobrya proxima. The sequence continues at coordinate 11,719,115 of CM056172.1, forward strand.
CATTAGGGTACTTTCCGAGAAGGAAATTGGCAAAACACAGTTTGAAGAGGTCATAGGTAATTTTGTGACGGCCACCCTGGGAATATAGAAAGTGTACTTAAATAAAGTAACTAAAATGATGGTGGTGCAATTATAAAAGTTCATGAAAAGGGCTTACATCAGTCATGGCTTTATGTATGGATTCTAAAGTTTCGTTTACCACACGAAAATCTATCCCCAAAAACATTGTGTAAAATGCTCGTAGCTCCTCTCGAGAAATGGTTCCAGAACCTGTAATGGAATAACATAGTATGATGAAATTATAGTAGTAGCAATTGCGGTTTTTCTGTTTTAAAATTATGTTTCAGCATGAAAGCATAAGATTTGTAATACTGATTTTCAGACTCATTTTGAGCGAATATTATGTTGATGGTGTAATCAGGAATAGATGAGTGACTTCTTCTGATGATCTTACTGGTGGCAACTTTCCAGAAAACCACTTGTCAACTTTCTCTTTGCTCTAGTTCCCAGCAAACTCTGCGTGCACCCCATCATACTATGTACCAAACTTTTGTAGTATTATAGACATTCCAAGGAATTCGCCATCATTGCCATCATGAACCGAAACCAAAGATCCTGAATCGTGTGAAATGCTTTCGTTATCGGGAACGTGTTTAATAGCATCTCCCAGTTGTACCAAGTTGTACCAAAACTTTAACGAGTGGTACTAAAATAAAATTCGGAATTCACACAATTTTCGTCATCTGCAAGTGGATATTGCACTCTTGCGGGGTAAATAAAACTCAATCTACAAATATTCGTAATTTATATGCTATGAAGGAGTGAAAGCATTTCACACCGAAATTCTCGACAACTACTATTCCACCCATAGAGCCAATATTTGCTTTAGTCTGTTTCGCAAGTGGTAATTTCATGAGCAGCTCACAAAAAATGACTCTTTTCTCCATTTCATTTTCCTCTTTTTTTAGAAATAACCCATACACCATACTCTCAGACCAACGGAATTTCAAACTTTTATGTAATTCCAGTTGTCCCACTTGTACAGTTGTACTGCACTCGGGTTATTCTAAAAACATGCAGTAACGACATAACATAACATTCCACTCTTGTTCTTCTTTTTTGTATTGGTGTTTTCTCTAAGAACTCCTTCTGGAACAATGTGCTATAGCTTTTGGGAGACGAGTCGTAATCCTCGCCTTCGCATTTTGTGTTGAGTACGTTTTGAGCCAAGCCTCCAACACAAACAATAATGCCAAGTGCAATTGTGACTGTATAGAATAATAGAAAAATGCCTATAAAATGAAATGTGATCTTGAGAGCGAGAAGGAGAGGAAAAAAACGGTGAGTGCAAATACAAAACATGGCAATCTACAAGACTCTAAGCCTCCTTTTTTACCGTCATTTTTCGCATATTCATCCATTATTTTACCATTTCACGCAAAGGTATACTTTTGTTCGCCAAACAAGACTTTTGTGGAACCTTTCGGGAATTAGAGGGAAAAATTTAAATTCTCTTTTGTTATAATGGTGCTCGACTCGTGGCCTGGGTCGCACTGTCGTACAGTTGTAGTGGTAGTGAAGTGGAAAGCCCTTTACTGAATATTCCATTCACGGGCCTTCCACACAAAGTCAAGCAACCAAGTTTTGTTGAATTTAGTCTAATTAATTTCCTTAATTTGCTCCCACTGCTTCGAATACAACTTGCTCCAGAAGAATGGCACGAACACCACAATGAATGCCCTGCCCACATGCATACATATCAACTTGGATTGCTTCCCCTTTTTTCTCTCATTTTCACAGTCTCGCAGTTTCCTACAAAACTGAGACTGAATGAGCAACAATAGAGAATGTAAAGGAGTACGTTTCCACGAGCCAAAGGCACAATCTACTATTGGAAGAAAATTTGCCTTTTTGATGCTTTCTCTCTCCCTCTACAAATTCACTGCTTTAGATATCACAAGAATTCATATTATAAATAAAATATAACCCCATTTCTTTAATATGTATGAAAATTTCTATGAAATGACGGTGGTGGTGGTAGTGGAGGAGCGCATATTATGTGATGAAAAGCCGGGTTTTAAGTGTGTTGGTTAACCATAAATACCATTTAGCTGCAACAAGAGAATTTCTCTCTCGTCCGCTTCTGTTCTCGAATTTCCTGGGATTTTTTATTCCTTCCAAAGTACACGACAGAGACACTGAATGGCACACTTGAGAAATTCTTTGTTTTCGTAAATACATAATAATGTGCGATATCTTGTTCTCTACTCATTCATATTATTCGTTCATTTGTGCTTGCAAGTGCCCTCGCAATTCATTTTTCACGCGCAGAACACAAATGTTTATAACCTGAATTATATGCTCCCAGTAGTAAGATGCAACTACAACACAAATGAGGTAGTAAAAAGTGTTTCTCGAATATATCTTGTAAACTCTTCTTATAAGTCTTATAACCTGGTATGCTTAAACATTAATACGCCTCTGGCTTCTTCCTGCCAACAAAACAAAGACCCGTGTCGTCTGTCTCCTATTCTTTTGTATAGTTTAAAAAATCAAATAAAACTTTGAATTCACCCTGCTGCCATAAAATTGTTCCTACTTTCTTTAACTGCCACCACGAAAAAGTTTCTTTTCAGAAAATTTCACATGAACTGCTTCTGGCCTCTCTTGTTCTTGTCTACCTAATAATAAATTTTTCAAACATGGGCGAAGAAGTAGATAATCTAGCTAGCTACATTTTGGCACAACTTCTTTCCGCGTCCTTATAGTACTAATTAAACAAACATACTATATATACACTATTAAGTAACAATATAGTTTGAATAAGTAAACGGAAGAAATTGCGGTTTTATATAATTCTATTTACTCGTATAAAAGGCTTTAATAAGTTCATTTGATGAGTTATGAATGGGGAGAGGCACAACTAAAGAAACATGTACCAGCAGCGCGGTAGATGAGTTTTGTGCTTCACTGCAAATGAAATCTTTTCTGCTCTTTTGAGTAAGAAAAATGACAAGGGCTTGCTGAATTATGATTTCAGCTCAAGCAACCACATATTATTCGTCTACTCGACTCTCACGTTTTCTCATAAAATACACTCGAAAAGCATTTTCCTAAAATTACACCCATAATGCCCAACATGCTCCATTCTTACTCTTTGTGCAAAAATTGCTCCATTTGTACTAACGTAAATAGAAAAATAGAGCACGAATGAATAAGAAGAAAACATTATACCTTTCGCGAATAGCATTTTGATATTATTTTGCTGGTACTCATTTCTACTTGCATTGTACATTCTCTCCTGGGAGCTTAGAAAGGCCATTATATTTGCAATATTACGAATGTGTATTGTTGAAGGTAATTAATTACATGAAGCCTCTCGTACCGCTACTGTATTGAACAGATTCTGCCGATTCTATGCTGCACATAAGCTCACTTCAGAACTAATTTTGCGACCCTGTATGTATTCCATATCTAAAAAGACAACAGGAACCTGAGATCCACACCTTTAAGGAAAGCTTCGTTGCACAATTTTTCTTCCACAGGGAAATACGTAAAGTTTACAAAGAGAAAGTTTTAGTGCATGGAATTCGCTTAGTGTGGAAATAAAGGCAAAAATTCCAAGTCTCCACTATACATGTATGATTTTAAGTGATCAAATTTATGGATAAGCATACATTTACTTTAGTAGTCTCTCCAGAGTGGTTGGAATGTAAACTGAGCACTTTTGTACATATAAACTTTGGCTTCAATACAAAAGAAGCAATATAAAGCAAAAAGGGAAAATTTACTTTACTATTCCCACTTGGGGTACATCACAGTCTATAACAACCCCTAAGTGCAAATTCTCATCTCCTTCTCTAAATTTAATTATTAGAGTAACTTTAAGGAAAAATATAGATGTTAAAAGTGGATGGGAAACGTGTTTACGCATTAACTTGTTGATGTGAATTTATTTTCGATTTGCGTGAAACAGGAATAAGGGATAAAGTGCTACAATGAATGGGAACCCTTGCCCTTGTTTAGACAAGAACGTGAGCACCGCACGTAGTAGCATGAAAGCAGGCTAGAATGAAATGGTAAACTGTCTGCTAAAGTTGGTCAAGCTGAACATCACGTTTCGTTGACGGGGGGTTATCTACCTATTTCAGTGTCAAAACTAAAATGATGAAAGGGATCCTCCTCTGACCTATTACTCATACGATAACAAAAGTTTCTCGTGTGTGTACAGTTTGGACTCGCTCAGGAAACAAATGTTCACGCAGGGCTAAAAATAATATATTATCCCCACCAAACTTTCAGTTGCATGCATTAAATCCTTTTTCATTCTACGCGTAAGCGATTCACTAAATGAGAAAGTCGCTGGTACTTACCCGATTTGTTAATAACTTGAAACAATATTTTGGGAAAGTATTGGAGCCAAAGTGGTAGCGCTTCCATGGTCCTAGCTGAGCGGAGCAGACCACCCCAAACGTCCAGCCATTCATCGATATTCACATGCTGTCTTGTCTCTGTTGGAAGGTACATTAGAATACAAGATAGAGGTATCATAAATACAATAGAAAATAGAAAGGAAGCAGCAAAAGTCTGATGTTTAGACAAAATGAACAAGCAAAATGTACAGCGATAGTTTGGTACTGCTACATATATTAATGCAGACAGATTCAGCAACGCACTACGCCACTACCAATAGTAGACAACGACATAAATCTGTCATAGAAAACTTTGAAAAAAAAACTTGAGCCTGGCTTGAGTTCTAAAAGCTCTAAAGTGCATAGAATAGAAGTAGACATGAAGTAGACAGCCTTAGTTTTCCTGGGTTGTCAGAGCCTACTTTTTTCTCCTTTTTGAAAGAAAATGAGAAAGCTTATACAAGAAAAGTTTATGGCTTGATATTTACAGTTAAGGGTGGCTGTGAAGGTAACTCGGGGACAATTTTCATTCCTACTAAACAGCAGAACTTCTTTAATCATTTTTCTTTCCCTTGTGAGTAGATTTGATCAATGATCATGTAGCCTCAGTTGCAAATTCCCCGGAAAAGTAGTATAAAAGAACAGTCAGTCCTCACCTGACCTGAACTTGTGAAAGAGGAGAAAGCATAAAAGGTCGCAAATATTGCTTTCATTCTTTAAGCAAAAATATCATCCAGATTTTTCTAGCAATCTCTGATCTAGTACTGGTCTAGAAGAAAAACAGAAACTGTTGGTGAATATGAGAACGGAGGAATTTAAATATGATATTCAGTTTTACTTACAAGCATTTTATATTTTTTCTCCTCCTTTATATCTTATACCACATTTATGTTCTCATATTTTCGAAAACTATTGAAACGATGCAATATCAAATGTATGTATTTTCAAAGTATAAAACGGAACAGAGACATGGTTTAATAAAAGGCATGATAGATTCTGCTAGTTTGGAGATGTAGGTTGTGTGAACACAATTGATTTAATAGGAATGAGCGTGGCAGCAGCTGTATATCATTTGTCATTTTGTGCTGGATATATTATGTTCACATGCTTTCACATTCATCATAAGTAGAGGATTCTTTGCATGCGTCTTCTTGTTGTGCGACTATGTGAGTCTTTGCATAATACTTGATTGGAAGAATAACGACTCTGTTGAAAATACAATATTATGATATGAGAAAAGGGATGATGAGAAAACATGAAAGAATGAAAAGATAGTAAGCACTAGGTATTGTAGCAGCAGTTGTGGCTAGACTCTTTCCAGTCTTTTCCTATTTTCCGTTGTTGTAGCCCGTTTACCTTAAGGCTGTACAGTTGCTCGCATTTTATGCAGATTCAGTACATTTCATTCATTTTTTGGTTATACTCGCTTCTTAACAGGTACGCTCATATACATAAATGCACATTTGTGAATGATACATGGGGTCCCACGGGATGCATATTATAAAGGCTTTGACAGGGAAGAAATTGAAACTTGGTCCCCGAAGAGATAGCCATATCGATGTATATAATCGTTTGATCTTGCTTTCGAAGTTGGGAAAAATATTAATAAATGTTCCCACAGGAAAGAGGGATACTCGAAGAAAACGATGGGTTACACGTTACACTATTGCTGCGCCTTGGCAGTTGGCACCAACAAGCACACTATTGCCATTTTCGTAAAATGTATAATCCTATCAGCAAAAGGAGAATGCTCGCACTTTTATGGAAGTAATATATTTTCGAGGCTGAAGTTATTACAATAAATATTCCTTTTGAAAAAAAAATATCCAAACGGCAAAATGGAAGAAAAGCGTTACTGATAAACAGAAAATGTGAACCTTTCATTGAATAAGAGCAGCGTTAACAACAAAAAAAGTAATGAAATACGTTACATTCCCATTTATCACTGAAAAATATTGCGGGAAAAATAATGACAAGTGATAGTAAAACGCAGGTACATGCTGCTCCTAATGGGAGCACATTAATTATAAATCTGTCCATATACACACTATAAAGCCATTTTTATTAGTTATTTGCTTACTAAAAGGTCTACTATAAAAATTGCAAATGTGGCTTATTGCTACTTACCTCTGTCTGAATTGCAGTAATACATAACGGAACAATCGTCCAACGGTTGGTTGAGAAAACATTCAAGAAACCCAGAATGAACCTCCTTCAAAATGTGGAACTCAATGCATTCAGACGACCACTCAATATAGTGACGAATTCTCTGTAGAGAATGAAGAAAAACACATTTTAGTGCGTTCATTCAAGTAAACGTAATTTACGCATGCATATGTAATATAATGATGACGATTCTGATGAGATCTTTAATAATATACGGAACATGATGATGGGCCTAAAACAGCTTAAAGTTCTTTACCACTACTAGTACTATATAGAATAGAGACAGTAAAGAGAAAATTACTCCTTTTCACAGTCTAGCTAATTGGCGATTAATGCATAATTGATGAGACTACTTTTACTCTGCTTTGTGTACTATATGTGCGCGTGGTGGTAATTACTCAAAAGAAAAAGTTTGGAAGGAAGGCTAACGTACAAAAACATATAAAGAATACAAGCGTTCCATCATTGTAAACATGGTAAAAAGCTAACTCGTAGGTATTTTGTGTTTTATAAAACATATATGTATGTGTTTTTTTTGCTGCCAAATAAAAGCAATAATACATCGTTTCAGTTTCTCCAAATACCAGTAGTTATCCAAAAGTACAGGATTTCGGGACAAGGAACAATAAGGAATGGTCCATTCTCCTTACAAGACCCCCAAATAAATGACGTGAAGCTTTCATTCGTGTCCAGTTATTATTACTGTTATTGCTCCTACCAATATACCTAAACCATTTGTTCATTAAGACAAGACAACTGTATGCCTTGTGTACATAGTTTCTCTCTGCACATGCAAATCAGCAAACACACAAACAGGCTGTATACCGTTATTAAGATGGCCTTCCTTTCCGTCATGCTTTCACAGTTTGCCTATGTCTATGACAATATCAGCGCGAATTGCTCATTCATGCTGGTGCTTCTGATGATGATTATTCGCCTTGTTAGAATCCCAATGAAAATGACGGTCGTTACTCCACAGTCCTTTCTCTCTTTTATTGTTGTCGCTGTGAATGTCTCCGCTGGTATTTCGTAGATTTCTCTTTCTTCCTGTCCGTTGAACATATTATACGGGCAAGAGGGCAAGTCGGATATTAAACAACACTGCTTACTCAAGTTACTCATACTTGAATTGAGGGTTTCTGGCTTGACCTGGGCTAACCAAAAGCAGTACAATTGTCGCGTTTTGCTTGGCTTTTGTCCCTATTCTTCCAGTAATATAAAGGCAATTATTCGAAGTGATCCCAAAGTTACATTTACGGGAAAGCACTTTAAAACAGATGGAATTCCAAATTTTTAGGTTAATGACTTAAGTTTGTGAATTTTTTAATTTTGCCTTCTTCAGGAAGTCTGGACTTAGCAAATGGTGCTATAATATGGTGTATAGGTAATACATGTAATATGCTTGACAAAAGACGTTTGGACATGAAACGCCGCCGAGACACTTGCTGAATAGGAAAGAAATCAAGCGTGTGATGAAGAAGGAGAATTGCTGAGTTTCCAGAGAGTCATAACTCTTGCAAACTCCCGAGAGAATAATTGTACAAATACTAAAATCTTGAATCATCAATCACCTTGAATTGAAGAGCACTTGTTTTCATTTCAAGCTATTTGACATAGGTAAGAAGATGCAAGAAATAGGATTCAAAAGTCAATTTCCTCTTGTCTTCATATACTATTCTCTTTTGCCTTGTTAATGAACGTCTGTATTTTACGTTTGAAAGTAGCTTTCTTTTTTAATTAATTTTGTAATCACATCCTACCAAGTTTTCTTCTTTTCTGACTCGTTGGTCGGCTTCTGGTTGCATAGGCATATGTAATCAAGTGAAATTATCGAATTTTCCATGCAAGCTAATGAAGTTGTTACATTGAAAAACCCAGTTTGAAAAGGAAAATTGAAAAGTTGAGCTTGAAGCATCTCAAGCTCGTACCTGTTCTACCAAATATTATACAAGTTACAGGAATTTCTAATAAAGTGTTGTTTGCGAGAAATAAACATATTATATCCAACTCTCAACTAAACGAGTTGAATGCTTTAATGGATCGATTACTGGGAATCATGAATAAAAAGCACGTATAAACAACTTCCAAATAAGCCGTTTCTGATGCAGAGGGAACAATTTAAAATATCTTACAACAGCATATGAGAATATATGCGAATCTCAAACAATTTCACAATATTGTAGTACTACCAAACTACCATCTCTAGCACGTACCTCCCTCATCATCAGTGCATAAATGGTAGTGTAAAGTACACCTTTGACTGTGAAATGTGAATTGCACTTGAATGTTGTTGTTAGTAGTGTAGCAAAAGAAAGGGATTTGCTATCTAAAGTATCAGGGGAAATCAAAGAGTTGAACTAATGTAAATGAGATTTTAGCTTACGTATGGCGAATCATATTACGTGTATATAGCCCACTTGAAGCAGCAAGGTTTCAAAGTAAAATGATTGCAACCATATTAGTACTTTGTAAGTGAACTGATTACTTTATGAGGTTGCCACTCTCGCATTGTTACTCTAATTTCTTTGAACAGTCTTGTGTTTGAACTCACCATCCATATCCATCTTTTTACAAGTAAAACAGTTTACTTCAAATGGAAAGCTCATTGTGTAGGTTATCAAATATTTCAAAAGAAAGGATAATAAAAAATGATCGCTGCTACTGTAATAATAATAAAATTCATAATTCAAAAGACATTTCCTTTATGGTTTATTTAACTGTGCCGTACTAACTAAACCCTACCATTTTATTGGTTTTCATTTATTTGCCTTATTCGCTATAAAAGTCTCAAACATGCCAAACAAAACCTGCATGGAAGACAAAACAGTTCATACTAAAAACAACATTTTATATACATACCTACCTACCTTCTGTTTTGTATGACTTATCACATTGACTTTCTCCGTTTCTTTCCCTCCTAGGGTACATTTTATAAACGTATAGCTTTCTCTTGCGTATGGCTTTCTAATATTTTTTGTTATTGATGTCGAACATGGCTTTTTACTTTTGAATAGAAGCATGTTTACCTATTTACACGATAGAAATAATATTAGGGATGACAGTGATACTATACAGTGAGCCTCCTAGGCTTTCCTCATTATCTCGTTTTCCTAAATATTCTTTTGTTGTAACATTTATATACTTTGAAGCAGCAAACTTATGTTTCAATCACAAATGCTCGGGGCCTTTCTATGCATGCCTTTAGACCTTGTTTTGCCGTTATTATAGTACAATGTAATTTTCGGAAAGAATTCTCTGCGTGGAGGTAACATGCATACTATGTTTCAATTTCTCTTCAAAAGCAAAAGATGAGCAATAGCTATTTTGTACATCATATAAACCTGCCATTTTCTAGGACGCTTATAAATTTATAGTATGCCTAAGGAGGTGGAGAAAACTTTCTTTTATACCTGCTTACTTCAGACTGGACTTTGACTTCATGCTCAGTACACCATGCACGCACACATCTAAAGTTAGTCATTCCCTCAAACTGTTTTATGTGCCCGTAATACAAAAACGCATAGCGCTCAAAAAAGTTTTCATAAAACAGCAGAAAAGCTACATTTCAGAATCGGAAGGAATTCTGATGAAGGAAATGAAAAGTTAAAAAGTAGCACTACAAAAAACGTTATACACGAAAAATGTAGTGCATTCTTACTAAAAATTTTATCAAATAGGGCAAGATGTGTGATGTTCATTTTGTTCACCATGTATTGTAATAATGTTTTTAAAATGTGATAAGTCTGACATATTTCACTTATGTCTTATCAGCAAGTTATTTTCGTGCTCTTATTCTGAAAATGTTGCTGGTTTTGTTGCGGTTTGTGTTTTTATTGTTGCTGCAGGTCGCTTCTTCAAACTTGTTTGAAGTTCCGCAATATAAATAATTATTTTTCCTTTTGCAAGCAAAATGTAAAGCATAAACTAGAAAGCGCGCTTTTTGTGCTTTTCTAGTTGAGTAAAGATAAATATCAACATTATGTATGTTAACAACATACTTCTTTGTGTTTTCTGCCAACAGCAGCAACGCGTAAGCGTAGTCGTCATATCTCTGCGTTACAGTTTGCTATTGTCGAAAATGAACATTTAACAAACGGAAACGGAAAGTGAGCAAAAAGGCAGAAGATGAAAAAAACGCATTTCTCCAAGTCTGAGGACGAACGAACTAACCCAAACGTGAGCAGGGCTTTGTGAGATTGCAAAGATGTTGAATAGATGATAATAATGATGATGCGGGTGGCAGTGGTTATATTTGTAGAGGTTACTGGGTGGATATGGCTGCAGACTCTCTGGTTAAGGCGGACAAAAGAAAACCTCTGAACAGCTCTTGCACACAGTTCAACCATCATCAAACCACTACTAACGCCAGAGACCCAGTTTTAGTTGTTGCAGATTTTGCAGAGGTTTTACCAAAACTATTTCAGAGTTGGTAGGTCCCTTGCTGAAGTTGTGAAACCATCTCTCATTTTTCTCCATTTTTTACTCCCTGGCCTGGCTGAGATTTACATCTTCTCCAGTAGTGCATATCTTTCTTCCCCTGAGCATCCTTGTCATCGTGATCATCTATATGAAAAGCTTTGCGGAATTATAAAATTGTATCAGAATTTATATATGTACGTGTGCTATCCATGTACGTAAATAATATGAAATCTACCAGATTACCTAGAAATATTTTACATTCATTTTTTGCAAGAAACAAAACAGCTCACGAATGGCCTTTATTGCCAAAGAAAAATATCGGTGAAAACGGCAAGTCATGAATTAAGTGAAAGCAATATGTTATCTCTTCACGATACATTAGCGTAACGTTTGTGCTCGCGTCGCACTGACGGTTTGAAGTAGAGAAAGTAAAAAATCTGCGTAGATATGCCGGCATGATAATATATGCGAAGAAAGGAAAAGAGGAGCATGTGTGCCTAGTAATCATAATATGTAAACAAGATTGTAGGGTTTGGAAAGGATGGTCTGGTTTATCTGATGACGCGAAAATCGGCAAAACATTTGCCAGCGTAGAGCTTCATTCAGTAGCAAAGCAGCAGTATTGTATAAAGACAGGGTTAAACTGAGTGGCCTGATGCAGACTCTTTATATAGCCTGCAATAGCGACCTTTTTGTTGGAAAAGGGAGTCAAAATCAACGGTGTTATTTTACAACCGCGATAGCTGTAAACAAAGCAAGGGAAATAACCCTCATGAAAGTGGTGGCGGCGGTGGCGTTGGAAAAGAGTTGTCAGAACTCAGAACAGTCTAGTAAAGCTTGGTACTAATTTTCAGATTGAATGTATGTGCCAGCTAGTTTACTCGCTCTCTAATCTTTGGTACAAGATGCAAGCTCCAGAGTCATGGGAAATGCGTAGAGAATAAACAATGACCGAGCTGATAAAATTATCCCTTTCATTAATGCTTCTAATATTTTGTTTCACCTCGTCACACACGAAAAACATATCCAACCTTGCTTGTGCTGGAATAAAATTAACTGTAGCATTTTTGAACTGCAAACTTAAATTGCGTTGCGATACTACATGAGCATGCTAATTTGTATTCAATAGAGACTGTTTTTGTGACATTATTTCCGCTTCACTGTCATATCAGTTTTGCCTAGTTTGGAGAAAGGACTTGTGATCATTAAATACATGTATAACAAATTGTTGAAGGGTAATAGCTACATATCCGCTCACCCTCTCTTAAGACACCAACAAATACACAAGACTGTAGGCACAATAAAAAATCATGCCAAAGTAGGCAATGTCGAAAGACCTAAAAATAATAGTGTTTACTGTCGGAAATTCTTACAAAACATCGGCTTTGTGGGAAAATACACAAAGTCAGTTGATGATGTGGTGACTATAAACTACATACCAGGATGGTTTTACCAGGATTTCCTATGAAAAATACGATTATGGTTATGGAGTCAGCCGTCATTATTTTGCCCAAAGAAAGGGCAGCTCTGAATTCTAGTGATTTAATGATGAGCACTCCCACTATTTTGCATGCCGCAATTTACCTACCCAAATACGAAATTCGTATGTAGAATATAGTGTGTGTTCATATTCCATATAAACTTACAACCACACAGGTAGGCAAAGACTATACCTACCAATATTAACTTTTTGCACGATTATCCATCCCACTGTATGAAGTCGTAACTACCAGCATTCCCGCGGGATGTTCCGACGTTTATTGTTATTACCCACCTAAAGTTGCTGAAACGTTATTATAATTCAAAAGTCATGATTATTTCACCAACCACTTTTTTGTTGCAAAATTGCAAAACTGAACGTAGTACTAATATTTGTAATATATTTGAGCTATATAGTAATGTTAATTTTTGTAAGAATATCGATCAATAAAAAGCTAAAGCTCTATTAGAAAAAACAATTTATTATCATTTTTTTGCTTCCATACTGGCAATTTGATAGGATATTTTGGTTTGTGAAATTATCATTAAAATTCCATTTGCCGGTTCTAGTAAATTGATGTTCAACATTTTATATATTACTATCAATCTAAAAAAATGCAGAAATTAGGACGGAAATTTAGATTCGTATGTATTTATATTTCAGTTGAAACAAAACAATAGTTTGACTGCATCCGGTGTCCAATTTTCAATAAGTCTCTTGTCTAAAACTTTTTGGACTGTGCGTCATTTTTATGAAAATCAATCGTTTTTATATTAGCTGTGTGCAATGGTTCATGTCAGACTTTTTTTTAGCAATTCAGCAGTGCAGTAGCAAAATACTGCTATATCGAACTTTATCCATCATGTCATATTTTAAGGCAATATAGGTCCATGCATATGCACGTTTTGAGTCTTTGAGTGCCTCATCCAAGCAAAAATGTCACCCAGCGATATTGTGCCAGCGGGGTGTGTGCATATACCCATTCCCACAAACTATGTACATTTTTGTAATAACAAAAGGAGTAGAAAGGAAATGGTTCTTTCATATATGTTCTGCACATTTTTACCAATACAGGGAAATCGATGTTACTACAACTGCTCATAGAGAACTTATTTGTGTATGTCACCCAGTTTTGCTGAGTCAGTTTTTAACGTTTTCAGTAATCTTTTCTTGCATGGTTAGCGTTGCATGGAACCCTGTAGACTTGATATTATTATTAGTTATATGTCTGCGTGATAGCATTACTTTTCCCTTTGGATAAGCTCTATTATTATTATAATGCGCATCTATTTCCGAAACAATGGCACTTGAAATAACATTATGTGCCTACTACAACACTTCTCGTACGGACAAAACAATACGTTGTGAGCTCTTCTTCAACTTGCCATCTTTTATCCGTTAAAAATTACTCGCGAATGAATGCCTTCTTCTAGTCAGAAATCGGCAACAGGGGATTTTCAAATTCCACCAGAGCGCAATTTCCCCATCAATTCTATCCTTCGTCAGAGAAGCATACGAAGACAACCAATAAGAGCAAGCAACAGAGCTTCCTATTACACTGATTCCGCTATTGAGTCACTTCTGCATTGTAATAATAAATTTCTGCCAAAGAAAACGGGTTTTCGTTCCAGGGTTTGATATCACCGCGCTATTATCAGACATGAATTCTTCTACAGTAGTAGTTTGATTCCCACGCTAACTTTATGGGTGGCAATATTTCCCGTGATTTTGGAAGACAGACATTTTCGAGGCATGCATTTCTCGGTTTTGTTTGTTTTTGGTCGCAAAAGCATTATTCCATTTCCCGAAAGTGGAAAAATGTGAAGCAGCAAAAATACAAAGCAGGAAGACGAGGACAGCTAGTAAGCATGAAGCTTGTACACACAATGGGATCCTGAGACCACACGGCGAAAGCTACTTATTTCAGTATGTCAGTATTTTATGTGATTTCTGTCTTTTTGGATCATGGCATAAGCATTTCCAAGAGCAGTTGTTGTTGTGCCATAAGTACTTCTTAAAACAATGCAAGCAAACCCATTTCCATTCCGATTTTCATTGTGTAATTCGTGCACCAGCCTATTACCACACATGTACATAATGAACACATTCATTCTTATTTACTATACTGTCGCTGGCCACAAATAACATCTTTCCAAGTGTTGAACTTGCTCCTTTGTTTCCTTATTTATTTTTGCGGTCTCAGTTTGAGAATAGGCGTAAATATTTTCTCAAAATACTATCGGCTCTCCTACCCCGCGAGCAAGTTTTGGTTTTGCGGTCTGGGTCCCCGGTCTGCTCTGATCGCATGAAATATCACTTGTTTTCAGTTAACGCAGCACCTCTCTACTCTCTTTCTCTCTCTGGATGAAGTAATATCATACATAAATACAGCACACCGCCACATGGAGTGATACACTTACAATGCATTTATTTCTCCACATTGAGTATCATTTTGTTTTTCACCTCTTATTTCCTTCGTCTGCTGGTGGCGAGACCGCATTTATGACCCAATTTTCCCTCTCCGCGATTTCGACCTCAACACTTTTACAAATGTTCTTTTCCGGATGTCTATATTCTTACACTCCCTAACTGAAAATTCTCAGCATAATATTTACGAACGCTACAAATGTGCAAAATTCTCCTTACTTTCTCCTTATTTCGATTATGTTTTCACTTTCTTATCTTCGCTCAAGATGTTGCTATAATTTTCTAGGAAGAGAAAAAACTTGGTCATTTATCCTGTTTACTGTCCTCGCGTCTAGTACTTGTGTGTGCGTGTACATGTTAAGAAGTACACTTTCCCATACCTTTTCCAGGAGGGGAAGCGAAAACTTTTTTATTTACGTTGTGTGGAAACCACCTCACTTTAATACTTTTCTTTGCTCGACCTTAGTTAGCACCTGTATGCATATATTGTATGCGCGGAATATTATCCTAGAACATGGAACATATTTTTTCTTGAACCACGAAAAAACTTCGTTTTCGCTTTCACCTTACTTTCACCATTAGGAAATACTAAAATGGGACAAGACAGACGGGACACATATTGTGCATAATGTTATTGTCGTCGTGTGCTCAAGTTGGCGGGATGCACATTGGTATAGCGGGGGTGCTTTGTATGATAAAAGGAATTATAAAGCTTCAACATTCCATTCCTCATATGCACATATTTGACTAGAAGGCGTGGTACATATAATCTACCTTGTCGTTTTCAGTCTAAGCTCTTAAGTAAAAAATAATACGAATATCTGGTGGGGGAAACACACA
Organism: Entomobrya proxima; assembly: GCA_029691765.1. Classification (NCBI taxonomy): domain Eukaryota; kingdom Metazoa; phylum Arthropoda; class Collembola; order Entomobryomorpha; family Entomobryidae; genus Entomobrya; species Entomobrya proxima. The sequence goes on from CM056172.1 coordinate 11,734,859, forward strand.
GTCACACAGAGAACTATTGTGTTCATCCCCTGTCCTTTCATCATGTCACTTCACATGCTGTGTGTACCTGGCAAATCCGGAAGACAAAGTAAACCTTGACTGTTACCGTGTTGTTTCTTTCCTTTCAGTTGCTGGTGCATACATTAATAGTTGAATAGATGCGCGATGCGCGCTGTAAATAATATAAAGTTGAGCTGAAAACCAAGTCGGCTTTTTATACAAAAGCTACATAATCCATAAATCCAAAAAGAATTTTTCATAAGTTTGCATTACTCAAAGCGATGGTATATAGCACACGTAATGGAACCTAAAGAGAAAATTTCCATGAATTTTACACGCTTACAATGTGATAAGTAGCATAATATATCCTGGAAGTCTGCAGTGCGTGCAAAGACAGGGAACACTTTTGTAGAGACAATGTTGCATTATCAGAGTTTGGCATCATGTGCGTAAGTGGATATTATGTCAGAGTGTTTATGCAAACTAACACTAAACGCATGCAAACTCACAATTCTGTATAAATAACAGAAGGTTTTGCGTGTGTGTTTGCTTCAAATTAAATGCGTAAGTTCTTTGTACACATTGACAACTTAAATAATAGGTCTTTTAAAAGAAGGGACGTTTTCGTAGTTTTCCGTACAACATTCGAACACTATTTGTTCTTGCCAAAGACAGAGGCTACTAAGAGGAAATAAGGAAAACCGCGTAATCCTGTGTGAGCAACCGGGTAACCACTTATTGGCTCACCTTGTTTCTTCGTCAGCAAAGTTAAGTAGCTCTCATCTCAAGAGGACGAATAGTGCAAACAAAAGAGCAAACTTATATAATGTGATCGTATTGACTATACGATCGTATTTTGTGGAAATACGATAAATATTCATTTTACATGGACCTTTGAGCAGTCATCTAGCTACGATGTTGTCAACAAAATACGTTGTGTTTGACAACCTGAAAACTAGATCCGTTTTCTCGTGTTTGTTCACGTTCGGAAAAGGGATTTTATGTTCAGTATGGTAGCTCGTTGACATCTAATTGATTGTACTATTAGCTGGCTCCCACACAGTTTTCATTAAACTATTTATGTATGTGAAGTCCGTCGCTAACACTTGTACCACATCTGCATAGCAGATTCTGCTAGCTCTTTAGCTCAAAAAGTTTTTTGTCTGACTACGCATCAAATGCAAAATAAGTACTTTTCCATACTGTCGAACAAAGTTGGTTCATCTCCTCGCTTATTTCCTCTTCCCCTGATCGGTTTTCTCTCTTCAACTTTCCCAACGACTTTTTGAGGAAATGGAAGCCACGAGCAAAAAGCAACTCTGTTGCAGTTCCTTGTTCTTCACGTTCCATCTTCACAATTCACAAGGGTTTAGCTCACAAACAGAGCAATTCATTCTTAAAAGCAACTGCATTCCTTGCAAACTGTTGTACATAATATAATGGGCTTCTTGTCTTTTACCACTCACCTCGCTTGACACTTGTACTTCTCCCATCACCCACAGTACCACTTTCTCTCCCAGATGAAAGCTCTTGCTGCTCCGGACAGGTAAAGGTATGTGGCTGTACAATCGGCTTTCTTGCCTGGGACTAGTATATGCTTTTATTATTACCGTCGTTAGTTGCTATTTATAGCATACATACAAGTGCAAGAGTATGAATAGAAACAGTTTGGCCCTGGTGGCTCGACAACTTGTCTTACAAGACAGCTCAACTTTTCATAGGATCAATGAGGCATTATCGACTTTACTTTCTTCTTTTAAAAAAGAGAGAAAGCCAACAAACCATTTACTCTTACTCTGTTTATATGCCCTTAAGGGAAAAAGGAAAAATGGCCGTTTGAACAGTTTTTCTATCTCGCTCTACTTTTTCTGTTTGTACTTCTGAGGTCTAGCTTGGATTGCGTACTACAAAAAAAAACTTTGAAAGAAACAATGGAAAGGCGATAGCTAGCAACACAAAATGTGCTACTTGGGTTTCTTCTCGTCGTAAGCAAATAAGTATGCGAATTTTCTATTATTCGTGTTTCCAATATATTGCGCCACGATGCGAGAAGAAAAATCCAGTCCAAAGTGAAAAAAAACTTTTATCCGAAAACTGATATTGTTATACTGCGGTAGTTACTCAGGCCCACACAACAGGTTCTAAAGCATAATAGCAGTAATAGAAGGAAAGTGGAGAAAGCTTGAAAGCAAAAAAGTTAAGGAATTCTCTTTATCTCCACAAATGCAAAACTATTTTACTGTCTGCACTGAAAAAGGCGTAAATTGAAGCGGGTTGGAAATTTTAGAGAAAAATGCAGAAAAGTTGTAATGGATATGGAAGATGGACACGACACCATATTATATGCAGTTACAGCACATTGTGCAGCTCTTTGGCCGATTCATTTTGGCCACAATTCATATGCATAAGAACCAGGCATCATATATACACGAACATTATAAGCCAATTTTCGTCGTCACCATATTATTTTCGAAAGCATGTATGAATTGCTGCAAACTAGTGCAAACTGCCGCGTGTGATTATCAACGACTTGGTGTACTTGATACACGCAGGCAATTTGGTGCGAATACGTGTAATGCATGCTGGAAAGTTGGCCTTATTTTTTATTCCGTTTTTACACTGAAGCTTTTCCCCATGTGGCGAGATACTTTGTCCGGGGTATACATGACTGAAGTATTCATGTTAGTAAAATTGACTTTAACATTAGAATGAAAAAATGAGAGTATGCTATAATGCTATTTGTGTAAAGTTTCGTCCAGTGTAGGTAATGTATTTGAGAGAGGTGTTTTCATGTGGTAATACGAAAAAAGTTATTATAAGGGACCATACCCATTGCCCGTTATCTTTCTTGTTTGACTGCGAAATGGACTCGACAAGCACCCTTTTGTGATATTAGGGACTAAAGTGGGGATTCTCGCATTATCTTTGTGTCTGAAAAATTCTTTTACTTGTTGTCACAACTTTAGTAGTTTGGGGAAAAATTCAAAGAATGTGTCTTTTATCAACAAGGACGTTTTACGAAGCTACAAATGCAAACATTGAGTAGATATGACTATATAAATCGTGCCATCTGGTACATTTCATATGTCCGATAGGGAGAAAAGGAAAGTTTGAAAACTATGGGTATCTTGCATAAAGCCGTCCTCCTTTGAAAAGCAATAATACAAGTCACAGTCGAGTGCAAACAAACGGTCACTCAAAAAACGGTTTTATTCCTAAAACAACTTCCAACGTGTCTATTTTTCGCTACTTTTCCTTGGTGGATTTTGCGGATGGTTCGGAGAGTGGGAAAATAAAGTAAAAATAGAATAAGCACTAACTTGTCTAGGCATGCATCATCATGAATAGTGCATGTTTTCATGTTAAAATGTTAATATAATGTAACAAGTCAAACGAAGTGAAAGTTTAGGCATCCCAAACTGTGTCTGCTCATTGTTTATATCCCATCATGAATAAGAATCGCCAGAAAAAAAGTTTTTTTCATGACAAACCTGATTCAGTGCGACAAAGTCTTCGGCCGAGATCACATCATCATGGTTCATGTCCAAAACGTGACGAAAGAAATGGGTCAGTTTGACTTTTTGAAAGTCGGAAAGAAAGTCGCGGTCGGGTTTTTGGGGTTCCTCCATCTCCAGACCCTGTTCCAGGTCGTGCCTTTGAACGTACGTGGCTGAAATTCAAATATACAATACAATACAATCAAACTTTTCTTCACATTTTTCCCACGAAGTATTATTGCTTTATTACAGTCCCGCTCATCCCAGACAGTTTTCTCTCCTATACTGCTGCCGAGGTGAAAGAAAGATCAGAAGACGATTGTAGAAAAAAGAATGTCTGACGATGATGAGAAATCAGGAGAGTATAGTAATGTAATCAACCTAAATTCTATTTATGGAACACGAAGTCTTGTTACTTTTCACTTGACACATTTTACAGCAACATTAGAGACAAAGATAAAACTATATATGTTAAGCATTCCTAGTCCAACAACGTACATGAAAGAATTTACCTAGCGAAACAAGTTTTTCAGTCCAGCATAGAGATTTTTGGGATAAAAGGAAATGAAATCTAAATGCAATCTATTTTCTTCTGCCAGTTTCGTATATTTAATTACGGGAAAAAGGAAAAGTGTACTGAATGGTCACGGGAGTGGAAACAATCGAAAGTATACACGCAAAACCAGGGGGAAATGTTTCCATTTATGGACTGCGCACCCTTGTCAACCTCATTTAGCTATCCAATACATATATGTAAATAACGTGGAACTGATCTCTACGAAACTACGAAGCGCGAGACGTGTATTTGCATTTATCTTGATGATTCTTTCTGTACTTTACCAGATTTCGTGTATTCTATTCGTGAGAAGGGTACCAAATTGGAATGGTATATATTTGGCTGGACGAGAGCAAAGAAAAATGGTAATTGAAAAGGGACCAGAGGAGAGCTTAGTAAAGAAAAACTCGGGAAAGCAGATGAAAACAAAAACCAATAACGCTGAACAAATAAACATTTTTGCGATGTATATATATGTAGTGAAGACGTTGATGGGAAAAAGGAAAGCAAATATGGCCTAACATGTGGGGAAACGAGATCCTTGAATGCTAAACTTTATTGAACTTGTCTTATTGCATTTTGTTTTCTCGTTTGATACTTCTGGTGAGATGAAACCTGAATATGAAATTTTATATTAAACAAGCTCAATTTAGCACAATCAACTTACTCCAAACGTGAACTGTCCATCCTGTCGACTTGGGTTGCCCGCCAGATGGTCCACTCGAACCCGACGCGGATCCTGCTCCACCGCCATCCCCTGTGCCTCCTGTTCTACCATTCAATGCACCGGATGAACTATTCATGCTTATTGATGGCCTTCCTATTCCAGTCATCATGCCGGCTCCTAATCTACTCCCCAACAAACCCCCACCCCCTGTTGTTGGCGTATTTGTATTGTTTCCACTAGAACTGGCACCGACTCCGTCAGTACCGCCTTTTCCAATAATGCCAACAACCGGCATTTCACTATTAGTACTAGAATGAAGCTCCGGCCCAGTTACTGATTTTACAGTGGTTGGGACACTACTAGTCGTTGTTGTGGCAGTTGTGGCACTTTCTGCGGCAGACAACTCTTTGTTTGGTTCATTCTTAATTACGGAAGTGGCTACAGTGGAGGTAGTTGTGGATCTGGTCGTAGTTGAATTCACAGTTATACTTGGACCAACGCTTGCATTGGCAGCACTATTGGTAGCGCCACTAATACCAATACCAGTTTTTGCGGATTTATCTAGTTTTTTCTTTGTTGTGGCAGGAGAGTCACTAGTGTTATGACTATTTAAGTTCGAAGTGGAACAGCCTTTTTTCTTGCTTGTGCTGGGCGAACTGGGACACTGCTCGAAATCCGGATGGTTTTCAGGCAACGTTTTCCATCGTCTGATAAAGTTCTCTTTTGTTCTCCCACATGCGGTTCTCCAGTTTTGAAGGATTTTCCTTGTTATTTTGACAGAATGTGCACGGTCGACAGATATTGGGGCACTTGTGCCTGGAACCCACGGGATGCTAGGATCTGCTGGCTCGGTTTCTACAGTTAGGGTTGGAGTGGGATTTGTACTTGGAGCAGCAGCCTTTAGAGCACTCGGCAAAGATGACGGGCCGGATTGTTGCTGTTGGGAGAAGCGTTGTAGTGGTGGACTGGCACTACTACTACCTCCTCTACTGTCCTTTTTATTTTTTACCAATAAGTCCCTTGAGGAGGTTTGCCCACTAAAGGCAGCACTTTCACCACCGCTCTTATTACCGCCAGTATTATTATTGCTTGGATAAGAATTTGTACCACTACCAACGCCGCTGGCGAGCACGGAAGATGTATTAGGGTTTCCGGAAATTGAATCTTTAGGAATTTGATCTGTCCCAGTGGTAGTTGCTGTTGATGATGTTGGGGCTGCTGTTGTGGCAGGAAGATTAAACTGAGTGGTTCGAACGGGAGATTTCTTTCTGCCAAGATTTTTCAGCGATAGACGAGAAGATAGGGAGGACGAACTGCCTGCGACATCAGTAGGAACTGCCGCTGCCAAAGATGAAACAGAGCAGCTCTTGTCTTGTGAATGTGACGGAGTCTGATTATTTTGATGATGAAGAGAGAGGTTGCCTTCAAAAGAGGGATTAAATGTCAGCTTATAAGATGAAGAATCTCACACAATCAGCAGAATAGAAGAAGCACTGCAAAAAACTGAACGAATATCTACAAAAACTGGCGGTTTTTTGTGCACGACAGCCGTGTCCTATTTACTAGCAGATTTCTTGGAATTTTTTACTGGGGCTACTCTATAGAGCTACTGACAAAGGAGTGTATTATTTTGCTACTTTTTCTTTCATTGACAACAGCAACAACAACAATAAGAAAAAAAGAGGTGAAGTGCCACTAGCAAATAATAATGTGTGCGCTACTACTATATGAAACGGCAGAGCTACTGCTAGTACTCGTGTTTTTGGCGTTAGTGGCGATGTCGGTGCTCGGAGCTCCTTCACATGGAACAGCAGGGTTGCTACTGGCTCTGGAAATAGGAGTGACAGAGGATTTTCACAACTTCATGCAGAGCTCACAAGTTTGGAGCGACGGTGGTGGTGGTGGGAGTGGGGCTCTATATCTCAAGAGAAGACCACCTACACACTTAAATGGCATAGTAATAAGGTAACACGAAAGAAAAGCTCTAAAGCGGCGGCAACAGAGTGAAAGCAAGGCAAAAAACTCGTACATGCTTGTGTTGATTTAGACAAAAAGTCAGAAGAGTGAAAAGGGATTACAACTTACAGGGATTGAATTGGGGAGGAGGAACTTCTAATGCTGGAAATTAGAGACATTAAGAAAGAGAAGAAAGCAAAGTATATTATGTACTTGTAGTGGTAGGAGCATTGATATTTCCTTTTGACGAGGATGACGACTCCACTTTCACTCTCGCACTCCGGGATGAGGATGCAGGTGATTCCTCTTCACTGTTGTCGGCCGTTCCGGATTTCTTTGCCCCCTTCGAAGAAGACGAGGTTCTGAAGCTACTGCTTCTACTGCGGCTACTTCTCCCACTACCACTTCGCTTGTTTACCTTGACGTCCAGTTCCCCAGACATGATGATTGGATTGAAGGATTGGATGATATTCACTTGACCGATGCAATATTTCATGAAAAGAATAATATTGTATTGGCTGATGTACATTATTTTTGCCTTTGTTATTCATTGAGCGTATTTTTTCGAGAGGGAGTGCACGTGCACCTTTCTGAAAGTAAGACGTTAAATGATAAGCCTGACTGAAATACGACGACGGGAACAAAGGAAAAAAGAAAGTTTATTAAAAACCGTTCGTGCTTACACAACTGTGAACGGCATTCGCTAGCATAATGGTGTGTAATATGAACCCAGATGGGCACTTTCTACATCTAACCGTACTCAATGGCTCTTTATATAGAAGAGAAAACGATGAACAAAGCAAAGAAAATGGAGAGAATCGTGTACTCTTTTGGACGAATGACTCTGGCAGTCAGAGTGAAAAGTGAATGAATGAATGAACAAATAAAAGAAATGAATGGAATTTTGGAATGTTAGTATTCTTGACTCTCAGTATTCTCACACACATGCACACACATCATATCTTTTTTAGGTTCAACGTTAGTATAATCACGATAATATCTCTTAAGTAAAAGATACAGCGACATGTACACACGCACACGTTCTACATATTCAGAGAGGAAAAATCGCTGGCTTCACTATCATCTTCGTTATCATCACTATTACTGCTACTACTATCCAACAACATCTTGTGCAATTCGAGGTTGGAAGCTTTAGCCTGAATGAAAAACTTACCACTTGATGACTGCGTGTTGTTGTACACGTTATTTTTTCTCTGTACTCCTTCCCGGCAAACTACTTGTTCTCTTTCTTTCGCATGCTTTGCTTTTCTCGTTTTGTTTGGAGAAACATATTTTTCCTCTTGTCTTCCCAACTCTCTCGCTTTTCTTGGGCTGTTTCCCTTTTCTCGACTGGTGTATTATGTACTTACTCGTCTGCTTATTATTATTAGGAGAAAATGTAAGTAAGTCACATAGAGTCACAATGACAGGAGTAGTCAGTCAGTCAGTGAAAGAATGAAGAGAAAAAAGGGGTCGGCTTTCTCTTTTTTCCCTTCTTTAACCAGCTTTTTTTCTTTCAGTTGTGTCGGATGTTCAGCGTGTCATTTTTCTTGTCTTGTTCAAAAATACGATATATATTTCATCGCATTATACTATATATATAATGTTGCTGTTTGTTGAAGAAGAAGCGAAAACCTTGTTAGGCAGCTTGTTACACTGTCTCAGCGTTGGTATGTGGCAGCAGAAGGTAACGAAATTACAATTTTTTTCTATCTAAAATGCAGTGGCAGTGTAAGAGATCCACATTTTGGAAGAAAGGTATGTATTATAATATTATGTATTTCTTCTGGTGCGGCATTCTTCCATTCTTCTTGTAAGTAGAAAAAGTGATTTTCCTTTCTTGAGGTGAGGTCACGTAAAAACTCTTTCTTATTTATTTGACTGACACGAGAAAAGTGGAATAGAATAATGGTTGCAAAATGTGTAGAACAATGAGTGAGAATAATTTTCCTGAGCTAGACAAAATGGAAGAAAAGAACCAATCTGTTCTGTTGCAACATTCTGCATTCTGAAGAACATAGACCCAACACGTGCAGCAGATTATTATTTACAGTTGCAGGTGCTACATCGGCTCCAAAGCTTTTTCCTGTGATTGGGGCTGAAATCTCAAGTCTCAAACTTTTGTCAATGATCTATTGAAAAAAATTAAACAAAGACAAATGAAGGAAATACAATTAGATAAGAAACTTTGAAGCATTTTTAGCTCGCAGCATAATAGTCTAACAGAACTCAAAGCTTTATTGTTAAAAATTTGTGCTGTTGAGGTGCGGATTTCTCAAGTACGAACGAGAACCATGAACAGTGTACAATGAATGTAGGAATTAGCTCGAAGGTACAGGACGTGCCATATTTTTCAGCTTGGTTAACGCCAACTCAGTGTTGTAATATGCCAACGCGGTTCTATTTCAATTCAGATGTTACAATTGTGTGCAACCACCAGTAATGCATGTGGATAAAAGCTTTTTGTTCTTTCAGAACGCATTTCATTTTCACTTTGCTTTTATATCTTCTTCTTTTGTTCTAGTTCTAGTCTCAGTTTTCCCATATATAAAAATGCCACCAACATCGCAGATGCTTATAGTAGCCACGACTTTAGTTTCAAGCCCTACTTCACAAAATAAAACAAGAAAAATAGTTCCCAATATTTTAGACAGGCATCGAGTGTATTATTTTTCTCGTGGTCGTTTTCTGACAGCATTCATGATTGGGTTACAGATCTTCTGGGATTTTATCTCTTGACGGCAACTATCGTACCCTATCTATCTTTTCCACATTCCATCTATAATTTTCTTTAGCAGACAGTTTAGTTTTCTTCCATTTTTATGCTTTACATGCTCCTCATGATGATGAGGTGGTAGATGCTCCTGTAGCAATGACTTGGGGATATTCTGAGTTTTTTTCCGCCTTATCGAACTTTGCTTTCTTGCAAGTTTATGGCACTTGATAGATAGACGCTTTTTTTTCTTTGCTTTTGTCTTTTATCTTGCGCTGAACTGTTCACTTTTCTGGTATTTTTTCAAATGGAGATGTTAAAAAGAAGAAAAGGATGGATGTGGTGAAGATGATGTTTGGTCGCTGCTAGATAAGGTGGAGAGTTCGTTTTTGTCTTTTGGGAGGGAAATGATGTTAACGCGTTGAGTGAAAGTAAAATAGAATGAACTTTTTCAACAAAAGAGTTCCAAATGTAATGGTGACCAGAAAGTGGAAAAACGAATGAATAGGCACACAATGCTCGTAATTGAATTGCTCATTGATCTTTTTATTTTGAACCCTACATAGAACATACATACATCTACATAGATTCATAGAATAGAATATACAAACAGCTTTTGCATTTTGAATGTGAAAATAAAAAAGCTGATGTGATTGGATTTTCCCTCAAAAGTAGCTATCATTTTCAATTTTATTTCTGATGCCGAGTCTATTTCACAAGTTGCCGATCTGACAAGGAAATAAATCCTGAAAATGGCAAATCCGGATGCATGTTGATGAATGATGAATAACTGGGCTGGCTAGACGATTTGCCAGCAATTCAATCAAATAATATAATAATATATCGCGCAAAATTTAATATTCCATCGGTAACTTTTATTAAATTCAACGAGTTTCGTACCCTGTAAATTCAATTTTCCCGGAAATAGGAACCCGTTTGCAAAAATTCAATACTTTCATCAACATTTTGGCTCATTATTGAAAGTGATGGAAGTATTGAAAAGAGTGGGATGTGGGCGGAATATAAAGTACAAAGTAGATGATTCCATATAGCTGAAAGACTTATCTGAATTTATGTTCATTGTTTTAAAATGGGATACACGAGATAGTTTTGAGAACCTTCTGCTTCCTATCTATAAAGTATACGAAAATGCATGGTGCAGAAGGTGTCCCAATCGTCCTATATATTTATGGCCTTTTATTTGCTTAACACGCAGTTGTGTTATTGGATGGCATTTTTATTGCATTTTATCGCCAGAGGAAGTGAGAAGAGGCGGAAGGAAAACAAAGGGAAAGCATCATCGCAGTATGCAAAGTTGATACGTTGACTTTTGGCGAAAAGTACGAGGGTAAAGGGTTTCATTTTAAAAAGTTCCACTATTCCACTATTTAAAAGTTTGAAATTGATGGAAAAAAAGTTTGACATGTTTTGAAATATTATTATATAGACATGAGTATGTCATTCTGCTTGGAGCCATTATCCGAAACTGGGCTTTTAGTTTGCACTTATTGTGCAATTTGTGACTTTGCCATTAAAGTAATCCCAGGATGCCCACGTCTGTCATCCATAGACTTATCCTGAAAGTGTTCATCTCCAGTGAGTCCCATTATAGTTGTTACATATACACTTTTTGGTGAATTGATGAAACCCGTAATTAATAACTCGTTAGATTACGTAAGGTTTTGCTTTTTATCTGCTTATTGTTACCATTTCACAGCTCAACTACTCTGCTGCGACATGCCCCAATTTTCCAAAGCAGAAAAGTAATTTTTGTATCGAATGAAGTAAATCAGCACATGTCAGTTGCACAATACCATAATGGAAGAAAACGCTCTACTTACTTTTAGTAATTATCAAGGAAAAAAGAAACATGATGATATATTTATTACATTTACTTCAAAATGAAATATAAAGACGCAGAGAACAAGTAATCACGCGCACTCGGACGGCTCAACCGTACGTAACTGAATCAGAAACCAATTAGAGAAGGAGTAGAGAAGTATAGGGTATTCTCATTATGCTCTACTTACAAACAGGAAAAGTTATTTACGACAATATGAATACCTACTTTTTTATTCTATACCATCTACTCTACCACCATCTCCTACTTTTTGCCATCTTTTTTACCTTCTCACTCGTTTTCGTGTTTCCCTTAAGCATGCGACAGAAAACCTACTCGTCTTTTTTTCTAGTTCTCTAATGTAGCCGAAAATATGGTAAAGGTAGAAAATTTGGAAAAGGGTCAGAAGGATTGGTAATTATTATTTTTTCTTAGGGATTGTACACGTCCCTTTCGATTATTGTTGCATTTACTTTGATCATGGCTCGTGATTGATTTAATTTTGTACCTTCCGCCCTTTTGTAGTTGGCAGACTTGCTGTATTACTTCCGTTAGTTATTTCAGTTAAGCTAAATTACTTTTTCCACGAAAACATTACTCTCGCAGCTCGGCAATTATTAAGTCCCAAGGGATTTGTGCGGTGACTTTGGACTGATGAAGAACGTGATTACGTGGTGGGTTAACGTCATTCGAAACTGTCTTGAACGGAAAAAGCAGGGATTAAATTGCCAGTCAAAATGGTATTATGGCTATAGTACATAGTACATTCATTTCATACCCGATTATTGTCTGACGTTAGAATAAAAAAGAAATTCTGCTTTCTCCATTTTCACTGATTGCAAAGATTTTCATTTTCAACAACGGCTATGTATATGTACTTCACTTAGGGTAAGCTGAAATTGTAACATAGGCAAAATGACTCACATATTATGCATGTTGAATTTTAACAAGGCCAGAAACTGAGGCTAAATGACAGTCAAAATGTATGCTACATGAACAACGAATATTACAGTTGAGCGAGGACAAAGGCATTTTGAATTCAATACACGTTCCCATTACTTCTTTTATTCTCATTATTCTTTTCTGTCGACCGTGTAGACGTATTCATCGACTGTGTACAACATACTGGAATAAAAACTGGCTTGAAGTAGACCTTCCTTTCTTGGTATCCTGCCATCCAAACAAGTTTGTGCATATGTTACAAACGACGAGCACTTTAGTCTTAGACTCTACTGTAAAAGTAGATTTTAGACTAAAATGGGCGAGTTTATAAAGCTTAAGATACATGTGTAGATAATGACAAGTACAGCTTTCTCCGAAGCTTTAAGAAAATACTCCACCACAATTTTGACAAAGTTTATTGATAAAGTATTTCTTAAACTAGTGACTATACAAAGCTGTAATTTTGCATAAAATACAAGTTTAAGCCTAAATGATCTATAGAACACGCAAAAAACTTTTATAACAACATACTAAAATTTTTAAGATTGCAAGATTAAATAGAGCAGAAACTTATTTTATTCGCGTAAGTAATTTTAATGTGCTCGCGTGAACTTTATAAATGGACGTCGATAAATGTGAAAGCGTATATAGAAACTTTGAAATAACAAACTATTTATAGTTTGTTGTTCAAATAGCTATCCACAAACGTTTGAGAAAAAAATAGTAAACTCTTATTATTGCTTGGCCGAATGGATATCAGTCAAAAAGGGATATTATTACGTCTAAAGCCGTTTATCCATCTTGTTTTCTTTCTAAAATGACAAGTTTCGAGAACCTTTGTCGTCAACCGATTTTGATATGAGTATTAGACTTGGATCATTTTGTACCTTCATTTGTTAAACGAGCTACTTAAGTCCATACGGTAATAGTTCTGCTGCTTGTGCTAGCAATAGGAATATTATGTTTGCACAGTATCGGTCGACACATAGGACACATATGTCTGAACTGATTAATAGTATTTTATTCCACATATCCGCATTATTTACCCCACTCGCTTCACTTACATCTGTTGCACTTTTTCGTGTGCCACTTTGTATCCACAACATGGTGTGGCCCACATCCTCTTACATCACGACATGGTCTTTATAAACTGCTTCCCTATCATTGCATAGCTTGTCGAATATTCGAGGTTTGGGCACGCTCTCATAACTATTCAAGCTTGATCATATTTCATTTACTGCTACAGCATTCCAGCTATAAAACTACATGTTTTAGTCAATTTCCTTAAAACGAAATCACCCACCACCGGTGACGGAAAAGGCTCAGGAAAAGTTATGTTTGTTTATAGGGTGGCTTTCTCTTGGCGACGCAATACACATCAACTTGTGATGAGAGTGGCCAACTGTTTCAAGTAGTTCATCCAAGTGGCACGTCATCGACAGTGATGTACAACCTAGCTTACAGGTTTAATCATTCGCTATAAGAAAATTGAGTATATTCACGCAAACACTTGGGGAAAGCATATAAAATGTGTGGTAATCGAAGTAAAACCAAAGCTCGTAAGAGCTTGGCAAACACACCAAAATCCATAAAATCTCCCAGAATAACTTGGATAACATCTGTGGCTAACTGCGAGATATATTACCAATACAAACCCACGCTTACAATTCGTTGCATGAGCTATAGCAAAGCGATTTTTCCCATGGATCATTGCATAAGTCCATTTCTCAAATATACCATAAAAATCTCAGGCAACTCTTACCCATTTCGATATTTGATGGCGTAAATAATTTCTCTATTGTCTTTTGTAATCGAAAGGCTGCTGCACATGCAACATTCCCCAAAGTGAACTTTTATAATGATGAGAACAAACAGCCACAACTAGAAACAGTTTGTGTTTAAAGAATGTTGTCTCTGGAGATGTGTAATAAAATGCCCGCTCACGGAAGTACGAAACGTGGCGGGAGATGCAGCTGATACCTCTTGCGGCCTTTGTTGCAACACTAAGGATTGTGGAGTTATGTGAAAGGAGTCGGCAAAAGTGAAAGCGAGGAAAGTTGAACACAAGAAGCATCTGATAACTACAAGGCGAGCGCAAAGTGTTCCAGCACTAACTTTCAGCTCATATCCTCGCCAACATCTTCAAACTTGAAACTCCTCTATTCCAGTTTAGCGGTTGAAGATGGCTCTTATAGTTGCTCTAAAGACTTTGCTCCACTTTGTTATGCAGAACTAGTTGTTACTCTCATCAATTTTCTTTGGGCTTTCTTCATTATGTAGCAAATAGTACCGAAAATATGGTTGGTAGCTTTTCCATTAGAGAAAATTTCTCGAGAGCTTTATTAAATGAACCTTCCATCAGCACACTAATGACGATTTCATTTTCAGTTATGATTTAATTTTAAAGATAATCAATTTCCCATCTGCCATAAATATTAATAAATGTAGTTTGCGATAAAATTTTGACGCACAATAGCTATACCACGCAATATAGGTATACATTCTATCATTCCATGTATTCATTGTAGACTCTTTTCATTACGGCCGTCCGTAAATTTTACATCTTTTTTATGACATTTTTGTACGTGTTATGTATAACGCCCCCGTTATATATTATGATAATGCCGGGGCTTCATTTTATGTGAAGCCATCAGAAATAATAAAAAATGTAAATTAAATGCGAAGTACTACTATGTTTTTGAGAATATAGGCGGTATTTCATGGAGATATGATTTTCTACATAGCAAAGAATGACTTTTGCTACGTTGTTAACACTTCCATCATCATTGCAAAATGTCCCATATTCTGCGAACTCTGAAATTATTTACTGTATCAAGTCCAATACGTGTTCCTGACACCATGGCTAGTCTTCCGCCATAAAGTATGGGAAAATTAGTTTTTAATGTGCCATAAAATGCAACCAGATGCCATAAAGATAATCTGGAGCGATATAAAACGTATGAGGCTCATAGTATGAGGAAACAAGCAACGATATGTATGCATGCAAAACGCGAAAAGCAGATCCAAGAGAGATGTGAGAAAAATAGAAGGAGTGTAGGCACATATTACCCCAAATATACCAGCCACTCAACTTGTTACCATGAAATGCAAGATTTCTTGTATAATCAAACTTTTATAAACTTTCAAATTTTCGATTGAAACTTGTTCCTTTCAGAGGAGATTTCTTCTAATGCCATAGTTGAGAAAATTAGTTTTCTTACTGGCTTTTATCATTCCATGATATAACATGATAAAAAAAGCCAAACAAAAATGACTTTATCATGTTTCTCCCACAGTCATTTCGTTCTCGTATCAGCACTCTCTGTATGTCACGCTGCTTGAGTGAAAGTTATAAATGATGTAAGTATAAAGTATATCTACATCAATAAATTAAGATTCAATTTATTCTTCAATGCCTTCCTATAGCTTTACATAAAGCGAAAAATATATAAAAATAAAAATACAAATAAAAAGGCAAAGTATCTTGCATTTCACAAGCAATATGTAAGAGATACGTGCACTCTACAGGAAATGTGGGAATGCCTCAGTGTAATTTTATCCAATAGCGTTTTTTAAAATTTAGTTTTAAGCACAAGTACAAATATAAAAAAGTATTTTGTGTACATGGCATGAAATGTAGAAGCCCCAATACAGTTTTCCCTTTTTTCTACACACCAATTTTCTTCTGAAATTACATTGTGCATTCATAAATTGTATTCATTTGTCTTTCCGCTATATCCGCTAGTCTCTAGTTGCAAGTAAATTTTTGCTTATACTGCTGTTTTATAAATTTCTAGCTTAATCAATTACATGCAAACATTGGGCCACGTAAAATTTCCAGCAGTTTTGTCAGCCCTATAATTTAATTTACTTGGGATTAGGACTGACACGCCTAGTTAAAGTGTTGTGCGTGGTGCTTGGTTTTGTGGCAAGTAGCAACTTTGATATCATATGCTTTTTATCGACCAGCGTACATGTCAGTAGAGCCAGCGTTTTAAACGGTCCAGTTACAGTATGTGCATGCCTAAATTATTCTGTACAGGAAGTACGCGTTGTCACATTGCGCTTCCACTTTAATCCTCACACGCGCTTCTGCCCAAATCTATTCTGATCCCTTGTCACCTCGTGTACTTGTGCTATTCATCACTTATTATTATTTTCGTACTTAAAGGCAGATTGAAGTTTCAAAAGAAATTACGAGCTAGTAAGTTCATTACTCTATGCAAACATGGGATTTTCAACTATTCCCTATTACACATTCCAAGGATTCTTTGCAACACACGTTCTTTAAACTTTTGGGTCGTTAAGTAATAAGATTCAGGGCATGTGCTAAGCGTGTAATTGGCATTGTCATTATATTAATATGTATGCTTCAGTGTTTATGTTTTCGTTTCATTTTGGCTTCGTCCAGCATGACAATTTTACCTAGAATCTGGCGTGGATATACTCTTTGGGAAGTCGTGCATAAGCGCCCTTGATATATATATATATAGTTAGTTCTATGTAGAATTTTGGATTAGGAATTTGTTCCGAAAGGGGTAGAGACAGAACACAAGTGTCTGTAGAAGTAAAACGCGAGCGTGTGAGACCATACGGTAGGTTCCGTGTTAGTTACACTTTGATATGTGCGTGGAATACGAATTGACATTGCATACAGCAGCACATGGTTTCAGTTTGTCATCCGTTTTTGAATAAAAAATATTAAAGGTGGATTTTTCGTTTCCTCGTCTTCATTTCTTCTTTATCATATTCGCTCATGTCATAAATTGTGTACCACAACGTGAAATTAGTGTAGCTAGAATATCCTCCGTATATTACGTATATAATACATACTGTTCAATAAAACTACAAAAATGTGATGCATTATTAAAGTGGAAAAATTCCCAGGAGGGAATTTTTTTGGTCTTCCCTATTACTTTTAGCAAAGTCAATAATACTTGCACGAGCCATGTTTTATACACATTTGTGGGCTTTGTGCAAGGAAAATTGGGGCTCGCGTCCTAGTGTATGCATGCCATGAATGTTTGAAGCTGAAAAGGTAAGCCAAAAAATGTAATATGTGAGGTAAAAGAAAGAAAATAAAGTGTGTTGTAGATGAGTTCCTCTTGAAAGTACATGATTTGAATACTAACCAAGTAAAAAAGTTGATAGACATGCTTCCCAAATGAATGATGTAACTGCCAGGAGAACCTGCCCACTTACAGTAATAACAGGAACCAACAGGCAACTTCTAAACCGTAAAACGAAAAACTATGCATACCAGTGTTTGTTTGGCACCAATGCCCACCTATCCTCCCGAGTCTATCATGCATACCTGCAACAACATGCCAATTGTATACGTATAATGGGAAGAGCGATATTTGTTGGGTAGAGTGGACAATTTCGAAAGCTAGTTTTCACTACTTTCTCCATGCAAACACCCCATCCATTATATTGTACCTCCTTTATCCTTGCCCAGTCGACTTGTGAATAAAATGAAAACCGGCAGTTGTCCAGCCATTTTGACCATTACATGGAACAACAAAGGTTTTATGCTCGATGCTCTTAACGTAGCTAGCTAATGGACTCACATTCGATTTCATTGTCCTCGCGATCGGCCTGTGGTCACAGTGCATGTAATTATTTTGTAGGTGGAAGAGAGTAGAGCATTAATTAGGCACACGCAAAATCATCCATAAAATATAATCGTTGCACGCAGCTATATAGCACCACAAAATTGGATATTGAAAGGGCAAAATTTGGGGCTTTCTGTTCTTGTCTAGTAAGAGTTTGCCAAACGCCAAAGTTTTAGCAGAGGCATGAGATACTATAGTGCACGCCATGAAACCGGAAAGCCTGGAGATATAGCGCATGGCTGTATATACATGTCTACATTTCCTACAAGTGACAGCTCTCTTTCCGCCAGGTTGCATGGTTAGTTAGGAGTTGGGCTAAATGGAACAGAAACGCTGTTTAGTCAGCAAGGTAAGTAAGCGAACACAATGGAGAGTGCTCTGACGGGGGGAACGCAAGACCAGAGGAATGCTCCAGTTATTACATTACATCTCCTGCTGGAGAAATGGGAAACAAAAATGCTGAAACGCAGACTTATACACGGTCTGTAGCCTTATATGAACGTAATGAAGGTAGATGTCTTTCCTGACACACAAAGACACGGACAAAACTGATGCCGTATGCAAGCGACTTGATTATACTTATGCAAATCTGCAAGGGATACCAACACTAAAGCCAATGTGGCAATGCAAATTGGAGTCTGCCACTTTAAACGTTACACACTCCGACATGTAGTAATCTTGTGATTTCAGGTCACCACAATCGTTGGCACAACACTTTGCATAAGACAGAAAAGCCGAAATAATTTCAAGTGTGACAAAGTCGACACGGTGGTTGCTGATGAAAATTACCACTATTTACAATGTTCCCACAGGCTAGTTTGCATGGAAGACTAATTGCCAGGTCTCAACTTTCCATACAACAGGCAATCTTTACATAAACAAAGCTTTTGTTAT
Source organism: Entomobrya proxima (assembly GCA_029691765.1). Taxonomy (NCBI): domain Eukaryota; kingdom Metazoa; phylum Arthropoda; class Collembola; order Entomobryomorpha; family Entomobryidae; genus Entomobrya; species Entomobrya proxima. The sequence continues at coordinate 11,753,539 of CM056172.1, forward strand.
TTTGTTTGTAGAAGAAAATGATGTAGATGTAGAGAATTTTGCTGGGCACCCTACAAAACTACACGCTCATTTTGTGAATGGATATTGGCATTTTAAAAATAGCTCCAATGTTTTACTTTCCATTAAACTCATTTTTTCCGTTGATTCAAACCATTGAACAACTAGCATTATGACTCTGTCCCTACGGAATGTATGAAATTTGTAAAATTATTTTCCCGTCGTATCTCTTGGGACAGACGGAAAGAGCCATTTGTATAATGGAATAATTTTCTATCCCTGGAAAATTTGTCTTTAAATCCCTTTCTTTGAACAACAATATTTCAATGTCCTATTTCTTCCCTAAAGTTTTGAAAGCGGCAATCCCCATTTTTATTATGCTTTTACTTCTCACCGGAAAGGGGACGCTGTACACTTATTAAAGGGTAAAACAGATAAATTCAACCAATTCAGGCATGTTTTGTAATCGTTTTATCTATCAAAACGGAAAAGACGCTCACTCCACATTGGAGTCTCCACTGCATTACTACATCCATAAATGAACTGCTTTCAATTCAAATGTTGACGTAAGATAAAAGTCGTATAAGGTCTTGTATATTATGATTCATTGTACAAATGACATGCAAACTTTAGACGTTTCTAGACGTTGCTGATGTCGGTCGTCCGCTGTATCTTCAAACTGCCGTAGAAAATGCAGAAGCGCTGACTCTTTTTGTTCATCATAATATAAAGGAGCTACGACAGAGATCAGTGACATGCACATTCATCTTCCTTGCAGTCCCTTGACACTTATTGTTCTCCAGTTTTGCTTGATCTTGTCCCAACATAAAACGTATTGTTGAAAGACACTGAAAGAGTGGGCTGGGCGAGATAGATTGGGTACCCTCGTCATCGAGTGCCCAGTGTTATAAAAAATAATATTTAAATCAAAGCTGAAGCGCGTCTCCAACTCCGCAAGGCATTTCGGAGAATGTATAAAGCGTGAAGTATTTCCGATAACAGACCTTTGTTCAGCCGTAGGACGCCAATCAGGCACGGTTCTAGCCTTGTCCGTTTCTGTGCATTGATTTTCTCTGCTTTTGCAAGGATGTCCTATATTTGTTGCTATTTTTGTAGACAATTGATAGTCAGCTTACATTATTTCTTTCCGGGCATTGACAATGACAGAAAAGTTTGGCTAGATAAGGGTGCGACGGTACGATCGTTTGGCTCCATCTCAATTTCCAATTTGTAGTTCTAGTTATTGGTGGAACATGTTCTGGATAGCCCGTTGTGAAAATGATGATGCATTATGTATTGCGCCATAAATCAGTTATATATGAAGATGATATTTTTCAAGCTACAAACATTGCCAACCCATTTGCGAAGATCAAGGGATCTCGGTTGGTTGATTTTGTGCCACTATTTTGTTTGGAAATTTCTTTCACGCTACATGTGCATCCTTCCATTACATATTACCATACGGCTGTGTAAAATGTGATGGCATTGTGGTTTGAGTAACAAAAGTACACATAAAACTTGTGCTTTTTCAAGACTTGTTGAAACTTTTATTCACTACAATTGTGTCACGCCAACAATAAAGGTCTACTTTCATGCGAATCCTGTCCACAGTCGACTCATTCCGTTGGAAAGTTTCGCACAGAAAGACAACAATTTCGTGGTCTACTCGCAACCAGCTCATTTCTCCTGAAATTGCGCACTCCTGGATGAATTGAATTTCTTATTTAGGAAAGAACACATACATATGAGCATCAGGCGTGTCTTGTCAGGAGCATTATTACGGTGAACTCTCTGCAACACGAATTATTGAATTTTTCAGAATTACTATATGGAAATATGCAAGACAAGAAACATACATTATTGCATTCCACTTTTAAATTGAAAAATGCAAAATTGTGTACTGTAGCAGAAAAGAGGAATTCTTATAGAACAAATATACGAACGACTTTCCTTTACTGGAACTGGAAAATTGTATGAAAGCGCCTATACACATCGATATATAAATAAGCGTATTATCATCACGATGATGAGATTGATAAAAATAGAGGCGAAAGTGTGTAGTATCAAATCAATACTACGGCAAAGTACACATAAAAATTGCTAAACCAAAGTAATATTTGGGTGATGCATCAACGGAGATACAAAGATCTTGCATTACTCCAAGGGAAAATACCCAGCTTTGGGATACGAAAGCAATGTTCTTCAACAAAATGAGGATGTGACTGTGAATGTCTCCAACTTCAGGGTATGGCATCGCGACATGTGGTAACGTGGTGTATCTTCATGAGAAAGTGAGGACACAGTCTGCATTCCTCCGTACCTTTTTTGTAAACGTATTTACTGTTTTGCTTTTGCATAATGCAGCACAGTTGACAAAGTTGTGGACTTGTCAGAATACAAAATAAAGTTTACAGAAAGGAGCACACTTTTTTGCCCAAGTACCTCCCACGATCTTGATAAATACCGCGATGTGTACTTTGTACATGTCTTTGTCTTCTCATTGTACGCCCTTTTGGTTCTGTTTACTCTGAGCACAGACAGAGAGTAAAGAAAGCGAACTGAAATTGAAAAGCGAAATAAAGAGGGTGGGTGAAGGAAGTGAGTTGATGCGAAAAAACCTGGGAGAAGGATTAAAAGTCATTGTGTCTCTTGGACCAGATTAGATGATGGTGGAAATCAAGTGATTTTGTTGCTTCTTTTTTTGTTCTACTAAAGGACAAAGCACTAAAGCAGTAGCACGATTGAAGTAGGAAAGTTCGGCAGTCAATTTATTGTTGTATCCAAGAGAAAAATGTCAGGGTTTAGGATTTTTTATATCATAGCAGTGCACTGAAATCTGCCTCAATTATCGGTTTACTACTACACTGCTCAGAAAGTTTGCCTTTTCCGCATGCGTGACCTGTATTCCAATTTGGAAACAGAAACTCATACAAAGGTAAAAAGATAAGCCAAGAAATGATATCGTTGATTGTGTCAGAAAAGGTTCGTGTTTTGTTCTTTGGTGATGAATCATTTCTGATAACGTCAATCTCATGTACAAAATAAAGGTCAACAGTTAACTACCTGGTAGCTACATGCTGCATTATATCTCTTGATCAAGCAATTTCTTCAACAGAATACCTGCTTTGATGCGGATTCTGTCGCAATATAAATTTTTTGCTCGAACCCACCCAATTTTCTCCGCTAATTGTAATATATATTATTAATATTAAATCGCTAGTATACTTTCATCCAGTGTATTGCTTTTCCGGAAAATATGCTTTTATTACTTCTCAACTCTGGTTGGATTAATTTTCAAAAGTTTACTTTACTTCCAGGCATTCACGTGTGCACAAACTATACAATATTGCGCTGAGGATGATGACGAAGCAGTTGTTGTTACAAAAGCTTTTTCGGAAGTGCGCTGTAATTTGCATGTAAATATCTATTCCTCCTTGCCTCCGCATTGTAAGTCAAAAGTTCTATTTGTAGACCCTCCTTTATTTATTAGAAAGAGTTCTCCCTCCAACTACTAATATTTTGCAAACGAGTTTCCTGTCTTGCGTTCCATCTTTGTCATTCCTCTCATCATGATCTGCTGTAACATCTGCTACACATCTCCGATATAATTCCTGCTCACAAAAGCCTTTTGTTTCTACTCTACAAGAGTTTTTTTCTTACTTCAAAAACTACCTGTCCATTATAATATACACCATGGGCCTTTGATGGAAGCGACTCTAAACAAGAATTTTATAGCACAGACCATTATAAGTACGTTAGCGATGGGTTATTTATGCAGAAAGTAAATGTAGAAACGAACCACGCCCAGTACTCATTATCTAATCATTATGTCTCTATAGTCTTTATAGAAATAAATACTGTAGAAAACAAAAGAGTACAACAAGCACTTTAAGAGTATATAGTTTCTCAACAAAAGAAAGCAATATTAATGTCTGACAGCAGACGGTAATGATTTTGTCACTTTCATTCCTTCCTTACTTTGTCGATGTAATTTCTCCAGCACATCATTATTATTACATCCTTGTAAACATAATCAGCAGCAGAAGGAACAACAGCAAAGGAAGAGTAGAGTAAACATGAGTACGGAAGAGTTTTTTCATTTCCCATTATTATTTGAAGTAGTTAATTCAAAGAAGTGGCAAAGAGTTGTTCACATTATACTGTTTCGTTCGCACACACATTCGTATGTAAGATTGACAAGAGTGTGTACCCTACAATCCTTACAACAAATATTTTATGTGAGCCAGCTAAAGCCTCATCATATAACACACTGTAAAACTGTACTTTATCAAAAGTTGCAAAAAGAGAAAGCAGTACGACATTTTGTTTGACACGTTCTCTTATATGTATGCACGCGCGGAAGAGGAGACATCATGAATGTAATATAAACTAACAAGTAAAAATAGTGGAAAACTTTTTGTAGGACTCGCAAAGACTTGTTCACTCAAACAAAGAAGTGCTCTTTCGCATTGTTAGGTTGGTATAAGGAGAAAAGTAAGTAAATGCGGATTGTATCCCCAAAGATGAAAAACAGCTATAGGGCCTTGGCTAGTTCTTATGAGCTTATGTATTGTGATATATTGAGACACATAGAACAATTTAGATAGGTAAGGTCTTCAAGAATACAACGCCACAATGCAGCTATGTACACCTCCACCAACAGCATGATCAAAATATAATGTCCTTTCAGTGTATTTACATAAATAGAACCGCCGACGAGAAAACTCAGAGAGAATCAAGGTACAATATAGAAACAGTGATGGCTGTTTGCAATATGAACTACTGCGTGATGAAGTCATCTATAAAAGCCATCGTTGTCTTCAACCTCGTGCCCGTCATCATCACCATCGTCGCTTTTGTCATCATCTTCATGATGTTATAAAAGTACCCAGGAAAGAATGGTAATAAACTTTGACAGCAAAATAGGAGAACAGAAAAAAGAAGAATAAAGAATTTCAACATGAAAAAGTTATAAAAAGGTCCTTATTTCTTGTTTTCTGGCTTTTAAGGGCTTTGCCCCTGCTTTTCAACGAAAAACCCAAGTTGGTTTGAAGTTTGGGAGGAGGAAGAACATGATGCTGAAAGAGCAGCAAGATTGAGGAAAGCAAAAGTGTTTTCCCTTCGTCTCTATACTAGTCCCTATATGTGTACTTACGTGTAGGACATAATTTCAAGCACAAAAGAAGAAAAAAATCTTGAGTATTTGTTCCTCTGTCACTCGTGCGTTCTCACTTGGCGATTGATGTCGATAAGAAGAGATGAATTTATGGAGTCTAACAGGCGAGCTCTCTTATATCGATACTCATATTGTTCTTTGGTGTTATATCATAATGTGATATGATTATGTAGACCAGCAGATGAGGTGTACAAACATCGTGTTTGACAGGAGCACGTAACAGCAGTACTAATGGTGGCAGTGGTGGTGATGATGGCTACCCTTTGTTGGTTTCCCCTCACTGTCGACAGCTTTCCATATGCTTTTCTGCAACTATAATAGGTCGTTCATATACATAATTTTGTGCCCTAAGGAGGTTACACTTTTCCACTTGAATTCGCTCTGCTGAAATATTTCCCTAGACTTTTCCGCTTGTAATACGTTCTAAAATATGACAGTTTTCTTGTTTAGTAAGGATCAGTTAGTGAGCAGTTGTGGTGCCAGAGCCAGACAGGCTTCACGAGGCATCTGTTTGGTCTGCTCAGTGTGAGCACAACACACTCGAAAACTTTTTCCATTGTGGGAGTTCTTTTTTTTGCAAGCTGATATTTTTATATGTACTTTGCTTTCCACATTTTTACGCGCAAAACCAGTGCATCTTTAGCTGTACTTTTGTTCGTAAAATTATTACTTTTGTACCACCCCGACCACCAGAGCCGTCATAAAAGAAAGTTTTTGGTCTGAAGCACAGTGCGATTCCTTTGAAAGTAGCCTGCTTTCCAGGAAAATATGACCCCCTTTGATAAAACACTAAATAGTTGCTCCAAGGGATGTTTGTTTGCATCAAGGAAAATCGCATATTATGAACCCCCCGTCGAAGTGATATTAAAAAAGAATTCTCACTATAAAGTATACGACAGATTATGCACAAAAGCTAGTATTTTTTAGTTAATTTTGACGAGAAGAATGATAATGATTAACAACATTGTTGAGAGAACTTGTCCAAAATACCCCAAAGCTAGAAAAGTTTGTGAAAGACAAAACCAAAATGCTCGGTGAAAGACACTTTAGTAGAGAATGCTTTTTATGATGAGCAGACAAAGTTTCTCTGTCGAGAAATTATCATCTATCATCGTTTTGCTCACCTATAATAATTCACCATTACGGACCTGTACATATGGAGGTTCGATTTGTGAATGAATTATTAACGCTATTTTTACTTTATCAAAACTTTTAAAACTGTCAAACTTTTCACTTTTGTACTGACCCAGAAAAACAACCTTTGAATGAAACTTACGCAGTTTTGTTTAATCCCCTCAAACGTTATAAGTTGCATGCAAACTCTTCAAGTTTTAATCAGCTTATTTCCTTCAAGCTACTACTGTTCTCCTGCTTTTCTGTACTATTTTTACAATACTGTACTTTCAAGTTAAAAATCTCCTTATTATTCAACTTCCTGAAGAATTCATTAGTCATCAAGGAAAAGGAATTATTTATGCGAGAAGTAACGGCAAGCCTGTTATTAATAAAATATATCATAGTCAATAAAAACAGGAATGAAATAATTAAACCTATATATTATTATGCTGTTGAGTCACGCATATTTATTGCAAACGTTTGCTACATTTCCTAAAATATTTTGACCAATAACACGAGTAGTGCTTTCTGAAATCTATACTTTTCCACAGTGAGCAAGGAAAAATTCTACACACAGGTGTGGCTTAATAGTCGTTTTTCATGTCAAGATTGCGTTTTCAAACTACTATTAGCCATTTTATCCTCAAATCTGACATACTGCACTGCATTTGAAAGAGCTACGTGTTTGCCAAATGTAAAACATTTTGTTGCACTGTTGAGACGTTGAGTGCTCACAAAGATGTTAAAAGATGTGAATCTAGAATATCTATTTATGCTTCCATTTTCTTTGAAGAAAAACATTTTATACCGAGAAGCGAGGCTGCAAACTGCTTTGTTGTCGGGCAAAGTAATAACGATTACATCTAGCCAAAGTGGCATTTTATACTGCTATTTCTACACAGCAGCACCCCCGTAATATGCATTTAAAAGTATAAATATTATATGATTTTGCATGAATTTATAAACATCCGACGAGGAAATGAAGTGACAGCTCTTCATCATCATCATCATCGTGATATTATGAAGGATTTTCAAGCGAGAAGGTGGTAGGCATAACTCTTTCCGTAAATAATGCATAAATCTTTCCAACGCCACAGGAGCAACCGACGAGAAGCATTATTACCGCACAGTCAAGACAAGTCAAGCCTTATCAAACCAGCAGTATTATTTGTACAAGCTGGCATGGTGCAGCGTGTCGAAAAAAGAAAATTCGCACTACTGTGAGAATGAAAAAGTCACATAAAATGCGAGTGAATAGCAGACGTGGTAAGATCATGTTCAACTTAATAAATATAATATGATGCCGGCTCTACTATTCCATCTGAAACTATATACTTGGTTTAAAAAAGCGCTAACTTGGCTTCCCTCACTTAATTTTATATACTGTCTAGAAGCCCGCCGTTATGTATAAAATATATATGACTTACACTAAAATATATATGATATTTAGACTTTCAAACGTCAAGATGATTGGTACAAAAACATGACAATGATCCTACTGCATACTTTTTTCTGACATTATGCTGCAAGTCGTTTTCCAGCTTATGGACACATGCATTAGCTTGACTATGTGAAAACTCTAAAAGTATAATGTGGAACAAATAATGGGAATAAAAAGTCATAATAATGATAATAACCTATATATACCGATCATTACTTGTATACAATTTATATGTACATGTGTGCTTTCTAGTTTTAAATGAGAAACAAGTAGAGTAAAAATTCCAATCCATAACCGCTAGAATGTGAAATAAAGAAATAATGACACGACACAGGGCATGACAATGGAAAAGCTGAAAATTTCGGGTACTTCGTTCTGTACACAACAAAAATTGACTGCTCGGTTAAACCGCAACACTATGCGGACCAACAGCAGCAGCAGCTGTACATTAATTTACAATAATTGTTATGCTTATGGCAATCCAAGTCATTCCCAGTGCCGTTTGGCCAACGAGCGTTTCGTCGATAGTGTACATAGCAGTTTGATTCATGATATCAATGGTTAATGCGGAGGGTGGTGGTATTGAGTATTGAGGTTCTGCTTCTTACAGAGTTGAAAGTGAAATACGCTTTGTTAATCTTTTATCAAATACGTATAGAAAAAGAGGATGGAAAAGAACTGTTTGTCGATGTACGTGACCAGCAACGTAAACATTTTAGCTTGAAACTGATTTCATTTAATAGCATGAATGTTTTGAGATCCCTATAATATCTTCTTATTATTATGATTCTTTATTGTAGAACTTGGCATTTCTCGAATTTTGGCAATGATTACTTGTTGCCAATGGTGGGGGTGGAAGGTAGATAGATATGTTTGTCGCCAAACTTGATTTCACACTCCAGAGTTCATATGGAGCTTAATAATATGAATTTATGATTACGACCAAACTCATGTATATCTTACTCGAAAAAGGCAATTTAACTCTCAGTGTATTCAAAAGGCATGGCTTGCAAAAACACTCTCTGTGATTTACGAGTTTACACTGTAATTTAATAAAGAGAGATGAGTCCATATTATATGCGGTTCATGATATTTCATGCGTAAAACTTTGAGATTCACACACGGAATAAACTATGAAAAAGATTTGCTTTCTTAAGGCACTGTATAGTTTTGTTGAAGTAGTAAACACACTTACCACTTTTGGCATGGACCAAGAACAAAGCTCACGTTTAAGAGGAAATCCGTTGTTAAATATTTTAGGGATTATTGATTCACAACCACTATACAAACGTCTTCCACCACCACCTCACTGTATCTTTTGGGAGCTCAAACTGTTCCACAATTCACATTACACGAAATTGCATATTTCACTAGCACAAACACAAGAGAGATACAAATTGCATTCCAGACGGAACAGACCACTTTTCATCTCTACTTTCATCTTAAAAAAGAATGGAAAAGACTTCATGGATGTTGCGTTCTCAAACTTCGTCAATTTGATATCTTTTATTGATTCCCTTGTTTGTTTTATGTTTTTCTTGGTAATAATATTCCAAATCAATTTTGCTTCATGATAAAAATACGAAGGGGAGAAAAACAAAAGGTTTTTACCTTTCCGTGTCGTACCATCATTAAGGAGGACAGAACGAGCAGCTCATCGTAAAAAAATTCATGATGATCATGGGAATAGAGTTGTTGCTGCTGTCACTGTTGATCACGCTGGTGTACGATCAGTATTGCCTTGCACACATTTTACTTTCCCAGCTCAACTATTTGATAACTTTATCGATACAATGAGCATAACAATGGCAATCGTTTCCAGCGCGCAGGTAGATCATTTTCTCTTTTGTTTTAGGTAGGAATAAAGCATCCGATAAAAGTAGCAATGATAAAAATCGAGACTGATGATAAAATTGCTGATTCGTCAACTAGACGATCGAATGCGGCTGGAATTTTTTTTCACAAAGATGTTTCGGAACCGTAAACTGATATATAGCTTACATTACACATGTACAAATTTAATATCGTTATGTTTGACCTCTTCTGACACAGCATGCAGTGAGTGATATACCTTTCGTGTGTACGACCGTTTTTGTTTCGTGTGATCATATTTTTACACACGAACGGTAAAAAATTATGCTGAAGCGGCTATATATGCTGTATTTATGATAACAACAAAAACCTAAATTCGGTCTCATGTACAGATATGAGCTTTGACATGATTTTATTTCCAGAAGGCTTTATTTTACAAGAGTTGGGCCAGGATTGAATGAAGTATCACCATAAAATATCTTCAGAGAGAGAGCAGAAAATTCCCTGAATGGGTTAACTCACACGTGCTTGTAATTCATAACTGACCAGTGTAAACGCTAGTGAAAGCGAACAAAGTCCAGCGAAATGCTTTCGTTTGTCTCTTTTTCTTTCGTCGCTTTCTACGAGAGTGTCGGTGTGATGATATGATATAAGTTTGTTTTCATGAAATGTGCGAGCGCGGTGGTATCCCTACGTCTACTAAGGCACCACAACTCTTGCAACTTTATTTTTTACTTTCACTCGGCTCACAAAAACATATCTCTCACTCATATCAACGCACAATATATACGGAAGAGAGAATGAAAAGGTGGCGGTGGTTGAGGTATCAGAGGGCAAGCCAGGCGAGAAATGCCTTTCGCCTTTTATCCCTCTTCGGGATACACATTACAACGATGGCGTATTTATATCGTAATCCATGACCATGAATGAATGACTTGACTGGACGGACACAAGGCTGCTGCTGATGATGTGATGTCTGCGTACACGCCGTATATTGCTCGCGACGGGACCGGCAACAACGGGTAGCATGTTACGCGCGAGGAAAAGGCTCCTGTGTTTCTTCCTGTCACTCTGTTAAGTAGTGATACCGACAAGCTTGCTTTTCAACTAGATATATAGTTTTTTTATTGTTATAATCGTTTTATGTAATATGAAAAGTAGGGAATGGAGTGGCCCATTTCTTCCTTATGTGGTCTGTCTGATTCCTTCTTTCTATCTGTCTATCTGAGTGAAAGTAAAGTACTGGGGAGGCAATAATAATACTAAAAAATGGAATCCAGCCGGACCACTTGTGCTTCAGTTGGCCGAACTGGACCAAAGTGGGCTTTACTTTACTAGCAACTCACTGTGAATTTGAAGAGTTCATGCATGCATTAACTCTTCCTTTTTCAAGCAGAGTAACACACATTACTATTGAGGCAAGACAGAAGAGCATGCTGTTTTTTTTCGTTTGTACACAGACACACAAAGACAGAAAACAAGCGGAGAGAAAACAGGGATCCTAGATGAGCGCGATAGCAGGGCAGCGTGAGAGACAGAAAAAACGAGTTAAGAGAAAAAGAATAAGAGAAATGGAGAAATCGAGAGCAACCAACTCTCACGGGGCTTTCCTACACAAGAATCCGGGGAAAATCCTCCGTCCTCTCTGCTTTTTGTTCCGGCATATGTTTTCTAACCAAAAAACTGGTGAGTTTAGTAGTAGTCCTAGTAGAAAAGTAATGGCTGTAGAGGAGATGGTGCGATAGCGAAAAGTGAGCTTGCAAAATGCATGCATGTATGAATAGTCAAAGTTGCATAGTAGCAATGGTAGTGGTGGTGGTGGTCGTACAAGAAGACGAAGCACACGGCCACGACGATGACTAGCTTCTAGCGTACACAAACAGACAGGAAAATGTACTAAGTTTAGAGGTTCGCGGTGAGGAGGAGGTGGTGAAATGCATGTACAAAATACAATGATAATACGATAAAATGAATAGTTATATGAGTTTTTTTATAAGAAAGTAACTAAACCCCAGTAATATGGCCAGCAATGGCCACTGTTTTGTACTTCCAAAAGCGAACCCATTTATATCCGGGTAAACATTTTGCTATTTTTGCAACGAAAAGTACATATGTTTTGAGCTCCCGGTCTTTCTCCGCCGTGCACACATGTACTTACATGAACGGAGAAAATGAGAAAGCCCGTGTGCGCCATTCACTTTTCTCTTACTTTCCCTCTTTTAAGAAAGGGACTGATTCTATCATATCACAATCAGTATCATCATCGTCATGATCATCATGTTGAAAAGACGACTATTGCTTTCGCATTGTTACCATTGTGAATCCCTACTTTGCCACTAGCATCAGCACAAATACACGGTCATTGCTGCTAGCTAACCAAAAATTGTAAGCTTTTTTTCAAAAAATGATACGAGGAAAAAATGATAATAGCTTTTCGTTTCGAATTCTGCTTCTTTTAGCTTTTGCCTTGCTATTTTGTATCACAAGGTTGTTGCAAAGAGCCCAAGTCAATAATGTGTTACATTTTTGTCCATGAGCTTGTGCGAGAGTCTCTAAAGGCATTTCTGTAGTTGAAATGTGTACCTTCTCAATTTTATCAAACGGATCAGATTCAGTCCAGATCCACAGAGAAACCTATGATATCCCTGATACCAAATTTCTAAAATAAATAATCCGATATACTTAACATCTACGAGGGACTTTTTTGTGCACTATGCTGCTAACCAATTCGATTACTTGGACTGCAATGCACGTTTACCTAGATTTTTCTCTCTCCTCCTTCTCATCGCATTAAGAGGAGAAAAAACCTTTTTCCTTTTAAAGTTACATTCAAACAAGAACCGTAGAAGTAAGTCCAATAAAAAGGTATAAATGATTGTATTTGACTTGGTAAGGGATTATTTTCCTACAAGTTTAACATTGGTGGTACCAACTTGGAACATAGTTGCAAGCTCTATATAAAAAATGCTTCCATTTAGGTACAAGTTATTTGTGGGTTTGCGCCTATCTGCATTGATACATTGGTACATTATTTTCGAGCACACCCTTGAATGAAAAATCAAATTCTGTTTAGACAACAGTGAAAACATGGCTGCGATTTAAACTAATGTGAAGGGATTCAGGTTTGAAAATGGAGTTGTTGATAGTCTAGCTAAAAAAATAATGTTTTGTAAATGAATTGAGTAATGACCCATTAATTCAGAAGAAAATAGAAATAGACAAAGAAACTGTTAAAGTTAAGATAGTTGTGTTATCAGAAAATATTTTATCCTTGAAACAAGATTATTGCATTACAAAAGTGCGGATGTTAAGCATAACCATTTTACTTGGATCTGATTACTGATTATGTTCTCTGAGACATGAAATAAAGACTTTGAGACATGAGCAAAAGTCAACAAGGCGAACGATGAGTTTGCTTTTGGTTGTGCTGCTTAATATAATTTAGGGACAGTAATTGGATGCTTTCCTAGAATGTGATGAGTCAGAGTTAGGCCATTATCTCTAGCATGTAGCAATAATATATTTGCTGCTTAAGTAAAAACATGATAGATTTTCTTCATTTGATCTTATGTACGAATGGTTGTCAAAATTCTTTGAACGATATTACAATGATATGTATGCTTAGCAGTTCTAAACTTTATAATGTACACTTTTCATTCACATTTTGTCCATTTCGGGTACTATACGAACTTCTACTTAGTATCAAGCAGTGTTTCTTGAAACACTACTCTAGCATGCAATGATAAAAGTTTCTGTATAAGGGTTATATTAGCATTCTTCAATACTCGTTCATTTCATCGTTCATATAAATTATACAATATGCTTCTGTATGAGATCGCCTGAAACCTTATTGCTGACGAAATTAAAAAATAACAAGAGAAGTTTCAGAATGAATGTCAGTCGGAGTTCGATTATCCAGTCGTAAGGGTTAATTTTCTTGTCCGTCTCAAGTTTCCCCAAGATTCCAAGATTGAATATAAACCTCGTTGTCCTTGTGAGTAGACAGTTCAAGAGACGGTTATAAATCAGTTTAGTAACGACTTACAGAATGGGATATCTTCCCAAAGTGGCAATAGGGTTGCACGTTTATATCGTGCTTCCCTTTGTTGTATTTTCGCTGTTTGGAGTACTGAAGATGCACAATCTTGATACTACAATGTGTGCTTGTGAAAGCAATGATAAATCCAGTTGTCTTTTCATCACCAGCCTCTGTTTGGATTCAGATCTTGAAATTCTTTCAAATCGCGCACAATGTATGTCAATAAATGTTTTGTTTACTAAAACAAATATTATGCAAAGCCAGTAAAGACTTAAATGTATATTGATAATAAAACTCTTTTTTGTTACAGTGAATTACAGCCAGCAAACCATATTCCCGATGGCACAGTCCATTCCAGTAAATCTCACTCACGGTGTAATGCAGAACATGGAACAAAGTGACGATCAACGCACCTACATTCCCCGGCTATTTGAAGTGTACATGTTGCTCCATCTTGCTGTGATGTTTTTGGAGTTGTGGAGTCTACAACCCTTGTATGCTGTTTCCACCTTTGCCAAGCATATACAAGGCATTTCCAGGTCGTCAATTCTGCATGCTGGCGATAAGACGGAGGCAATGGAAAGAATTGCAAAGCATACAAATATGGTAGGCATTCGAAAATCACGCCGTTGACTTTTGTTTTTAAAATCAATATTAATTTAATTTTACATTGTCTTAAAGGGAAAAGAAGGCTTTCGATTGTTTGCACAAAAACTGGTTGGCCTGATCCTTGCTTGCATCCAGCTTGTGCTTGTTTCAGTACAGGTAGATGACTTTGGAGGGCAGCAACTGATGGCTTGGATGTTTGGAAGTATGGACTCGGACGAATTCTTGTACACTGGGTTTCCAGCGATTGTGAACTGCAGGTATTATGACCAAAGTAACAATCGTTCTTTCTAAATATTTCTAAATAGTTTATGATTGAGTAACCTTTAATCTAATTTTGCCTGGTTCGAAGATTTAATGGAACTACATGCTTTCCTGGAATCATTCCATGCTACCTGGATCAGCCTACGGATGCTGTCACCACGTGTTTGCTCCCATCAAGTCGATCAAACCGAGTACTCTTTGGTTTTTTCTACGTTTGGTTATGTATTTTCACTATTGTACTGACATTTGTAGTGATAATGAATTTGTTGGTTTTGTTGTCTCCTGGCATTCGCAAGTCATTGTTCTTGCTTTGGGCTACAGAAGGCTTCGCGTCTGCCAAATATGTTGACCAACGAACTTCGGGATTCGAATTTCTGTATTTACTTCAGTTGCGGAATGATGTAGACATGTGCACTTTCATTGAATTTTCCAAGCCATACGCCGACAAATTACGTAATCGTGAATTTGGACATTGAAACAAATTCCTTTGCAACAATAAATGTCAACATAACTTTATTTCAACACACAACTGACAATCAATTAACATCAATTATATAGATTCAAAGAACAGTAAACCTACTAATTTCTTATACTCATACTCAGCCTACATTTATCTAGAACTGCGGAACACATTGTAATTTGCACCGAGATATAGCATCAAATATTAGCGTTATTTTATATTTCTGTAATATTTTATACAAGCATTTTATACACAGTAATACAATTTTCGGGCTGTAAATCGGAATATACATAAGTTTACGGGCGAATCTGATTTATTTAAACGAAAGAATATTATTCTGAATCGGCTTTAATCTTTATAAGTATACAATATTTACAATGTCATTCCCTTTGGTTTGCGTATTAGCTGGTATGTGTTTTGTTACAGGAATCATGATTTACATACTATGAATATAATGTCTTTATTGCAAGGAAAAACAAAAGAAGATATGTAATTTATTTAGGTTTATAATATATCACAATAATAATAGTTTCCTCAAAACTACATTTGTTTGAAATTCATTTCTAGTACACTGTTCAATGTTTTACTAAGCTGATTTATTTTACAATTCAGGGTTTTTGTTATTTTATGTACACATTTACTTTACATTACTAAATGTAACATTTTGTCAAAATAAAAAGTAAAAATTAAAAACTATAACCAACTTTCTTTATCATATCATTCTAAACTATGACAGATCTTCTGCTGTGATCTCGATCCTTGCTGGGGTCGTATGGTTTCAAGTCGTCGGTAGGAGTATTCAGCGCAGAGTAGTCAATGGGAAAGTTGCAATGCAGGCTTTGAGGCTGACAAATGCCAAACAAAAATTGCCCAGGTCCATGCGGGTACCTTCCAAGGAGAAAGTTTGTAAAGCATAGCTTAAACAAGCCATACGTGATTAGGTTTCTTCCGCTCTGGAAACACAAACAAAGACAAGTAAAAACAAAACTGCTACACAGTCGACACCCTTCCACCAACGAACGTATTTGTAATAGAGAAAGCAAAAGTTGCAACATACATCCGTCATGGCATTGTAGATGGAGTCTAAGGTCTCATTCACTTGACGGAAGTCAATGCCCAAAAACATGGTGTAAAAAGCTCGTAATTCTTCTTTAGAAATTTTTTGCGAACCTGCATAAAAATTGAGAGAACCAGAGAAGCCAAGTATTAAAAGTGCACCCTTATGTCAAGTACATTCAAGATGAGTTGACGATTCTTAATTAAAAATTAGACAAGATGAATTAGACATAATTAATTTTTAATTAAAAAAAGAAAAGAAAAGACACATTACACACACGAATTAGCATTTTTCATGTTTTATTTTAGGTTTCAGGAAATAAAGTGTCTACTTTGTAATTAGTGGCAAAAAATTTCATTATGCATCTAGTCAAGAATTTCATTAGCACTGAGAACAAAGACTAAAAATAAAAATGTATCTTAGCTTATAGCCTTCATCTTACATTGCCCCAGTATTGAACAATATTCACTAGTAGACTATCATGTTTCTTACCCGATTTGTTAATAACTTGGAAAATTATTTTTGGAAAATACTGAAGCCAAAGCGGAAGATCTTCGAGAGTTCTAGCAGAGCTGAGCAGACCACCCCAAACGTCCAACCATTCATCCAAATTCACGTGATCTCGAGTTTCTGAAATTAGCAATTCTGAATTGTGTGATTACTGTCGTATATTTCATTCTTATCGCTCATTTCTTCCACTTCTCACCTTTCTCCTTGTCACAATAATACATCACAGAACAGTCATCCAATGGCTGGTTCAGGAAGCACTCGAGAAATCCGGAATGA
The DNA here is from genome assembly GCA_029691765.1 of Entomobrya proxima. NCBI lineage: Eukaryota > Metazoa > Arthropoda > Collembola > Entomobryomorpha > Entomobryidae > Entomobrya > Entomobrya proxima. The sequence goes on from CM056172.1 coordinate 11,770,293, forward strand.
ACTTCCTTCAGAATGTGAAACTCGATACATTCTGGTGACCATTCAATATAATGTCGGATCCTCTGTGGGAAGGCGTGAAAAAGGGGGAAAATTAGCTTTTACTACCATTTATGATTTATGTGCCAGCACATGCAGCACAGCATACCTATATATATTCATGCAATATAAAAGTTATTTATATTCGTTACTTTTGAATTTTTAGGCGATAACCAATTTGGCTAAAAAAGAAGGGGTTTGCAAACGAATTTTTGATTTAGTTCATTTCAGTCCAAACCAAAAACTTTAGTCTACAACTCCATTATCAAAATACTGAAACTTGGAGATTTTTCTTTTTACATTTACATTTATCGATCAAAAGGGAAAAGGTTTTATTGATTTCTTTATTACAAAGGGCTCTTTAATATTCATTTTAAAAACCTATTCATGCAGTTACTCCATTTACTTTCATCAGCAAAGTCCAACAAGGAAAAAATATTTTACAATATAAGAATAATATAGAGAGACTTTTGCAGGTGAGAACAGCAATTTTCTCTTCGATTTGTGACAATGGACATTTGAATCCACCACTACTTTCAGATTTTTCAACGACCGAATTCGTTCAATTGCTATAATAAACTTTTCCGTTGAGTAAACAGGAATGTCCCATAAAAATATACGCTTATCTTGATAAAAAACCTATGAAATTGGTAAATAGCAGAATGTACTTGCCTCTTTCAGTCTGTACGTATTTTTCTAAAAAACATGTATCGTGTATTATTGACTTTTTTATTAGCTGCGCATTCATGATCAAAAATCTAACCCGGGCTTATTGCTTTATCACGTGTCAGGTAAATGACAAAAAAAATTCTTCATGGAATTTATTTTACGATGTCTAAAAACTATATACTGTGCAATCAACCATCTCCACATGTACTGATTCTCAGAAAGGAATCAAAGAAGAAATTTCTGAAAAGGACATTTCTTGAATCTCTGACAACTCAAAGGGGCAGATTTAGCATTGCCTCTTGTAAAATTAGTTTCTAGTTTTTAGAACAAAGCACTTTGTGCCATTTTGCATCAGTTTTTGTTCTGCAGGGAGTCTAAAAACTTGTCGTGAGAATTATATGTCAGCAACACACCCGGTAAATGCGGGGGTTAATATGTTTTTACACTCTTATGTCACGCTAACCTATATTGCTCATTGCTCAGCAGAGAGAAATGCAATAGATTTGCTTTCATATAGTTCCAACAACTGCTCAGTGTCCCTCGATAAATAAAAAAATGTCGTGCTGAAACTGTCTCTGCACTATTCTGGTTCAAAATGATTTATGCTATGCATATAGGGATAGAAACAGCAGCACAGTGAGCTCTTTAATTGCTTCCGGTCATTCACTTACCACAACATGAGTGTGGTCGCACTAGTAGTTTAGCAGGTGCAGGGAGGTGAAATGCTACACGGAGATTATTGAGAATATGGTTTATGTTGGCAAATTACTTTTCCTATTTTTGGGAAATTACAAACATTGCATAAATCCAATGTTTTTACAGAAAATATGTTTATAGCTACTTTGCAAAAACGATGATTTCATTGAATCCATGAATCCCCAAAAAATGATTGGTCTGCTCTCATTTTACCATACTCGATGCCTTTGTAATTAATTATCTTTTGTCCTTAAATGTTTTTTTAATGGATATTGTAATACTTTTGTTAATTTACTCAATAAGTCAATTTTATACACCTCTAACAACAGCTTCTAAAGTCTAAAGTAAAAAGGAAACTTTTTCTCAAAATAATATGTATATTTATCAAGAAAGGATTGGGATGTTGGGAATGATAAAATGAGTTTGAAGTAATGATTATTTCAGAATGAAAAAACACATGCTCGCAAAATGCCCATTTTAGATATAAATGTTAAATGTAGAGTTTATTTTTGCCATGTTTATATGTTCATGTCTTTTAATTGCTGAAACACTTACTTGATTCAGAGCAACAAAATCAGCCGCTGAAATCACATCATCATGATTCATATCCAGCACGTGACGAAAAAAATGGGTTAGCTTGGTCTTTTGAAAGTCGGTAAGAAGGTCTCGCCCTGGTTTTTCCTCCTCCTTAGTCGATAACGCGTCATCGTCATCCAGGCCCCTTTGAACGTATGTAGCTACACGAGATGGGAGAGAGAACAATATCAACACAATGTATACGTTTTACAATACATGCTAAAACAATAGCTTTGTGAAAAAAAATTAAATTACTCCGAGGTTTATACAAAATATTGCTTTGAATAACAATATGTAATAACAATAAGCTAAGGCAATAGCGTAATGCTTTTACTTTTTACTGAAAGTCATTCAAACACGCAATCAAGTATTCCTCCAGATTACACTTTCTCCCACACGCAACAACACATGCTATTACAAAGAGGCGTAATATTTTTCTTTTCTGGCATTTGTACAAACACATTATATGCTAGACTAGCATTGCTAGTAGTATACCTATTATCCAGGAAAGGGTCAAGGGAAAAATCTACTGTGAAGGTTTCCGTGAAACTTTTTCTTATTGCACCAATTTTTTCATGCAAAGCGAATCGACTTTTTTGTATTCATGCAAACTGTTTTGTTTGGTAGTTGCTGCAAAATACAAGAAAGTTGGTGGAACAAAAATTGCATTGTTTTTTGTCATAATTTCGCAAACAATATTTTCTTCGTCAACTAGCGTAAAATTGTTATCTAAAAAGCAATATTTTTTCTGCTTCACGAAGTGAAATAGATTAGTATCCGTGCTTTGAATAGAGAAGAGAATTTGCATGTTATATATGACACTAACACAGTTTTACCATTTGGAAAATGTTGTAATATGTTGTAAAACGATTTGCAGTTTTCAACAATATAATCAACCGGGAGAAAACTCATTAAATAACGTTTTGTGTTTTGTTTCTAGATCCCAGAGAGACGCTATATTTTGAATTAAACTTGTAATGCCACCACAGAGCATTTTCAGACAAAAAGCCTTATATATGCTTCCATTCCAGATTGGAAATTTCAAGGCAGATATCCCGCTGAATCGCTGCCTATTACTCAACCATACAATTTCATTTTCATATATATCCACGCAGACAGAGAAAAAATGCAAGCAAGACAAAAAATACTACTATGCTAGTTCATGATTGCCTTACTGCTTTTCTAATAATTGAAACGAGTTAAAAGCTAAATTTATGTGCATGAGTATTGGTAGGAGAAAGTGAAGAAAGTTGCTCTTCGTTTTTAACTTTTCTATTTACCATATTCTTCTCCTCAGTTGTTTCTACATGTACACGCAGTAAAAACGCCACAAAAGTTACCTATATGCAAACTCTGCGTATGCCCTTATATTACAAGCACATGCTAGAGCTTTTGTGGCTACACGAAATCTCATTTACAGTTTGAATATTTTATAAAAAGGCGAAAGTTGTTTTCTGTCTGCCGCTATGTGGGTATCTTTTGAGGCTGCTACTGTTATTTTGTTGGTGTGTTACTTGTGTTTACGTTGATTGCTGCATTATTGACGTGTGTCTACACGGCTGTTACCGTAAAGAAGATGGAACTTCACAAACAACAACACCAAAGGGAAAACCAACATGACACGATTTTTTTCAGTGAAAACTTTCCACGTATGTACTTTCTTTTAACTTTTTGAGAAAGGAAGCGCTATATATAATCTACAGAATAAGACGTAAAGAATACCACCGTTTTGCACCACCACCTGAACAAAAGTCGGAGCGCTTTTCTTCCGAAAGTATGCTTGCAGTCGCCTCTGGATAATGATAACCCGGGACACTACTGCGTCCATTTCCTGAATGTCGCTTCTCCTTTGAATACATAACGACAACTATGATGACAATAAATGCTAAATATTTCTAGCTTTGTCCATGAAAGCGGCAGGAAAAAGACTAAAAATTGAAAATATCGTGAAAAAATACAGCAATAAAAAAGGTACTCCAATCAAAGTTGAAGTTAATTATTATGATTACTTGTTAAATTTTATGCATAAATAAAAACGAGGCTGTAAATACTGTCGTCATCCGAGAAAGGTCTTGTTTGAGCTGTATAGTAGGCTTACTATTGTTGATGACAGGAATTATTACGAAAAGGGTAAATATTGATTTCGCACAACGTACTTCTGACAGGCGGTAGTGCTCCACACTGAATACAAAATGAGGCAAAAGTGATGGAAAATCGCAAAGCGAAGAATGGGTAAATAGGTAGTGCCAAGCAAATTATTTCATTTCTCCTGCTTAATAATTGCCATGTACTTTGCGAGTAATGGAATTCTTTCTCCTTGCCTGTTCTTAATAAGAATTTCTTATGTGGCACTGCAGCAGCAGAAATATTATTTGAAATTCAATACTCGGGGCAAATCTAGACCAGAATAGACTCTCTAGCTAGTATGGAATATACTAGTAAGTAAGTGGATAGCAAAAACTAAAATATTGGCAGTTTGCATACAAAAAGCTTTGTGTCAGTCTCTTGTCCGCTTGCTGTTATAATAATATCAGGCAAAATCGAATGACTTTTTGTGCTGACAACCTACGAGCTAGCCTGTTTGGGCTGCCTGTACTAGTCCTACTAGCGTCACAAACACAAAATATGATTGGTAATGCGATCTTTGCAAACATGTAGAAGGAAAGTACCTCTGGGATAATATTGTTTTGGTTTCAACTCAATACGTGATGATATTCTCGGTAAAAGTAATATTTGGTGAAAGCTTTCACTAAAGGTAAACAAAGTACAAAAATAAGCATAACTTCCAGGCAAAATCAGATACAAAATATAAAGCGATAAAGCACACAAAATAATCAATAAGAAAGTTGGAAAGTACAAAAAATTTCATTTTTAATGCTTTCCAAAAATGCAAAGTACTTTAGCCTCTGACGTTATGTCAATCCTAGTATATAGCTGTTAATTACTTACTATAGTATATAGCTACTTACCCCAAACATGAACACTCCAGCCGGCCGAGGGTTTGCTCTGGTTAATTGAAGACGTTGATACTTCCTCACTTATATCCTGAGAAAACTTTTTGGTTAAACTTCTAATTTTGCCGAAACCCGAGGATGGTTTCGTTGTGTGAGTTGATGGCTCTGCACCACTAGCCACTCCGCCACCGGTACTTGTATTATTTATTGAAGCAAACGCGCCTCCACTAGCACCACCAACTCCACCAGATTGATCCATGCTATTTGCAGACATGCCACCACCTCCGTGCACGCTTCCACTACTGGGAGTGTAAGCTAGATTTGTATGGTACTGCTGCTGGTGGTGTGGTTGTTCAGCACTGTCACCTGCCTCGCACTCTGATTGATTCTCAGGCAAGGTTTTCCATCTTCTTATAAAGTCCTTAGTTTTATCTTTTGTTCGCCCACACGCGGATCTCCAGTTATTGAATATTTTTCGGGTAACACGAATGGAGTGCACATCCGGCGGACCTACAGCACCACTGTTGGTTCCGCCAAGCCCTCCACCTGCGCCGCCACTACTACTCCCAGTTGGTGTAACACAAGTAGAGTCGGAGGTGGAAGAGTGTCGACTTTTACTTTTGTTTCCGCTAGTTCCACCACTGCCCACATTTTTCACAGGACTGGAAGGGGGTTTCGTTCCGGTTGGGGTATTAATTGTGGAGCTTGATGTGTTATTTGGATGCGTACTCATTTCGACGTTGCTGGTGCCTAGCACTGTTTCACCATAACTAGAACTTGATATTATTATTAATCCATTAGTGGTGTCATCTGAACAAGTTGTAGCAGAGTCTGCAAATTTAATAGTTTTCCTATTACTACTTTTTGCTGCTGCCGATGATGAGGGAGGAGGTGAACTACTTTTAGCAGCTTCTGCTCTCCTAACATTCGTTGTTGTGGATGCAGTTGCAGGGATGCTAGCAATACTACTGGCAGTAGATGAACAAGTGGTAATGACGCTGGATCTCTGACATGTTGACGCAGTTGTTGCACCACTACTGCTGCCACTGCTACACACGACTTTTGTTGATCCCCAAGAAATAGCACCTGTACCAGAGCCAGTTCCACTGCTGCTGCTTCCTCCACCACCGTTTCCACTATCTCCATCAGTCAAAGAGCTAATGGGGCTTGGACTCTTACTACTTAATGGAATGGGATTACTCGAACTGATACTCCAGTTGTTGCTGGCACTGTTGTAAATGGCAAACGTGTAGGAAGACGAGGGCGTGATCCCCGCCGACGGTTCCTGTTTCTTGGCACAATTGTCAAAATGTTGGTTTACTGCTTGGTTTAGTGACATGAAGGAAAAGTTATGATGATGGATGAAACGGGAGGGCAAAAGGGAAGCAGGGAGCAAAGGAAGATGGGATTGGGCAAGTTAAAAGGGAGATGATAATGATATTTGTACAGGATTTCATGTAAAATGCCTATACGTTGTTTGCTCGCGTGTAAGGTAAAAAGTGTTGTGAACAACTTTATCTTTTCACTTTTGTTTTAGCCAAATGTCAATTTTGTCAAATGCCGCAGCTCCCAAGAAAGTGAAAGTGTGCTTACACAACAAGCAGTATAATCTAATCACGTCTCCCTATAATTTCCTATTATATAAGCACCATAAAACGACAAACAACACTCTTGGTTTTTCCCAACAATACCAGGTATTGCCCATGAGATCTAATGGTCCTTCGCTGATAATAAAATTCCTTTCGTTATAAATTGTCCTAATTTATTTTGTCATTTTAAGTTCGTTTACGCATAAAGTGTTTACTATCCTTCTTGTTGTGTTCGCCAAGGGATGAACTTGCCGGTTGATTCCTCCAACCTATGAATATAACGTACAAATCACATTTTCAACATAATTGCTTGTTTTTTCCTCATTAATTTTCTAGTAATTAGATAAGGAGGCAGAGTAACGTAGCAAGACAAAAGAGATTCCCGTATTCCTGTCCGGTGGAAAATCCTTTCTACGTGTGTTTGTGTACACACCTCCGACATGTTTCATCTTTACACAGCTAACACAAGAAGCCAAAGACAGAAAAGCAATTCTTTTCTTGGACCTTTTCTCCGGTTTCTGTCTTATTACCGTTGCCTTTTTTATAGCATAGCATTTTGGCATTGCCAGCAGACAAGAAGTAGCTACTGCAGAACCATCATCTCATGCATAATGTACACGGGCTTTTTCAATTTCCTTCCCTGCTTTCTTTTGGGAAAAATAAAAGATGTAATGTGCTAGTGTTCTCATACTTGGTTGCCCCCTATATATTGCTACTCACTATTCGACTTCAACTTTGACTTTGTGATGGAGGCATTAAAGAATTTAATGAAGATTAATGGGACTGTCTTGAAGAAATAAAAAAGGGATAAGAAGGTGACTGCCACACGAAACGGTGTTTTCTCTAACTGCATGTGTTCAAACAAAAAATATGCTTGATGAGCAAAGGGAAACAAAAGCACTGTTGTTGTAGCCGAAAATCAGTTTATAAAATCTCAGTAATCGCACACGCAGTTGCGAGAAACAAATCTGAAGTCTGTTCCAGCCAAAAGTTTTACCTGCTTCCGATCATTTTGGTGGTGGTGCTCACCTTTCATGTGTCACAACGTTAACGAGATTTTTTTCTAATTATGAGTTCATGTTCTGATCATGCTTGGTAAAATCTGATAAAAGGGATCGCCTTTCAATTTATTCATTCCATGGAATCTTTGGTGTATGCTTTTTGGGAATGAAAGACAAAAAGGGTATATACCATCTGGGAATAGTAGTGACATGAAGAATGGGTTGCCGGCAGCCTGTGATGTGTACTACCACCTATAATTAATTTTCCCATTCTATCATCATGAGACCGGAAACGACAACCTTGATTGAAAGGGAATTAGTCGTATACTATATATCTAATAAAGGTTTACCACCACATATTGTAGTCTGTGTGCGGTTAAGCTAAAGCTCGCAAAACTTTTCCATTTCTGCATTAACGTGGTAATCGGCTTACGCGTAATCTTTTCATGAACATTGCATCCGGTGAAAGTTTTTGTGCATAAGAATGAGAAGAAAGCAGGGTGTACATCAAAGATCATCACCAGGTATTGGTCACCACATATTGCATACCCACACACTGAAGCTCAGGATTTCATAAGAAACAAGTTTCTTAACATGGGTGCTTTGCGCTTTTTTTGCTTTATCATTCTGGTCTAGTGTTTCAAAAGCCAACCTATTACCACTACACGAATAACAAGATCTTGATCCCTTTGATGTTACTGCAGTATACTACCTGTACTACTTGCAATGTGATCCTAGGAGAAAACCATCAAACTTTTCATTTCGCAATCGAATTCTCCTCTTGGGCAAGGTACGATTATTACATTGATACACGTTTGATCCTTTCCCTTGCTTATCATCAAGCGGAAACTCAAATTTTTCCTCCTGGCTTTAGTCATCACCATCTCATGAATACTCTACATGCGTCTCTGAACTGCACTTTTAGTCAACTGCACAGGTCCGCGCATTGATATTGCTACAATAATGTGTGGTACTTGTGTATCTAATACTGGTAACTGTCTGTTTGCTAATACGTTATTCTGCATTGGTAGCAGCACCGTTTTCCATGTCATTACATAACAGGCTAGAATGTTTTGTGCTTTTACCCAAATAATGATCTTGCTTTCTCTCACCGACTTCTTACACGTCCATTTATTCATGTCCATCTTTCTTTATTCCTGTCCGTGTATGTGTCCATTATTCTGTCGTGATGCGGTTTGCCCTACTGGTCCAATACGCAGTATTATTGCGCACGATACACTCTGCGATACATATATATTTTGCGATAAGCTACAATTTTCCGATTTCCTATTCTCTTGATTTACGTTTCACTTTTACTTTCTCCTAGGCTCAACAACATTACGCGCTTCCCAAGTGAATTTAAGTGTCCATAAGTATTCTCTCGTGACGTGATGAGAATCTAATGGAATTTAGACATTGCGGTGTACACGGATGGATGAATGATGCTATACATGGTCTAGTGCATTCCTTCCAAAACTCCCTGCCTTCTTCGTGAATATTTGTACTTTCACACTTTTTGTACACTTTTGTTACTTCAACATTATTAAAACTACGGTGTGTGTGTATATTTTGTACACTATATTCGAAGAATGAGATTGCTTCTTGTGATTTATGTTTTCGATCATCCATTTCCGTCCCAAGGCAAACACGTTGATACTTTTCGCAAACCAAAAAGCCAGCATCATGGAAAACGTGCTTTCATACAAATTACTATCAACAACAACATCAAATGTAAACACGACCACGTTGTTTTGCTACAGCATATCCAGACAAGTATCTTAATTCCATAGGTGTACACTGTACACAATCACAACTTGTGTGCAAAGCTCAAAACAAAAGATCATTGCCCACGGCATTCATCCTGCTGGACCATTAGCCAATACCGTCATTATTCTCTCCCACAAGAGCGGGACAAAGAATCCAAAGGACCCACACGGATTCGCAGGAAAGATATTAAAAATCAAATGTATAAAGTCAGAGGCTTTCAAATTGCATAAACAATATATAGTCCCATTGTTTGGTGTGCGACATTGAGCAACAAGGGAGACACAAAAGCTCCAGAACAAAGAATGGAAAACGAGTTCTCTTGCCTACACGATGAATACGAATTTTTGTATTCGTACTAGCTCAAAGGAATGTGGAGACGTTGATTTTTTTTCGCTTTGGCTACTGCTACGACAGGGAGACATATAGCACGGAAGAAGAAAAAACATTACTTTCGAGTGTGCATTTGTACAATGGGAAATGTGAGTGAAAGTACATGAATAGAGTAGACATCAGGATAGCTCAAGTGCATTATTATTATATTAGGCTTAAATAAGTCTCTTCCGTGCTCAAGTATCGCCTTTACCCCGTCTCCTGCCTCCTTTCTCATTCCTGTGTTCTATGTGTTGTGCCTTTTGTTTGGTGTGTAACGTGCAAAAAGGTTCAGTAGCTCAGAGATTCCCTGGCTGATGTTTTACAAGCGTATATACGCTGCCTGATTCGGTGGATGAGTATTTTTTACAATGGTAAATCATGTTTTGCAATGCCTCTCTCGTGTTTGTTCCTGGGAATAGTAGGAAGCGTACAGTTTGTCTTTTTTTTTTGCTTCCCTCATTTTCCTGCATTTGTCTCTACCCTTTTCTTACGTTTAGCATTTTTTTGTCCTTTCGGCAACAAAGGAGTAGAAAAGGGCTCTGTGCACACAGCTTTGTGTTGTTGTATGGAGCTGTTTCAAATTATTATCATTATTTTTACAAAGGTATATAAAACCTCCTTGGGCACTCGAAAGTACTCATCCATACCTTTGTGTTGGGATAGCGTTTTGCCCCAAGGGTATCGTTCCCTGTGTATTATAAACTTTAATTTAGTGGATATAGATTGAGGCATAGGAAAATGTGAACAAATGCTTATTGGGGTGGAATTATTAATTCATTTCCAGCAACTGTCTCCTGAAACCAAATTACAAAAGTCCAACAAAACCCATGTATATTGGATTTCTACCAAACTCAACCACCACCATCACACTGATCACACACAGACAACTTTGTTTTCCCTGCAAATATTCCGATTTTTCCACTTTCTCACACATCATTTATTCATGTTTCCGCGGAATAAAATGTTGAGGGCATGTGGATGACAGGAGAATAGATTAACTTGAAAAAGTTTTAAAAACTCTGATCAAATGATCAAGAAAACGAAGAAACAAAATGGAAAATTGGGCTGCTTGTCACTTTCAAAACAATGAAAGTAGATCAATTCTCCTCTTGACCAGAAATTCAATTCTCGCCCCTCCACTCCTAGGTATTTGCAATTTTGCAAACTTTTGAATCCTGATGATCATGAAAAGGTTATTACTATGCTTCTTAGCACGTATGTAAATGAAGTCGTTTTGTACATTTCCTGATCTTATTATAAAATACCACAGCTCCTCCATCATTGACTTCTTGCGCATTGCACCAATTCACATCCTTTTTAGGGATGAGTGCAGAAGCATAAATGGACCAGAATCAATACAGAAGATACTTTTTGTAGCTGCATACACACCATTTTACTACTACTATACTACTCCAATTAGTGGAATATATTTTTGTGTCAGAATGTCAGAATAAATTCTGAATTTTAAGAATAATTTTGAAACACACTTGTTTAGTGTTTCGTAATTCATTACGGTAAGTGTCTTGCAGCACAACGGGGCGCATTTTACAAAGACGAAACAAGTTTGAGGCAATTCACCCGGGAGTATATTTATGTGGTAAGCACGTTGCACGCACACCGATAACTTTTCCATGTAAACATATTACGGAAATTGTTTGTTTTCTCTTCAACACTTTCCCGGCATACTTATATATACACGACTAAGTAGTAAGTAGCACTTTTATTGGTTTGGTTCCATCAATTCTGTCGCAAATTCGTTATTACCCTGTGACTGGCAATATGAGCAGTGAGTAGTGTTTGTAAACTCTCATGGGCCAGCTTTCACCATATATAAGCTACACACTTGACAGCATACTCTTTTTTCTACCAATTAAGATATCAACGGCAAGAGGAGGAGGGCAGGTAATAATTAGATTCTGTAGAGAGGCACGCTTGATGGAAATAAAGAAAGCGTCACTTTTTCCAACAAAAAGAGGTTTACCTAACGTGTGAGGTTACGGGTATTGATTAAAAAAGACGTGCTCATGGAAAAAAGTGGGCTTACATGAGAAACAATAATAAGAAGTTTTTGGGGTTATATGCCCAAAGTCATGTAGTTTTCCCTAGTCGAACACCGTATTCTCACCCAGAAAGCAAAACTTTATGCTTGTTGTTCTTCCTTCTGTTTCCTTAATTTGTGGAACATTTTCACAAGTGTATGTGTGGTGGGGGAAAGAGAAACTCAGTTTTCTGTAGAGGAAAGGAATCTATTAGAAGTGAACATAAAAGTCTGCAAACATTTTGTCATCAGGAAAGTCACAAGGAAAAGGTAAAGGTATGTAATAAAGAAAGTGGCCTTTCTTCATTAACTCTGATCTTTTGACTATTATTACCGGAAATGTACAAGGAATTACAAGCATATGAAGGAGAGCCAAGTATCATTAGCCAAGTTTTAGCAATGACACACACAAATGAGCAAGAAAGAGCACTTTTGAAGTACCTTCATCAAAAAAGAGGAAGCCAAGTTTTCTTATGTTCATCTGAAAACTCTATTATAACCTCATTAAAATGATAGTTATAACGTTATTGAGTTTCCCTTTAAATGAATTAATAAATATAGAATGCTTTTTGTGGCAGTATTACTACAAAATTTATACTACATTGTCCAAGTTGCTTTTAACTTTTGTATTCCCACTTTTACACTGCATTACTATGTAGATGTCAGATGTAGGTCCTCATCAAATGAAATCAACTGCTAACTTTGTTACACCCAATCCTCTCTAGTAGAAGTAATATCATGTACGCCTCCTTTAACTTGGTGACAAACAACAGTTGTACAACAGGAAGCGCCACAACAACTACAAGATCAGACAATGCCGAGGATGGAAAGTGATGGGAAAACAAAAGGGAAGATGATGAAATAATGCTTTGTGAAAGAAACTTTCTGTTTTCTGGTGGTTATTAATACACGCATTGTGATAATAGATGAATGGTTTTCCTTTGATATTTGGCAAGTGACGATGTTGATTATTAGGACGCGCACTAATTTCGATGCTGCACAGAGCAGCAAGTACACCGACCAACACACTAATGCCAACATCTTGTAAAGTAGATTAACAACGGAAGCAATTTATTGGCCACATCCCTTCGCATACCATGTGCTCCTCCAATAAGTTAATTAAATCATAAAACATGGCAAAGTCAATCTGCTCCATCTACAATATTGGTTTTCATACTCTTCAAGTCAGGTGGTAACTAACCATTACATAAGCGTATCAGATCTCTGAACCAAGGTGATGAGGATGTAAAGTTGAAGTGGAGCCGGAATTTTGATTGGAAAAATAAGAGTGAAGAGAGTAATGAAATCAGAGCAACTTTATTGTTAGTTCACTTCCCAAATGAAGTGTGTATGTGGTGGGCATAATCTACGTATTCACGATATTATGGTGGCAGGACGTTATTCGTTCCCTTTAGTTTTCAACCAAGTGTAAGGAGTGCTGCTAGTGATGAAGAAGACAGTTTTTAGTCCCCTATGATAAAACACGTGCATATGATGCTACTGAAGTGGATTTATGAAGCTCCAGGGAGAGTCGTAATTATTATTTTCTGGGAAAAGCTTCAATCCACCAACGTCGTCACAATATTATGCTTCATTCCTCTTGAGAGAATACAAAAGCACAGCAAACCATACGTTTTCATTACTCGTCAAAAGTACTATATTTTTTTCTATCCTAAATAATTTCTCGACAACTACTTGTAACAATGTTGAATGTAATCAGCACATAGCACATCCATTGTGATACTTTATCCGCCCGCATGTGGTGGATTCTTATTCCACTTGATACCCTCAAGAAAAAAATGTGCCACTCATAAGGGTTCATATAATATTCTTTATTCTTTCGAAAAGTTTTTTTTGCAAAAATGTTATTCTGCATTTAATATTGTGGCTTTACTCCAATTTTCATATTTTTGTGACAAAAACATTGTTTGTTTGGGTTTTAAAATGAAAGGTGAACTGGAGTAGCAGCAAACTCATCATAAATGTGAGCTACATTTTAACAAAGCTCACAATAGTTGTTGTGCCGTTGTGCGTTGTAATTTACAAGTTCTTTATTATTCAAAATTGTAGCAAATGTTCAGTAGGCGTATATTTTATGTTTGTATAACCTTTTAGATTATATAGTTCCTCGAGCAGAGTTATCAGTTTGGGCTACCATCATTTTTCAAATGTCCCAAATTGTTATGTACATAAGTATTTTTCAAAAGTAGCTTCCAACGTTCCAACTAATCCTTTATATTAAACAAGTCGTAATCTGGTTGAAAAGTAGTTAATTTACAAATACGTCAGCAGAGCTATAAAACGGCATGTATAGTTAATAGTTGCTGTGAAGGCGTGTGTGTAGTATGTGTACCTTGGTAAATAGGACATTGCATCATAGTTATTAAAATTGGAATCAACAAAAACTCGAATTTAGTTCCAGCTGAAACACGTAGCTATTTTTAGGTATTCAAGATTTTCATTTGAGACTATGGGAGGATTTGCGAGTTTTATGCTATTACTTGTTGGGGATTTACTTCAGAATATTGAACTCTACTGCTGGAGGATTATTTTACTCGTGCATGAAAGGAATAAAATTGAGACTTTCATAAGGCCGTGTTCAATATATTCAGTTGACAGTTACAGGAGTCTGATTGTAAGTACTTCTATGACAAGATCCTTCATCGACTTGTGAGCAGCAAAAGTAGTTATATGTACCTTCTAGAATATGGATTATCTCTTACAAGAACTGTCATTACTACTGCCAGCAACTTGTTGTAGATCACAAGCCATTTCAATCTATATTCTGGATGTAAATTTTGTAGGATGTGATCTTCAGGGAAAACCCCGACTTTTCTTTGGCTCGTTCGAATTCCCCTACTTTTTTAGACTCGTTCAATTTTGCTTCTCACAAAAACAAAATATCTTATGTTAGATTATATACTGCCGTAAGCAAAATGTAAAAAATCTATCCCGTATTCCTTTTCCAATCATTTTTGTAATAAAGTCAGCATATTGCTACGTTCGAATTGAGACTCTTGGGATAGAGAACTACACACTCATCTTTAATATTAACATGATGCAAGGAGTAAAATTCTCTGCGACTCTAAAAATAATTTCAAGTGTTAAATAAAGTATTTTGGCTAGTGACATTTTATGATTTATTAAAATATTTTTAACAGGGTTACTGTATGTTTCACATGTGTATTTTATGCAGAGCAATTAGGCACATTATTCAAAGTTTTAACAGTAACACAATAACAATATGGCAGTTGTATAACATGCATATGGCGTGGCATGCATTTTTAACAACACCGCCTGCTTGCATTAATGGTGCATGCAGTCACACAAATGGCAAATAATAATAGCACTACCAGGGCCATACAATGGTTTACGATAACTCTGTCGCAAAAGTGAATTTACGGGGAAAAAGAGAGAAAGCAAACAGACACGCCAACAAGCATTTTACTACCCCATAACTTTCAATGAATATTCTATTGCACACATTATTTCTTTACGGCTCTTGTGTCATGTCGTAAGGTAAACGAAACCGACATCTAACACCGCTATATGTTCCATTCCTGTCTGTTTCATCAAATTATTTTACTACATGACATGCTACTCTGTGCCGAATGTAATGTTATGTTAGTAGATTACATTACTTTCTCATCGTTTCTTTGAACTACCTATTTTTTAAACTGTATGAAATGCTGGTTGTATGAAAAGTCACTTGATAATGATATACAATGTGAATTGTGAATGCGTGGGGATAATACATGGGTTGTTGGGACAGAACAAGAGAAAAGGCCCTTCTCCTTTCTCCTTGTTGCACGCAGCGTTTTCCCCCGAAAAGGCATTAGATCGAGAGGGAATATATCCATTTTTCATGCTTTAAATAATAATTCAATCCTTTTCAATTTGCTATAATCCGTACTCTACACGTACTTTTATAAAATAAGAAACGGGGAGAGCTGAGAGCGGTCCTGGTAAAACCAATATTATTACATTTATGAAACTCTCTTGTTTTATTGCATTGCTATGCAATGGAGCTTGCTGATGCCATTTTTATTGAATGCATATACCCACAGGTGAAAAACTCATGTTAGGACAGATGTTGTTGATGTTGTATTTTTGGGAAGGCTACTACTGACATCAGTCTTTTTTATATAGTATATAGATTTTTAACTTTTATCGTATGAGGTCAATCATGAGAATTGTTCGTGTGTGCTTCGATATCTGAAAATTTTCTTGGCGTTTGTTTACACTAATAATAGAAAAGTCAACCTCCCTCGGATTCCATGTTTTAAGAGAAAAGAAAAATGTCACAAGCACTCACCTATTCACCTTACCTGATGTGGCGAATTTTTATACGACACCTTATTGAATATGGGAACAGAAGGGGTAGTGTGTGTTTCTGAGTCTTCTCAAGACTACACGTGTCCACAGCTTTTATTTAATCATCGTAAAAGCACCTGTCAACCTTTCTTGTACATTTTGCAGTTGTCACCTGTATTCGAGAATTTTCACTTTGGGTATATTGCAACAACTTCTTAAAATTGTTTGTAAAATGACTGGAATCAATGTCAGCATTGTAACATGCACTCAACATAATCATTACCAACTTTAAATGCCTTTTTCGATGGAAAAGAATTATGTCCTATTTAGACTTTGTTCAAAGAATGAGTTTTTTGTTTGCTCTTTGATTCAGAAAACCGGAGAGAGGTAGGCATAGGCTTTATATTATTAGGTTGTTACAAATTACCTCCACTTTCCACAATACACACACACTGGAAAACTGCGTGCTAAAGGAACGTCAAAGGAACAAAGTTTGTTCATATCCTAGAATGTTTTTACAACCCCAACAACAACAGCGTAATCTCTTCCGTTTTCTTACTACAGTTTTTTGGAGATGGTAGTCGTTTGGAATCTGGAATCGCACTGGAATGCAAAGTTGGATGGCTAGAGTTTTACATAAACCAGCGTAAAGCGGCGCTATAGTTGTATCCCTCCAGTTCTTTGGTGCGATCAACCTTTCCTTTAGGTCATTCAATATGCATATATAACTGAAATAGCAACTGTGCTTCGACTTGCGTCGTACATATATAAACGATGTGAAAATGTAACGGACAAGTGGAAGCCCATAAAGGCAAAACTAAAAAAAACTACTAGTTGTTGTAAATAGAAGTATAAAAGCACTAAACTATTATTATTATACAATGTACAGAAAATCATGCTGTTTTCCACCTTGATGCCACCACCTGCACAAAGCAATATTTTGCAATGCCATAATGATAGCCATGTGCAGATACTCAAAGAAAAGAACAGGTACGTATCGGCGTACGTTTTTGATGTGTTCATTTAAAAACGGTACAATGTGATGTGGTAATGTCTACCCAAACATTTAAGCATAAAAGACGAAAGATGGGAGAAGCCTGATTGTCTCAATAAAGCAAGTTTTTTTTTCCAGAAAGTAAAAGCAAATAGTAGCTCATTATTATTAAATGATGATGATGGCGAAAAAAGGGAGGTCACTACTTTATAGAAGTAAAACGAAATGGTTGAAATAGCTGTGTACACAAAAAACTAAATTGAAATATTAAGAAAAGACAAACTCATGGGTTAGCGGTATGCTGCTTCAAACAGCACTGCTTGATGATGGCTTCCACCATGATTACATTGATGATGATGATGATGAGTTGAGTTTTCTCTCGTTCCTTAACTGCTCTCTTTTAGTAGGCTTCTGTAAAAGGAATAGTTGGACAACAGGAAGACCCTCTTGCACATTTGGTCATCAACTTGATGAAACAGAAAGTAAACCAGAAGGAAATGAAAGAAAAGTTAAATGAAGACGTTCTCGTAATAACCGTATGTTTGCAGAATTGTTAGGAAGGAAGCATCCTACAGGATGAAAACAAGGTCAATATTTGTTTACTTTATGGATGTACATTTGTCCTTGTCTAAAGATGTATCGTATGTATCAGACATTTTGTTTGCAAGATGAACTGTCCAAAGAGAAAGCGTGTAGTTGATGGCACTTTTGAAAATGGCTACAACGCCTATTTCTTGGTAAGAAAGCTAAATAATTGCTTTGCGTAATTTGAGTTGTTAAATCATTAAGTTAGAAAGATGAAAGAGAGAAGCAAGTAAATCAAGGCGATTATATTTCCCTAAGATGCGTGAAATAGTGTAATGATTTATTCATTTCAGTAAATTACACATACATACATACAAAAAAAGATGCAATAGTACCTTATTAGAATAATAATGCAAATTTCAAAGTCAGTATAAGGATAATACAGCACTGGTACTTGTGCGGTTTTTTCTGTAACAATAGGTAGGAACGCTGTCTGAAATGCGCCAACTGTAATAGGCGTTTAGGAACGCAAAGGAAAGTTTCCATTGAGTACCCAATTTACTATAACAAGAGAAAACCAAACCCTCGTCATTTGAATAATAGATGAAAAAACTGACAAACATTGCGACAGACAGGACGAGAGAGCAGTTTTTCAATGAATGGATAGAACCAAAATCATTTGACAAGTAAAGACCACACAGAGGTCAAAAGAGTCTATAAATCTATAAATAACCTTTTGCAGTTCTTTTCATATCTATACCTATCAGATACCTGGAATACACGGAATTATCTACCATCTCCTTTTCACAGTTGACAAAGGACGGGAAAAGCACATAAGTACTTGGACAAAAAAGTACATGTACATTGCCGATCAAATTGGTCCAGTGTTTACTTCTGATTTCCCTTTAGAAGATTTCCCAATACTCTTGAGTTGCGGAAGCACTTGCTCCAATTTATCTGCCAAGCGATTTCTGATGTACTGTAGAATCGACTTTCACCATAAAAATGAAAATTTAATGCTTGTCAAGCAAACATGAGGAGTGGGTAACTTTTGAAGTTAATGGAGTAGAAGGGTACTTTGGTACAGGTAAGATTATCATATGGGGATTTATTTTTAGAAATGTGAAGACAGTTTTTCATGTGTTCTGCTAATCAATCCACTACTGTATAGTTTACTTCTGAAGCATTTTTGATGGTTGGAAATGTAAAAGTCTTATTCAGAAAATGACAAATGATGGAGGCTGTCAAAAAACGTGCTTAAATTTGCAATGAACAAAGTTTCATATAACGAAGGGGTATGAAAAATGCTAACGTTGCTTCATTTATCATTTTTTAAACCCATTTCTCACATAGATCACGTTATTCTAGCCACGGGATTATCCTTTCTCAGCAAAAATATTTTGTTATGCAAAACGTCTGGGAAAAGAGTGACGGAAACATTTGTGAAATTAAAACAGGCAACTTTTGAACTTTCTCGAAGACCATATTGTGCCTATCCATCATCAAACAAACTCAAAAGAAGAACAGACAGTTAGGACTCATAACCCCATATTTAGGGTGATCCACCCCATTTTTGGGGTCACCCCAAAACTGGGGTTATGTAACCCCAAATTTGGGGTGGATCACCCTAAATTTGGGGTTACCTAACCCCAAAACTGGGGTTACCTAACCCCAAATTTGGGGTGCGGTATTCATAAATTTGCAAAAATAATTTGGTAACAGAAGTAGGAAGAAGATAAAAATTCGAAACAACTAATTTTACTAAAAAGACGAAAAATAAAAAATATTCACCGTGGCAGACCATTTTTTTATATAATAGGTTTGCAGTAATAATAATTACTTTCTGAGGATTTAATTTTGTGTATTAAATACCAATAGGGAAATTTTGTTGGTCACCCCAAAAATGGGGTTAGCTCACCCCAAATTTGGGGTGCTCACCCTAAATCTGGGGTTACATAACCCCAGTTTTGGGGTGACCCCAAAAATGGGGTGGATCACCCTAAATATGGGGTTATGAGTCCTGACTGACAGAGAAAGCTGAGTATTACAAAGAAACGACGTGGGGACTTTTAAAGCTTTGATTTACCTTCATCCTTACAACTGGAACAACAGCCCGATCAAGCTTATATAACAGTGATTATTAACATTTTTACATTAAGCTATCATAAAACAAGAACTTTTTGCATAACATTGAACCAAGCAAATGTAATCAGTTGAAAAGTCAGATCTAAGGGCAATGCGAGAATTTATTATACTATGATGTTGTTTTTTGGTTTTAGAACTTAAAATAATACCTACATTCAAATGGATCCAACCTGATCAATCTGTAGGAAAAGTAATCACTTTCCTCAAATGCACGGATTCTGATTTTTATTGAATTTTTCCGTTTTTTCATTACAGCTACCTATTGTTTTGTGTTAAAGATCCTTTTCCATCCTCCATCCATACTTATTACAAAGTTAGTTGAAACGATATTTGAGGAAGAGAGTTTATTAATTGCCTAGCTTTCGACCACTTCTGTGATCTTCTTCAGGGCGACTAGATACAACATGAGAATTAGTAACATATTACAAGCAACTATTCATAACAATTAATCTAAGCATACCTTAACTTAACGTTTAGTACTATGTATAAAAGTGGACAGATTATAGTTTTGACAGACAATCAAACTGACAGACTAATTTGTAGTACAATATTTTTGCTAAATATTATATTTTATGCATCAGTAATTCTCATTAGATGATTTGTATTATCCTCATTGGAAACTGTTGTCATATGCCATTCCTCAATTTTCTTCTCCATATTTGATTTGAAAATGTTGTTGTTGAATTAGTACCTATTGTTTTGTTACGCATTCTTTTAGGGATTCCCTCGCATAAGATTCCATTTTCAAATTATGCAAAACTGGAGCAAACAAGCAAAAGTCTGACTTTTTAAAAATTGAGAAGATGATATAAGACAAAAATAAATAATAGGAACTTTCTGGATGCTGCAATGTTGTTTTATTTTGAGGGATATTATTTCGTGATTTGTCATAAAGCTAACTCATTATAGTCCAAAGTCTATATCTCCAAACTGTCCTTGTTTGGAAGAGCGACATTGCAAATGAATTCTTGTAAGAATGTCAGATTGCGAAGTTTTGGTTGTTGCAAAAATTTTGTGTCTATTGTAATGTTGTATGTGTGTGCTAGAAGCTTTGCCTTAATCTAAATCCAAGTTAAAAATGCAAAAACAGTAGTAGTTGGGGGAATCGATACCGCGACCCCGAGTTGCATGCTCACAGCCTTCGTGGCGCGTCAAGCGCGCTAGCCACTAGCCTATAACGGGTCGGGCTGAGTGTAGATACTGAAAACCCAGACCAAGTACACCAGCTCGCGAGAACACAAGGGGAGTACACCAGCCATCTAGTCTGCATTGTTTGCTTGTTAGCTTAGCTCGTTTACCCAGCCAAAGAGTACATGTGTAAGATAGGACAGTTCTCTGTCTCTCTCTCTCTCTCTTATGCAAACATACGTGTGGATGGATATCGAGCGTGTCTTGTGCTTGGTCTGTACTCTGTACGTTCTCACTATGTATGAGTGGCCGGTATGCACAAGCTGCCGCTGAGGCAGTTAGAGTGGTTTTTGTATGTTTGAGTGTGACGGACGGACGCACAGCTAGAGCCTGGACGGACGCACATTTTATGAATAAATCATATGCTCAGAAAACTTCGCAAATAAAATCTCTGAATCTCAATAAGCTACACTGCAACATCAAGGCTGTTTAGTAGATATACATGTAACGCGGGTTCAGAACGATCCAATCAAACCTGTAGAAATCTGTGGAACTCGAGGTACTCAAGTGAAGAGGAGTGCAGTCCGACTGAATAATTCTGAAAAGAGAAGTGCTTTCGCTTTTTCTGCATAATATATTGGAAGTTTCTTTGAAAATATTTTCATTTCGCATTGATGACTCTTCTTGAGAAGAGAGAGCACAAACTTGTTCGGCTTGCGTATTGAATGGATTTTTTGGTTATATGCAGACAAGATATGACGATAAAAACAAAGTTACTACGTCTAACATTTTACAAAATAAGTTGTTTATTAAATATCACGAAATGTTATGTGCATTGAATATGATTCAAGATGCGATGAATAAATGATATATTATTAAATTATTATTTAAAATGAGAATGGATAATAATTTTTGTCAAATGATTATGTTGAACTAGGTTGATTATTAATGAACGTATTTTTACTTGACTTGTTTCCGCTAGGATTAACATTAAAATAAATTGAAACAGTTGACAGTGTTTACTTTTTTACGGTTTGACTTTTATTTCAAAAATTGTTGCACGATCAGAAATAATTTTTCTGGATAAAGAATATTTTTTATTTGACTTGAATTCAATTTTTTTTAATCGAAAGAATTCTTATAGTTTTTTTGATTGAGTTTTCAATCATAGTTTGTATAGATAGTCGTTCTTTTATAAAATCACATTGATAATTATATTATACATGGTTGACTTTTTTACATTAGCAAATCTTAAGACGTAAAAATGTACAAAAATGCACTAGTATATTCAAATAATCAATAATATAAATATTTGTTTTGTTATATATAATGGTACATTTGACTGAGATAAATGCTACAGAAAAGGAAGTTGATTACATAATACAGACTAAGAAAGAATACAGTACCAGTACTGTATAATATGTAAGTAGCAGTCTTTTAAAGTGAGAAGACTCATGCAGTGATGCATGCATGAGAGTTTTACTTGCTACACTTCTTTTACTTTCAGTACATCCAACTGTGAGTTCCTTATTCATAGAAAAATTATTGAATTATTATAAATTCAAACATCAATCAAGCCAAACCAATATTAATGTTTACACTATATACAAACATATAATATACCTCGTTATCAACGGGCACAACCAATACCTTACAAAACCTTCGGGCCCACAAGTAAAGCAATATATAGAATTAAAAACAACTAACATATAATAATATTTACGTAATAGTTTATAATAATTTATGCTATTATTTTTAAGTAGGTATATAATGAATAATGTATAACTAGCAAAAATCAACTATTTTTATGCTCAAAATTTTGCGAGAGTAGACGCTGCCATCGTCGATGGTTTAATCTTACTGGCAGTGATGTAGGCGATGTTACTTTGTAGTTCCTGAACGAAGAAATGAACATACCACATCAGTTAGAAACATGTTTTCTATATACAACACTTAAATGCAAATTTCATTTCAAGTATGGGTTGATTCAATGTAAATCTATAAACGTATTGACTGGCCTAGACTATACAATATTTTCACACTTCTCACCATACATAATCAGCGGTAATCACTTTTGTTATTATCACAAAATCCTTTTTCGTGATCAAAAGATTCCCAATTAAGATGGGTAAACAAGACAAAATACTGCGTGGATAGATTGGTAGGCTTATGCGGGTTCTAAAATGCGATTATCGTTATTGAAGTAAAAAAACAAAACGTAACGAGAGAAAACCGAAAAACAAACAATTTAAACGAAATATTATTAAATAGGCGAAAATGATAAATAAGAACTAAACTGAGTTGCATTTGAACAGGTACTAATTCCGCAAAAAAATTAACCCCACCCATCAGTAAACGTACATCTAATTATTACTTTCAGTTCACAAATAATATGCTTCGCAAATAATATGCTGAGATCAGCAGTCCTTTCTTTGAGCTTTGACTCCACGGCTCCAATGCACATATTGTAACATATAAATAAGTTTTTTCGCACCATTTCTAGAAATGAACATATTTCAAACAAACTCCGAGGTTAATATACAATGAATATATACAGCAAAGGCAACTATACAAATACGGGAAGAAGTATGATATTCTTTTATAATCATTTAAGTACAATATCTACCGGGTTGTGTGAATACCTTTTATGGTGTCATCGAAGTGGATTCAAAGCTTTAAATAGTCAACTATAAATAAAAACTCAAGCTTATTCGTTTCGTATAAACAGACCTACTGATTGTTTCAAGTTAGCGGAAACTTAAATTGTCATTGAAGTCTTAAGAAGTTAACCAAGAAGTTAGAGCTAGCACGCTTTGAATGATTGTAAAACATGTTCGAAAAGTTATCTTCGAATTTTGTGATGAGTATGCAAAAAAACCTCGTAGATTTTTAAGAAATTATATTAAATACTATATTCATAACGACAATACCTGGGTCAATTATCATACAAACTCTCCATCTCGATGTCTGAAAAACCTCCAGACGCAGATCTGGAAGGTACTGATCGATCATGCTCATTTGTACCCGTACCACTGTCCAAACTTATATCTGAAACAAAATCGTCAGTGAGTTGAAGCAGGTCTTGGGCATGCGTGTCGTCGATTCGTCGTGGGGAAGTGGGTGCAGATACTACCAGTCGGGTACCGTGCTCTGGAGGTCCATTTGCTGGGGGTTGATTTGGTGGGACTCTCATTTGTGCACGAACATAAACTTGCATCTGAAAAACAACAGGGTCAGGATCAATCTGTACTCCTCCTTGTGGTAGCTGATTCTGTTGAAGTCCTCCAGTCAAGTTCGGATTTTGTAATTGTTGCGATAAACTGAAAAATTACAAAAATACATAATTAGCAGAATAAGCATCTTTGAATAGTCTGTGCTATATGTAAAACTTTGAAAACTAACGCCATAGCTTGATGCTGTTGTAATCGCTCCTGGGATGGTGGAGTGTTGATTGGATTCATTTCACCATATGCAGCAATGCTGTTTTCAGTGGCATTTCCATTAACGGGGTTCCGGTTATTGTTATTTGGTGCTTGCTGGGGTTGTGCAATGGAAGTAGATGCAGCTGCCCCATCCACGGTATCAGGAACGTCTGCATTGCTGGCATCGTTGATGATGACCCAATCGCCACTAAAACGATCCACATATTCATAATTTATAGTTGGATTCCGAAATGATTTTCTGTAAAATCCAATCATTAATACTTACGCTCCATTTCCTTCATTGAAAGGCAGCGCCGTGGAAGGAGTCTGATGCACCCTCTTTGGAAGAATTACTCTTCCTCCTTTCAGGGCATTTGGTGGTAAGCCATGGACAAAAGGATTGAATTCCGATTGACCCTTGTACTCTTCAGGTTCGATGGAGGCAGGTGGAGCTGTAGGTTCGCAGGGTCCATTATATGATGTGAGTCCAGCCTCCTCCTCATTTCGGTTACCAGTACCTGCTATAGGGGAAATAAGAAGGTACACAATTATTTTCACTGGGGCAATATGAAACATCTAAAATGCTATATAAACATTAACAAGTTCTTCTTACCCTTATGGTAATAGATCTTTGCAACTATCATCAAGCCAAGTACCAACAACATCGACACGACGAGAATTGAAGCAACCACCCATGAGTACGAAGCTTCTTGGCCTTTCTCTTCACGTTGGTCATTACGGTAGCTAACAGTATCCTCCAAACCTGAGACTTTACAAAAAATCAAAATTTGAATGCAATTAGTACTCCTGTCTCTTCATGCATAGCATTTTAATTGCAAACCTACTTGGACGGGTGGCATGGATGGAATCTTCCCTTGGTTTGCATACTCCACCCAGTTCCTCATATCTACAGGCAAATTAAGCAGTTATGAAAAAATAGTGAATTAAATTGCATTTTAAATCATTAATATTTAACTTTAGACGTTAGTATTTTGTATAATCAATATGACTTTGCGCCGCTACATTGATGACTCATTCAACGTTAGCACAAAGCACATATACATGCCGATATGAAAGCACACGTGTGATCTACGTAATATGACATAATCTGTATACTCAATGTACAATGTAATGTATTGAATTGTTTTAGCCACTAAACGATTACAAAGAATAAGAAACGTTTTTTTTGTGATGACCGAGCAATAATGCCATTCATCTTGCAATTTTGCATTTTCATTCTGCTGTTACGTTTTGCAAAACGAACACACATATATAAAACGAGCCGGTCAATGTGGTACTAGTGCCAGTAGTAGTGTGAACAAAGTCGGAGTAGAGTTGTGTTATGTTTCGGTGAAATGGTGGCAGTGTCGTTAAGTGAAAGTTTGTCATTTAAAAATAGTGTTTAGTTATCATCATTATTGCTTACCCTTCCTTGCACGGCCCACAGTCAGAGTCATGGGTTGCACAGAATTGTCCATCATACCCAACTTTTGGAAGTCTCAAATGTTCGGAGCAATTGATGCATTCAATGCATCGGTTCTTGCTACGACCTCCACAATAGAAATTTTCCTGGCAGTCTTCATTCCTGCTGCACTGCTAAAGACACAAGATTAAAATTTGGTAACTGTATTAAATTTGCATAATGCATAGTAAAGAGGAATTACATGGTAGACAAAGCCAACACTTACCGTCGTTGACACCTTTGATCTCAGTGGATCGTCGCCTGGTGGGCCTGCTTGAGAGGAGCAGGCAAACGACACCTGAAATTTGTTTAAATCAACAAGATTAGTTTATTATGGACTCATGGAAGGATGGTCATTATTGGTATGCAACGTACAACGTGAGAAGAAAATTTTGTATCTGTGAGAGATTGCTGTTTTTGAAGGTGTTTAAACTAAAACCCTACAATAAAATGTGTTGGCTAATAACGAACTGTACTGTTCCTGCAAACGGACCTACTCTTTATCCATGATGGTTCACAATGAATGAACCAATGGGCAGTGGCTATCGTACAGTATATGCAACCGGTTTTTAGCAATATGCATCTTATAGCTACAACACAGTACGGTTTTGTGCTAATACTGTACCAAAAACCAAACACGGCAGCAGCACCATATATATTGTTATATTCATTATATAACCATTCATTACCACTCACGAAAATGCTCTCTGTGGTGTCATTTTGGAATTTGCTTTCTGTGTGGTAATACTGAAGGAGAGAACGAAGGATGTAAATATTACCTACGATGGTCAGTAGTGAAAAATTTAGAGTACATTACCTATCATTATACTATGTTTTACATTTATATCATGCTCTATAAATGATAAGAGTGATAAAGTATTTGCCGCAATTTCTTCACCAGGTATATGGATAAAAACTAAAGGCGACTCGCATTCAATCTCTTCATCTTCATTCTTCATGTAATTTAATGAAATTTCATGAAGCTTTTGAATTTGGGTTAACAATCCCAATCCCAAACCAGTCCCTTTTTGCGCAGCTCATAACAATATACCATCACCTACAGAGCTTGTTCATTTTTTAAAACTTCCCTTTTCCTTTCAAAAACTCAAGCGAGTCTTGGTTTGCTTGCCAGTAAATGAAAAAAGATTTTCCCCCAAACCCAAACGTCCCACTACAAGCTAAGCCATTCTCTTAGCTAGCACAGTAAACAAGCAAAACCTTACCTATCTTCAGGTAAAGCGGACATACAATGATGCTCTAATGATGACTCACCTTAGAATATAACTAGCTTTTCTAGGAAAAAAGTTCTACCTACTATAAAATAAACTAGGTATCTATCTGAGCCTCATGTATTCTACGAACGTTTTTGATTTTTAATGTAAATTTTTTGTATCATGATTTGCAAACATTTTGAGACATTTTAGTTACAATTTACTTACCCAAGTTAGTCCAACGTAGATCAAAAATCGGACAGCCATTTCAGGCCTGCTGCGGGTCTTTTTGAAACGCGCCGTCTCCAGTTCCCGTGCAGTTAGATGAAAAGTAGTTCCGCTTGTGCTAGTGATGAAAGTCTTTTCTAAGTGATCGGAGTTTGACCACTAGAGCTGTAAAACAGGGAAGAAACTAAATGAACATCTTGAAGTGAAAAATTTAACATAACATTGAAAATATATGTAGTCAAAACATAGAAGGAAGCAATTACATGAATGTCATTGTTTAAAAAATAAATACTAGTATAATAATATACAATGTATTGTGAGGTAAAATCTACAGTGACGATAAGACAACCTAAAATGATACAATAATTAACACCTATTTACAACAAATTGATTAGTTTCAAATTCTCTAATTAGTCGGTGTGATGAGGGAGGAATGGAACAAGGACGATTATAAAATTTGATTTGTAGGCTACATACAACCAACAGTTTGTTGGTACACATAATTAAAAAGCACTGTCATTAATGTTACGTGCTTTCTTCTCATCCAGAACATTTGAAGAAAATTTTTTCCTGAAAAGTCATAAGCGAATCAATTTCATCTAAGTTGTTATGAAAATCTGAGGCATAATGTTCAGACAATGTCCCAATATCAAATTATCTCAAAATACTAGAGTGCCAGAAATGGCACTTCTGTATTTGCTCGTTTTAAAGTGAAGCCAAGGCATTTTGCACATCACAATAGATAAACAAAAATTAATGTTTTTGTCAGCTATGGATTAGCATTTTACATATTTACCAAATTTATTCTCGGAACCACAAAAAAAATTGTGGTTCGATATGAATCTAGTTTGGTCATCTATGACCTTTGCACTTCCTGGAAATATTCTTGAAAACCAGCGGAGCATTTATTTGTAACTGATGCGAAGACACGTAATTGCCAAGATAAATTCACTTGTAATGGAGTTGCTGATTTAATGATTTGCATAGAGATTAAGAGTGGCATGTGACTTTTTTCTGAAAGTGTGAGTCATGCTTCACTACCACTAGCACCAAACAAAGTTGCGCGAGCCATACATGCAATATGCAGTCACTTTATAAACTGTACACTGCCTATCTTTAAAAAAATTATTTGGGGCATTCATCGGTATTTATGACGTATTTTGATAAAACAGCTCATTAAAAAAAATCTTTACTCAATGTTGCAAAATGCTAACTGCAAAGCATTTCAGTATGCCCCTATGAAAACTATAACTTGGGTATTATTAGATTCTAAACTTATGCAATTTTCATAAACTCAAAAATTAAAAATTACTCAAAAGCTTCTTTCATTAACGAATATGATATTAACTTGACGAAAACTTTTTATGTTATCCGCCACCACACATCAATGCAGGTACATATCCTATGATCTTTATACCATGCGTAAGTACACCTTACTGTCTACAACAAACGGATAGGCATAATTTTTCTGATGCAATCATTCCTACTTACCAATTGCTATTAAGCAGTGCAGTGTACCTTGCCGACAATGTTTATTTGTTGGAACTAGAATAACTGCGTACTTGAGCAGGGCGTTAAAACGCTTTCCTGCGTCAACTTCACTTGGGCAGTACACGTTTAAGAGAGTTTTTATAATGAGTGCTGGAATTGTTGAAAGTATATTAAAAGTGGTTTGTAATATTATATGAATGCGGTTGAGTGAGGTAGCTCTGCTACTGAGGATGATGGTAGTTTGAGTTCCAAGGCAAAAATGAATGATGAATACTGTCGAGGTAATAAGGAATCTATATTACTGACTCCACAAACTACCAGCTCTATTATTAACAGAGCAGCGTATTCTATCAGAGACAGAGGAGGAGCCTATGAGATTCTAAGGGGTTCAACGATCATGTTCGAAGGAGAGCGGGGGTTCGGTGGCTCCTCTACT
Organism: Entomobrya proxima; assembly: GCA_029691765.1. Lineage (NCBI taxonomy): Eukaryota > Metazoa > Arthropoda > Collembola > Entomobryomorpha > Entomobryidae > Entomobrya > Entomobrya proxima. Next base: position 11,799,347 of record CM056172.1, read on the forward strand.
CTATCAGTGGAACACAAAGAAGAAAAATGAGCTCGATCTACTTGCCGGCCATCTTGCCGATTACCACCGCAAACATGGAGTGATTGCTCTGCGAAATGGCTACTACCAACCAGCAACACTGGATAACTACCTACTTTTATACTCTTTCCGGAGCGTTGGTGTATTATTGTTGTACGGGTATGACTGTAATATTATAAAGTTAGAAGGAAAGCACGTCACTCATCTACATTATTACCAGTGCTATGAAAAAGTAGCGATTATTATTATTGTACCATTTATTTACTGTCGTGGTACATACTGATCTTGTCGAGTACCAATGTCGAGTTTGACACAATAATTGCCTACTTCAAATTCAAATCCTATTAATCGACTTTATACAGTAAAATCTTTTACCAGTTGAGGTTTTATTTTATCCGCATACAATCTTGTGTTGCATATAATATCGTGCTGGATGAAAGTGGTCTCTAATAATGCTGACTTAAGTTTTACTACTTACTTGAGAAAAAAGAAAATACTCCATGTGGAGCACTATTTCTATATATTTTCATATTTAGGTAGGTGCATTCACTATAAAATATATACTCTGCTTTAAATAGGCTGTGGTGAAACCTACTCTTGTAAGCGTCCTCATCAAGATCAGTAAAGACAACAAAGTGTGCACCAGTTCAAGCAATGCAATATGCAATACGCGGAGAAAAAATACAGCTTTTGCTAAAGCTACGTGTGCTTTCCTCTTTGGCTCTAATAGCTTGCATGAGTTGAGGCAAGAAGATCTGCACCTGCACATTTTAGCATCATACCATGCTTGCTGCTATGCTGCTGGTGGATGAAAGATGAATTTTAATGAATTTCAATTTCATTACTCGATTGTTGTCTTGATGCTTGATGTTATTTATCGTACTTTCCGATAATTCTTTTTTATGATTAGTGTAATAAACTTTTTTCCTGTTTCACTTTCCCCGTTTTTCCTCTAAAGAAAAAGCTAGGTATGCTACCACACCAAAAATCATGACTCATCCCTACTCTTATGGACACTGTATAAGTACGTTACTTAAATTAACTAACCAAATTGTGATAATTGAAGAAGTAAATTGGAGAAATGAAGATGGTCAACTGACTTTTCGCGAGAAATACATTCGTGAAAACTTAACTGTTTATCTACACACTTAACTTTCATCGCCTCACTATAAAAATATCTACACATAGAACAGCACGACCAGAACTATTAAACTCTTTTATAACTACTCTTGCCATGTAAAATTATTTATAGCCAGGATAAATATGAAGCACTTTTGCACTTTTTTACATGAGAGAATACAAACAAGAGCGCATTGATGCGTAGCTGTTGTAAAATGCAACAGCTCTGGACTGGAGTGCACTCACTTGATAATATCAATCATAGATTCACGCATAAATAATGGTTTTATACTCACATGCACGCAAAACTCACGTCTTATGAATATTTAAATTTATTAATTAAATTAATAAAGCTACCTAATTGATTGAAAAATACCTTTTCAGTAGATCTTACTAATTTTTTTCACGGGAACTTGAGCGAAACTACACGCTTTTAAGAAGTAGCAAGTTAGCTACGCGTGCTCAGCCACCACTCTTTATCCATGGTGCTTGGCTATTGAAGATTAAAATGTACTAAACTTTATCAAAGATAAAAACGGAAAAGAACACAAAATAACTAAACTCCATCACGAACTAAAGCTAACCGTGTACCAATAACAACGCGATCCACTTCACGATAGTCAACTAGCACACTAGCAGTCGATTGTCTGTATGAGCACTGAGCACCAACGCACCAACAAAGTAGCATGTAACAAAGTCACTCACTCCACTAACTAAACTTTCCTCCGTCCGTGGTTGCGCTGTTGAAAAGAAGAGATGCTGCTCGGTTGGGTTCCCTCAGAAGACTGACGATAAACGACAGAATGAAAACATTTCACTAAATGAGCCTCGTCCCATTCCCTTTTCACAACGGCATAAGAAAAGGGTAAAGAGGTAGTACGGAAACCTTCCTTGTTTTGTGTGATAGAAAAGCCTCTCTATAGTCTCTATTACGGATGAACATCAAGAATGAATATGCAAGTGTTACATGAATAGGCAAAGGGTAAAGGAAACTATTCTTTACTGCTACTTAAAAAACCGGAGCCAATAAAAAAGTGAAAATCTTTTATTGCCTACTAACCGGTGACTGGATAATAAGAATGGAATTATACTAATGTTATTATGCTTATATGTGTATGTTTGAAATTATGTCGTACCTACACAATGTATCATATATCCTCTTATTTACATGATCACTCTCACTTGAGTAATTGTAAGCCTTTAACTTTTGTTAAATCACTATATAGTCTTGTAAATAAGAGCAAAAACGTTTGAAACCGGGAAGTGAGCATTGTCATTTGCACAGCATTCTCTTTATACTGTAAATGATTATGCAATGAAGAGTGTAAAAGAAGAGCATTGTTGTATAAGTTGATATTATTATGTGTCATTTATAACTTCAAGTAAATTTTAGGTAACAATCAATAATCAAGTGCTAGTAATGCATTACGAGTGTAGATTCCACATTGTTAAAAAAAGATTTTATGACGTTCACAGCATTGATGTACCAGTAAAATAGCCAGAAAATATCTCGCCGTACACAAGACAAACATGTTAACGTTTAGCGTATGTAACATGTAACAGTTTTTATAGTCTGTCAACATATATTTTTTCTCTTTAAGCATCATAATTCCAATAAACACAATACATGCCATGATCTAACATAATGAGTTAGCCAAAGCAGTTCTCTCCTTTAATCTTTTGCACTTCCTCGCAAAGAGTTTTTACATAACCGCACATGCATGTACACATTGCTGTTATATTTAAATACCTAACCGCCCAAGTGTCAGTGTACGTTCTCCTTTTTAAGAAAAACCTTTGTGCGTGTATGTGTGATATGATAGCAGATATATAGAGATACTGAAAATATTTTTATTGTGGATGGCTTGTGGCAAAAGCATATTAAAATGACTTTGTATACTAATTATGTCGCTTATGTTTCAAAAGAACATAGAACTTGCTGTAGGCTTCCAGAAAGATCTTGTCCTTTCTGTACGATCATATCAGTAGCAAAGCAAATTCCTCTACACTTATGCATGTAACAATATAAAAGAATATTGCATCATCCGAAAAAAATACAACTTTACCCTTTTTTATGTTTCTACAACGGGAATCATCGTCAAACCCCTTACCACTGCTCTTTCAAGAAGATCGAGCCAAGCATTTTTTACTGCCACCACCAGCAGCAGACCACACGAGGAGGAAGAGTTGCGAATGCACTTTGTTACAAAGCTGGGTCAGGGTCGTTTGATGAATAAAATGCAGTATACCAACCTATGCAATGCAACGAGAAGTTCGCAGCTATTCTATGCATGCACTCATTGCGTTTTAATGAGTTACGCAATACACGCACTTTTACTTAAGCAAAAACATACAATTTACTGTACCTGTACTGTAGAGTATAATTTTTGTAATGTGCAAAGCAAATGAAATGAATAATGCGATTAACTTTAATCACAAATGAAACTGTTGCATGATCTTTGAAATGCACGTCTCTAAAAATTGCGGGTTAAGGGGTTATCCCTTAGGGGTCATGGGTTAAAGTTAGTAACGCGGTAGGTCTTTATCATGTCACTTACAATCATGATGTCAAGTATTGTGCAAGTTGACATCTTTTTGGTCCAAATATAAAGCAATTTATGCAGGGAGAAAGTATGAGCACCGTGCAAGCGTCATTTTAGCAAATGTTAGGGTTGACAAACTAGCAGTCAAAACTAATGAAATTTTCTGACTATCTTCTGAAATTATTGTATTTCGGGCTATCTTCTTCAATTAGTTTCTCAGGACGAGAAACCGTGCTGTGTGGTAAAGGTAGTGTAGTAGAAGAACGGAAGAGCAACAAAAATGGCAGAAAGGAGAAAAAACACAAATTATCAAAGAGCTCACCTTTTTAATTTAAAATATCCCACATCCCATCATCAAAATGAAATTATTTTACAACAAAGCCAGTGACTCCCATATATCAGGCAGCGACAGTCAGTGTATTGCATTCAATTGTCTATTACACAAAAAGCGGTATACCGTTTTCTTGATGTCCAGTCCTGGGTCGGGGGTTAATGGTTGAATGATTTTGTGTTTTTGTGTAAGATCAACAAAATGAGTGTGCAATACAACTGAATTTCAAGCTATGATGATCATCATCACTGTCTGAGTACCATCAGGAGAAGTAGTAGAAGTAGTGTCAGCAGAGGTAGTTGAGTGAGATTAGAAATCAATTTAAAAGCTTCTCTTGCTTTTCTCAAGAGTGCGTTTTTCTCAACAATAAAGAGCTCAGCAGCAGTAGTAGGAAAAAGTTCTTTTGTTTTTTTGTGAATCCAAAAGTAGTAGAGAAGTATTTTTTTAATATTCACCACAATAGAACAAGGGAAAGAAACAAAGAGAAAACATGATAATGGTGAGACGCAGGTATATTTTAAACAATGATATTTTGCTGCATTCGGAGAAACCAAAGTTTAAAATAGCACAACAACAAAACGAACACAAAAAACTATTCTTAAATCTATATACTGTAAGGAAGATTGTGTAGAAAGTAATAGACAATCAGTTTAACTTTAACTTACTATAGACTTTTATCTTGGACTATCCGCCAAGACATGTGCGCTAAGGAAAAGGAGTTGACGAAGACGGCGCAGGAGTGGTCACAGACGGAACCTGACATGACATCCAGTTTATCGTGGAACAATTTCGGTTCCCGTCTCATACTCCAAACTAATGCCTTCTTCTTTGTGTTTGGTAGGGAAGTGGTAGAGAGACAGATAATTTTTTATAGCTTTTCCTTCAGGAGGAAGAGAGTAAAAACTGATTTTTTTGCGTAATTTTGTTTGATTGAAAAAAAAGTGTTGAAGGAGAAATCAAAGAATCCTTATAGTGTTCAATTCATCTTTCCTTAATAATTATATCTATCTCTCTTCTGCAACTCTGCATTTTTCATCATCATGAATTACTACTTGCACATAATCTTACAAGTATAATTCGCCTGTAAATAAAGTGAGAAGGGGAAAATGGAAACTTAGCCTAGTAAGAGCACAAAACTTGTTTGCACAAACATTAAATTATGATAATGATAATATGTCTGTTGGGCATGGTGAGACCAGAAATAGTCTATTGTGATAATACAACTCAATTGGTACAGCCAATGGATTACCTTTCGTTGTGTACAATTATTCGGATGTTTTGTCGAATTGTACAAATCATCACTCAAGTGCTCACGAACTCACGTCAGCCGCAAGATGAATCTAAAACACTTAACTTGACCCTAACAATATTTTCTCTGAGAGAATAGTAATAACCTTACTATTAATTTTGAAACCTTTCGAAGCCTACCTAACGATCGACACTAAATGCAACAGGTTTATCCGAACCCGGAAAACTCTGTGGAGCATACCTCGCGCAAAAATAAAGCTGTACCAACTTTATGCATTATCACCGCAGAAAACCCCGCATCTCACCAAAATAAATCATAATTTGACCTCTTAAATGCACTACTGTTTGTTCATTCAAAGTGTATGATGCCAAGATATTGTTCACACAGCTATATCTACAAGTTTGAAGGATTTCACTTTGAATTTGTAAAATGTTGATCCGACTAAACTCTTGTAAATATTACTATTGTAATAAACAACCACTTTGCTAGTTCAAATTGTTAATTTTTTTTCTAATCTACTTGATCATTAGGATTATATTTCTTGAGATAAAAATGCTCTAAATACCAAATAGATCACTGCCTGCCCAATTTTATGTTTGTTAATTATTAAATTATAGAATCTCACTTCCCGCATGGAGATAGAAGTAAGTCCGAGTAACCAGAAAAGCTCCTATCCTGGGCATGTAAAACTCAGGTTACCTGGACTTGCCAAAGTGGGACGATTTGGTAACCTATTTCGCTGATTCAGCGTATTGGTAACCTGAAACGAGTAACTTTTCCCTTACCAAGCCGGAGCATGCCGATTTGTGGTTAGACAATTTTAGGATGTAATGGTATGGCTTTAGGTAACTTCACCTATCCAAATATAAGTAACTTGAGAATACCGTAGCGCATTTACCTGGGGTTACCTCGAAAAAGATTGAAGGGATACCTGCGGTTACTGACAACCAGGGAGGTAATAACGTACTTACTTACAATGCAAACTTTATGCGGAATGAAAGACAAAATCATCTGATTTTATTTATTCATTTTAAATAAGCATGCTTATCATCACTCCTTACACTATTAACATTAACTCCTATGACAGTTTACATTAAATAACAGGTTTACTTTGAAGGTTTAGAAGAGTTCAGTAGTTTCAGGATTAAGTTGAATGTAGAAAGAATGGTCACAGGACTCCCTCCGGTAAATGAGCGTTGTAATATAGATGTCTCCATTAAGAAAAATTTGTAAACATGGAACAGAATGATTTCAAAACATAATTAGTGTATTTACCAGAAGAATGACTCTGATATTTAATAAATTATTTAAGGATCTTCACTCACGTATTTTATTCCATGTCCTCAACTGTCTACCGGACGGTTTTTACTGCAATGGTAAAAAATTATTCAGTTTTGAATGATAATGTCAATTTAATAATGAATACCAAAAATATTGATTGAACATATCCAACAAACATGTTTGTCTATCGGAAACTTACCCGTAAAATGAAATAAACCATTCGGTGTTTCCTTCTTGATATACTTTTGCCAGGGTTTCACGGGAGAAGTTGATTGCTGGACCCTGCAGAAAAAATAGTTAAAAAAATAATGCACGTGATTGTCAATGAAAGATCAAAATCGTTCATCAAACGCGTAATAAATAGCTGGAACTGACTTTACCATCTACATTCATCTGCCAGTGTTGACCATCGTCAATAAAGGATGATACTTTTCCATCGTGTATGGGCAACCGAAGTCCTAGTTTCTTCCCAACTGCATCTGTAGACAGCAGAATTATTGTTAGTTATAAGCGTTGTTAAACCATCTTAGATTTAAATCTAAATTGCCGATTTGAAGATTCGTTAGTCATATTTATTCATACTTACCACGAGTATGTGCCATGAACAAGTGCGATTAAGATAATTGGATTGTCCATTAAGTTCCGGTTTAAGACGCCATAAAATTGTGCCGAATTAATCTGTACACATAGCAGTATAAACATTATCTTCACTTTATAATAACTACACTTTGTTTCTTATCACTGATGGTTTTTCTTACCTTCTCCATCTTCGTAACTGATGACAATCAATTGAATGACAAGCATGCTTGTCTGGCACCATTTAGTCAGAAGTACTATCTGCGTTTAGAAGTTTTTCACATAAAAGTTTCGCAAGTTTCGATTTTAACGTAGAAAGGCTGTGATGATCAATTAACAAAAACGAACCTAATGGGGACTGAATAATAACAGTTATATTAATTTTTATTGCAAAATATCCTGAGTGGACTTTTGATAGATAGATGAGCTGAACATTAACAAGCTGACTTCAACTCAGCAGTCGGTTCCGTTTCATTTTCGCATGTTGAGGAAATACTCAATGATACAGTGTAAATGCATGATATTGATTTAGGCCGACACACGCGCCTCTGTAGTGCAAAAGGCAAACACAATGATCGGTTACCTAAGCCATACTTTTATTATCCTAAAATTGGCTCCCCTACAAAAAGGTAACCGAAGGTATCCAGTGGTATGAAAGATCACGTGATTTTTTTGAATTTTTTGTGTTGATACCTATGATGAGTTACTTCTGACTTGCCTGGACTTACTTTTATCCTATACGGGTTACTTCCATTGCCAAAATGAGACAAACAATAGATCTTGTGATCAAATTAAGAAGTGCCCAACAGACAAAAATATTGTAATATTAATATTTTTTTAAAAATCTGCTGTATTTACTATCGTGCACACTAATAAAACAGCAGACGTAATAATGTAAACCAAAATGCTATACCCGGTTATTTGTCATATTAAACACTGTTAAAGTACGCACAACACAGGAAAGCAATTTTGAAACTTTAAATCTTACCTTGTATGTTTAAGGTTTTCATCCGATGCTTATCGATTGGAATAATGGGCTGGGAAACCAGTCTGTATTATTCAAAACCCTCCTGCTTTTTGCTTTGATTAACGCTTTCTACTGCTTGGGTCACGCACGGAGCTACTGCTTAATCTCAACTCTGCACTCTGCTCGAAAATTGACTTTGACAGTCCAACTGGAAATATTTATTATTATTGCATGATTAGGCATTGTAAAAGTACTTTCAGTATTTCTATTTTGTTACTCTATATTTCTATTACTTAAATGCGAGCTCTAAAATTATTTGTTCCCTATCTTAATATTCTTTTACACCGGAGATCTTATATTATAAATTATAATTTATAACTTCTCGTCAGATATTTAAGCTGGGAGGAACCATTATGAACATAAAATATTCACAAAACATTCTAGTTTAAATGTGACACCACCACTACCACACACAAGCCTATAATATTTAAAGGATAATTAAGCATTTAAAAAATATATTATTCCGCTTACCGGTTTTTGTGGTAGTTTGTGGAGTGTTAGATGGTAGGTTTTATGTAGGCTTGTTATAACGAGGCACGCACGGGAGCCACTTTAACAAAATTATACTATATCACTTTTTTGTTAAATATTTAGCTTTACTAATGTCAATCAGTAATTTTTTTTATATTAAAAACTCAGTAAAGATGAATTTGTTGATTGTTTAACGCATAAAGTTTAAAAGTCTCATTAAAACAATTTTTAAAGAGCTTGTAAGAAAACCATAAAATTGTGTTTTTTACAATTTATTGCATCAGAATTTTCTGTATATCACAGTTTCGGTGCTGTAAGGGCAAGGCAAGGGTTCAAAGTGAAGCCTTGAAGGACCCTGTTTTCTCTCCCAAAACGTTTTTTCTTAAATTCCGCTTCTAAACCTGCAAACGAGACGGTATAGCGAAAGGGCTAAGAAAGAAAGAACTCAATGTACACAATGCATAAAATAATATTAAACATTCCTATGCGGCTTTCGGTTAAGTTCTTCCTCCACATGCAACAGCTATCATGACATTTATGGTTGTGTCCATGTCCATACAGTTGCAGTCCAGTCCATGCAAGCGCAAACTTAGAGGGATAAGGATAAACTCTATCTTTTCAATATAGTAGTTTTCTCACTTTTTCTGTTCCCTATTATCCTGATATAATACAAGGTGTAAGGTATGACTCTTTCTTTTCCAACATCTGCTGGATGGTGCGTTTAGAAGAAGAAGAACAAAGAAAGAAAATGAATCCGTGCACACAATGGTTACGAAAACGTTTTCGACCAAAGCTCATCCTTGAGGGGAAAAATCTGAGAAATCCGTACTGCACAAACATAATATTCTTATTATTAAGCATGTATCCAGCATCATAGAATATGTTTAGCATTTGCAACAATCACGATGCATCTAATATTATGTGACTCGAGGGGACCTAAACTTTTAAGGTACTAGGTACATCTTATAAGAAAAGTTGTTTAAAGTTTACATGTAAGAACAAAAGAAAGAGTAAGTTTGAAAATTATGAAATAAATGGTTCGATAGTTAGTAATAATGCGTAAAGTTTGGAGCATGTGAATTATCCTGCAATCCTAGTTTAAAAATAATTTTCTGAGAACATGACCAGCGTCGGGTAGATTCCATGTTTTCTTTGAAACTGAAATGGTCCATGCACATACACCATGAATCCTTCACCCTTGACCTTATGTAATTGGTGTGTATTTAAAAGCACATTTAGATTTTGTGATTGTCAATATTACAACCAATACCAATACATTATTTAGAACAGTCTCCAGATTCCAGAATCACAATCAAATTATTTGCTTAAAAATGATGCGTTTAACTATTTTTTGCAATTTCTGTTTTACCTAAACATAATACAAAATATTATTTCATGTGTACATACATCTATCTATTTAGTTTAACTTTTTCTTATTTTATATTTTATATTTAAGACACAGCATGTATATTCATGTACTTGCAGAGGAATCAAAGGAATAAAAGTGAAGACGAACGTGGAGACATTAAGAAAATCCTGTTGAGACATGTTTTCTACCCTTCCTTTGTCTGCTTTTTAGAAGGGTCTACCTGCTATCTATATACTACTTCGTATGTCGGTGGTTTAGAACGGTTTGCCTTTTTTACGTAGGCAAATTATACAAGATTATAAAGAAACTAATTGGAAGTTTGAATGAATGAAAAAAGGAAATTAGGGTCATCATGCTGTTTTTGCTACTTTAACTTGCAACTTAAATATTTATGTCAAGCATTAAAACACTTTGGCTGTATAGGTTTCATATCATGTTACTATGTTACGTGTTACGGATATTTACGCGTAATGGGTAAACAAATATTGAAAGTTAATATTTCTGTAAGTAATTGCCACAGTAATCCCGTAATTGTTCGTTCAGGAAAGTCACATCACGGTTTGACATTATCCTTTCTCAGCCTCATTTTCATTTGTGAATGATCCCAAAAATTCCTTTTGGTGATTTGGCGGTTGTTGCAGCTATGAAAGTGTGAATGACCAAAATAGATCGCCCGAACAAGTTGATAATTTTTATCTAAAGGTTGTTAGTTGTTGCTCTGCATAACTATTGCATGTGAAAAATTAAGTACATTTTTCTGTGTAAGAATTTTGTAAAATCAATGCAATGTAAAAGCAACATTTGACCAACAACACACTTGTTTGCCGATGATGCGTCCACTTTTAGAAAAACATTGAATATATTCTTTATTCTAACCCACAGACAACGGGAACGGAGATGCTTTAACATTTTTGTACATAAATATTGAAGCATAAATTAAGTACACATACAGAAAGTCACTGAAAACGTTTTCAGAGCCTCAAAATATTCATAATTTTGAGGCTTTGACATGGAAAGGGATTTTTGTCTCCTTGAATTGAGTTTAATGACCAACTTAAATGGACCTTTTAGTTCCTCTTTAGGAGAAAAGTGTGATTTTTCAGAAAAGGGTTTTTTCTTGCAAGCCCTTTAACGCGGTGTGCATTTCGGAAGGAACAGCTTAAAATCAGGTCAGCCAGCGAAGGGACAAGCCCTTCACAGTATATGTCGTCATATTGAGAAATCCGTGGGCATTTCTTAGTTAATAACAATAAACCTCAAACCGAGGCCTGTAGTTAGGTCCTTTATTCATAATAATGTTTGTAGCTTCCTGTATGTTGTATGTAGGAATTTGAAATGTTCAATGGCTTTAGAATTTTAATTTAGGACATACCATGTAATGTAAGATCACTTATGATATTTATACAATAAAATGGAATTGTTTGATATTTTTGGATATTATCGCATTTCAACCGACATGTATGTTCACATCGAAAACTTTAAAGAAAGTTAACTTTCAAATTGTATTCTGCTTCTGCACATTTTCATATTTATATTTTACTGTTTCATGTTTCTCCAATACTACATCC